>CM060330.1:11643676-11648676 GCA_030674155.1 Stramonita haemastoma
TTTGTGAAGGTGCTGATTGTGGTGAGTGAGCGGATATTTTTAGCTCTTTTAGGAAATTGCTTGTCAGATCTTAGACTGAGTTCATCTTCTATATTATTTACAGATGCTGAGCTTCTAAGAACGTATTTTGCGACTGCTACCTCTCGATAGTCATCCAAAGGCAAAACTCCTACTTCCTTATATGTTCCCAAGGATGAAGCATGGAAGGGTACTCCCAAGGCAATGCGAAAAGCTTTACAATCTATGCTTCTAAGTTTATCTAATAAATACTTTGGGGCATTAAAGAAGACTTCATGGCCGTATGTCAGTGTAGAACGAACTAATGCCAATGACAGATGTTTTAAGACTGATACATCTTGAGCCCAATGCTGTTTGCTTACTACTTTTATAAAATTTAAGGTTTTTCTAGCTTTAGTTAATAAATATTCAACATGATAATTCCATGTCAGTTTTGATGTAATATAAATACCCAGAAACTTTACCATTGGTTTGTATTCAAGGTGCCTATCCTGCATTTTGAAAGTAGGCAAACCCTGAGGGTCAGCCCCATTATTGAAGAGAACAATGTTGGTCTTCTCTGGAGACAGCAGTAATCCATTTTCTGTCATATAAATACTAAGCTTATCAAGTTCAAGCTGGTAAGTTTTTCTAATGTAGCTTAACTGTCTCTTGGGGGTTACCTTTTTCATTGTTGTCTTCATCCACATGCACAGATCATCTGCATACTGAACGAGGACAACGTTATTTGACAAGGATCTCGGAAGGTCATAAAGTAGAAGATTAAAAAGATAAGGGGCGATAACAGATCCTTGTGGAATTCCCATTGTCGGAAATCTCGGGGTGGAATAGGTGTTTCCAATTTTAGCTTGAATGCTTCTGCCCCATAGAAAATTTTTGACATAGAAGTACATGTTACCCGACAAACCAATAGATTTAAGTTTAAAAAGTAATCTTGCATGCCAGACTTGATCATATGCTTTACATACATCGAAAAAAGTAGCAAGAGCGTTTTTTCTGCGGGCAAATTGATGCTTGATATGTGTGGTTAGTTTTACCAGGTGATCTATACTGGATCTGCCTTTTCGAAAGCCTGCCTGCTCAACAGGAAGTATTTTGTTTTTGTCACAGTAATGCACTAATCTGTTTAATATAATCCTTTCCATAAGTTTTCCTACGTGTGAAGTGAGTGCAATGGGCCTGTAACTATTTTTGTCTTCTTTGGGTTTTCCCTGTTTTAAAATTGGAACTATGATAGATTGTTTCCACACCATGGGGAGCAAACCTTTAGCCCAGCATTGCTGAAATAGATCAAGAAGCAAAGAAATCCAGTTTTCTGGCAAATGTTTCATCATCTCGTTAGATATAGCATCGATTCCCACCGATGTTTTCTTATTGCTTACAGATTGGATAGCATCACTGACCTCCTGCAATGTAATCGGAGCGTTTATTATGTGTGAATTATCAGAGATGGGATCTTTATATATATCTTTCTGCATTTCCGTACTTCTGAAGACAGTTTGTGCTTGAGAGAGACCTGCATCACTCATTGTGTGTGCAAACATGTCCACAAAAGCTTCCCCTTTGTCTGAATTAGTAGGGAAATCTTTATCTTTATATTTAATTGGATAGATGGGTACTTTTACACCATGCTTCATGTCATTAAACTTTTTCCATACTTTTTGCATGTCTTTATGACTACTAACCTCTGTATTACAAAAAGCAGACCAGAAATCTGTCTTAGCTTGAGCTATAACTCTGTCAGCCTCTTTATTAGCCCTCTTCAAAAGCGCATGGTTTTCTGAGGATCTATGTCTCAAGTAGGCTTTGAACATTATTTTCTTTTTGTCTACTGCTTTCTGGCACGTTTCATTCCACCAAACGTTACCTGTGTGTTTTTTAGATTTCAAGGAAGAAAATTTGGGTATAGAATTATCAGCAGCCCTCAGAATACCTTCTGTAAATCTTAGATAAAATATGTCGATATCATCATCTTTTAAAGTGCTATATCAAGTGTATATTTGCTTGCGTGCTCTCTCTCTCTCTGTGTGTGTGTGTGTGTGTGTGTGTGTGTGTGTGTGTGTGTGTGTGTGTGTGTGTGTGTGTGTGTGTGTGTGTGTGTGTGGTGTGTGCGTGCGTGCGTGCGTGCGTGCGTACTTATGTGCTTGAAATTGATGCAAGAGATGGTACAAACCGTTGCCTTAAATCACCACCAGACGCTGTGGCCGGGATTCGAACCCTTGACTTCCTACACTTCTTGGATTTAAAGGAAGGGAGGTGGCAGGATGGTTAAGACGTTCGCCTGCCAACAAGTAAACCGTGAGTTTCTGGGTTCGTACCCAGGCTCGCCCTTTCTTCCCAGTTTGACGAAAAAATCGAACTGAATGTCAAAGTCATTCGGATGAGACTATAAACCGAGGCCCCGTGTGCGAACGCACGCCGAACATCTTGCGCACACGTTAAAACCCCGTTTCGCCTTTCGGAAGAGCAGGCCATCGTGTGCTGGTAGGAGCGGATGACAAAAATTTAAAAACAACAACCCAGCATTCACACAGGTGTCATGTTTAGACACCATCCCTGAGGGAAAAAAATAATAATGGGTAGGCGCTGCACTTGTGGCGACGCGCTCTCCCCGCGGAGAGCAGCCCGATTTTCACGCAGAGAAGTCTGCTGTGACATAAAGTGGTATAAAATAAAATTAAAAAAAATAAAATAAAGCGTATCACTCTTATCCACTCAACCACAACGTCTGTTTAAAAAGAGGACGCCAGCTATTACTGTTAGGAGGAAGAGACCATGTACTAGTACCCCTTAGGGTGTGTTTAAAAGAGGAATGGATTAATAACAGACTTCTTTTTTTATTTTAAATTCTTTCTTTCTCCTTCCACAGGCCTCGAGGAGTAGGAGGGGAGAGAGAAGCCAGCACGGGGAGCGGGAGCTATGGGGGAGGAGGAGGGGGGTCTATGACGTCATCCCCAGACCTCCACCCTCGCCCCTCGTCCTCTTCCGACCATCGTCATCGCGAGGAGCTCCAGGTGACTTACGTGGTGAGTTGATGAGGAGACTCTTTTTGGAGTCTGATATGTCTGTGGTCCCTCTCTGTGTTCTCTTGTCTGTCTCGTCTCTGTCTGCATGTTCTCTGTTTGTCTCTTCTCTGTCTGCATGTTCTCTGTCTGTCTCTTCTCTGTCTGCATGTTCTCTGTCTCTCTTCTCTGTTTGCATGCTCTCTGTCTGTCTCTTCTCTGTCTGCATGCTCTCTGTCTGTCTCTTCTCTGTCTGGTCTCTCTCTGTCTTGTGTGTCTGTTTTAAGTCTTGTGTTGTCATTTCAGTCTTGACTCTTTTGGTTGTCTCCTTTTTTTGTTTGTTTAAAGTTGATTTGCTGTTTGTGTCGCTTCTTTTGTGGCTGGGTTTTTTGGCTATATTGGCTGAAGTGTTTTGGTTCGTTTTATGTGTGTGTGTGTGTGTGTGTGTGTGTGTGTGTGTGTGTGTGTGCGTGTGTGTGTGTGTGTGTGGCGGGGGAGGGAGGGTGTGTGTGTGTGTGTGTGTGTGTGTGTGTGTGTGTGTGTGTGTGTGTGTGTGTGTGTGTGTGTGTGTGTTTGCCTTGTTTGTCTGCCAATTTGTTTCATGTATGTTTGCATCATCTTTACTGAGTGACTTTTTTGTGTGTTTTTTCTAAATTTTTGATCTGGTCTGTCTTGTCTTATTTTATCTGCATTTATCGCCTGGTCGTTTGGTCTTGTCTGTATTCTCTTGTTTGTATTCTCTGGTCTTGTCTGATTATTCTTGTCTGTATCCTCAGGTCTTTTCTGTTTATGCTTGTCTGTATTTTCTTGTCTGTTTATTTTTATCTCTATTTTCTAATCTTGTCTGTTTATGCTTGTCTCTATTTTCTAATCTTGTCTGTTTACTTTTGTCTCTATTTTCTGATCTTGTCTGTTTATTTTTGTCTCTATTTTCTGTCTGTAATTTAACAAACCTTTTTGAATGTCTTGATGCATGCCTTCCTGTGTACTTTTGTGTATGTGTCTTTCTGAACGTATTTCTTTTCGTGCGGCGTTCTCTATGTCTTTGTTTCTGGCTTCCGTTTCCGTTGTCTTTTATTGCTTTATTTTATAGCTCTTAGAGGTCGTTTTTCCTACATGCTGTTTATCGTAGCTATCCATCTCTGTCTTTTTATCTATATCATCATTGATTGATTCATCTGTAGTATTTAAAGCTGAGTGTATTGACCTCGCAATTTCTCTGTATATGACGTAAAAAAGTGGCCGACTAATACGAAATACTGTGATGATTTAGAATTAAAAAAATAAATAAATAGATAAAAATAGGGAAAGACCGGGAGCGAATTATCGGGTTTTATTCTTAGAAGAGCAAGAAAATAAAATTTCATTTTCCTGCAGAACACCCAAGGCCGTGGTATTTGTGAAATGCGATATCTTACAGTACATTTTTTTTCTTAATGCATATGCTTACGTCAAGCTATTTTGATTGCACTTCTCTCTCTCTCTCTCTCTCTCTCTCTCTCTCTCTCTCTCTCTCTCTCTCTCTCTCCTCTCTCTCTCTCTCTCTCTCTCTCTCTCTCTCTCTCCTCTCTCCTCTCCCTCCCTCCCTCTCTCTCTCTCTTCTCTTTCTCTCTCTCTCTCTCTCTCTCTCTCTCTCTCTCTCTGATTCTCTCTCGCTCTCTCTCTCTCATTCTCTCTCTCAGGGGGACGGATAGCCTAGTGGTCAGAACAATGCGCTGGCGATTTGACGACCCGGGTTCGAGTCCGGTCGAGGAGATTTTTCTCCTGGAGTTAACATCAGTGCTGACTCCACTCTCCCCAAAAGTCCTTCGGATGAGACTTTAAACCGAGGCCCCGTGTGTGAACGCACGCAGAACATCTTGCACACACGTTAAATCCTGTTCCGCTTTTTGTAAGAGTAGGCCATCGTGTGCCGGTGGGAACAGATGACATTTACAAAACTGCATACACACGGGGACCGGATGAAAAAAGCGCAGGAGT
>CM060330.1:11658676-11663676 GCA_030674155.1 Stramonita haemastoma
CTAAAAACAACCCTGTAAAATTAGGCGGCATTTTCTGATGGGGAAAAAAACCAAACAGATCAAAGGGGTGTTATTTGATCACTGTTGATCCTCCCCCTCTACCATATGCCTGTCTGTCTGTCTGTCTGTCTCTGTCTGTCTGTATGTCTCTCTCTCTGTCTGTCTGTCTGTCTGTCTTCTCTCGCTCCTCCACCCCACACACACCCGCACCGCCCGCGCGCGCGCCCCACACACACACACACACACACACACACACACACACCACACACACACACACACACACACACACAGATATGGATGAATGCCATCAAAATTGAAACAAAAGCGGAAAAAATTGCAATTAGAAATAGTGATGAATTGAATCAAAGTGAAGCTAAATGAACAAACAAAGCAAAAAAAACATCAATACCTCAGCCCACCCCCTACACACACACACACACAACACAACACACACACACACACACACACACACACACACACACACACACACATGGTGTGCGGTGGAACAGATGACAATATTTACAAAAACTGCATACACACGGGACCGGATGAAAAAAAGCACATCATTGCTTATTCTGTTATCCTCGATATAAAAGAATAACACACACACACACACACACACACACACACACACACACACACACACACACACACACACACCAAAAAACGGCGGCAACGCTTTCTGGGCCACCATAGAAGCAAAAATCATTGCCGTTGTCAGTCTTTGCAGATCTATGAGAGATGCCAGGACTCTGTCCTCTTTTGCTATGAAATCTCTCCGCATTGTCCGTATATCAAATCTTATCTTCTAATACATGTCATCTCTCGACTGTTGCGAAGTTGACCTTCTTTGGAAGTCTCAGCAACATTCGGCCATTCTTCTTCATCTTTCAAAGTGGCAAACACAGTAGCAGTCTCGCTTGCATGTCAAAGATTGGTGGTGCTTACAGTTGTGTCTTTTCTCTGATCTGCCCTGGATGCAAATCAGGCGCCTTGAAGTCTGTGTAGAATGCAGTGGTGGAATCGTTACAAAATCGTGAGGGCTTTGATGCTTTTTGTTCTGAAGCAACTGCATTGGCTTCCTCTTTGTCAGCGTATTAGATGCAAAGTAATGCCTTTTGTGTTGCAATGTGTTGTACTGTGTTGTCTGCGTTGTAGTTTATTGTGTTCGTTTTTATCATACTTTTTAATATCGTATTTTTTCGTATCGTATTTCATTGTATTGTATTGTGTTGTATTGTCAATCACTTACAGTAAGGGCATATTTCTCGATGGGAATTTCGGCAATTGTTGCGAGGGAGTGTATCACCACTAGTAAGACATAGAAAACCTTTCAGCATTCCTGTTTTAACTCGTGTCCCTGCTGTCGACTATCTCATGCGCTTTGATCGGGTGATAAGCCTCTGTGTGATGGTCCTGGGCCACGAGAGGTCAAAACTAAAAACTACGGCTCGTGAGGAGTCTTGTTATTCTAGCACCATCATAGTTATGGAATGCACTACCCAGGGATGTCAGAAAAATGGTGTGTTGGTTTTTTATATTCAAAAATATTTTCTTTCCAACTATTGTGAATCCCTGTATGGTGTGTGTGTGTGTGTGTGTGTGTGTGTGTGTGTGTGTGTGTGTGTGTGTGTGTGTGTGTGTGTGTGCGCGCGCGCGCGCGCGGCGTGCTGCGTGAGTGTGTTGTCTGTGTGTAGATCTCTCTCTCTCTCTCTCTCTCTCTCTCTCTCTCTCTCTCTCTCTCTCTCTCTCTCTCTCTCTCTCTCTCTCTCTCTCTCTCTCTCTCTCCATATGATTATGATGTATGTATTTGCCTACGTGCGTGTTCTTCCACCCGCGCAATGCATACCACATTTCATGTTTATCCTTACTCACACATGCAACCTCCTCCATGTTCATCACCTATCAGATCACAGTTCTCGGAGGATGGGAGGACAGGGAGTCTTTTTTTTTTCTTTTTTTTCTTGGTATGCTCCGTGTCAAGTCAAGATCAGCAGTGGATCCACAATCTTGAGCAAGACACACCCGCCCCGGCCCCTCCCAGAAAAAAGTCAATCCCGAAACGTCAAAAGTTTTTCGCTTACATTCCCTGGGTCTTATCTGCGCTTTTTCTCTCCTCAGCGTCAAGTCGTTGAGCTAGGTAGATCCAGATACCCTCCCTACCTCCCCCACCTGTCAGTTAAGATCACCACCGCAAGAGCATAGTCGTGTTCAAATTTAAACAGAGAGACAGAGAGATGGAGGGAGGTAGGGTGGGAGATGGGTTGTGGGGGAGAGAGAGAGAGAGAGAGAGAGAGAGAGAAGAGAGAGAGAGAGAGAGAGAGAGAGAGAGAGATTCACCTTCATCTATCACCACCACCATACACGAGAGACTGAGACAGAGAAACAGACAGACAGACAGACAGACATGCAAGATGCATTTCATTTCCATATCTACCCACACAGGTCAGTGTAGACAAAAAAATGTCTATATTACAGTTTCCCTATTTTTCCTTTTAAATCTGGGACCTCTCTCTCTCTCTCTCTCCTCTCTCTCTCTCTCTTCTCTCTCTCTCTCTCTCCTCTCTCTATATATATATATATATATATATATATATCCCTCTTAAAAGTTTGCTCTCGGAGTTAATGCAGACTCCTGGGATGACTCCTTGGCAAGAGCTGATTCCATCAAGATTTTAAACTCTCGCTTAGTGTGCATCCCATCCAAACACACACACACACACACACACACACAACACACACACACACACACACACACCACACACACACACTTCAGCATGGATAATTCACTTCCAGGGTTGATGTTACAGCCTTCAATCTTAGCCCTCTTGCAATCGGATTTTCTTAACACAAATTGCCCCTAGATTTCGTATTCCATCACGAAATCAGGTCAGGCACTCCGGCCTGATAGAGCTTTGACACGTGGTAGCAAATAGTGATGGTCACTGCCTGTGGAATAATACTACTGTGTGTAAATCCCGGCAAATCCCAGTTTGGGAAAATCCCAGTTTTGGGTGGGGGGTGGGGGGGGGGGGGCAATTATTCAATCCTGTTTCAGGACTAAGAGGGTTGGTTAAGCCGATTCCAAATAGGCTTCCAGTGCAAGCATTTTTTCGGGTGTTCTGATTCCACAAGCTGTTGCCCCTTTCGACTTCCCTAAGTTTTCTGTCATCATCATTCGCTCCTGCAAAATCCATGGGTACAGCCTAGCTGTTGTTGAGTAGCTGCTTGACAAGGTTTAGGGGAATCGCTGGGGTGGCGTGTCTTGTGTTTAATAGTTCTGTCAGACTTTTGTGTTTATAGGTGATGGGGTGGTTGGGGTGTGTTTTGGTGAAAGTTTGTCAACTTTTTGTGTGTATTATATCGTTAGATTGGTTCTGTGAGTGTGTAGATGCATAAGTTTTGTTTTGTGTTTGGGTCGATTTCGTCAGAGTTTGTTTCTGTGTAGAGATTGTGGCTTATCGCTATGAATTGTAATATGCAAAAAATTACTATTTTTGTTTTGTAATTTTAACACGTTGGGCTCTCCGCACTTATTTCTCATTTGTGTGCGCTTTTTATCTGGATTATGACGTATGAGATTGAAAATAGACACTCAGAATGTTATGCCACAGTACATCACACACACACGCACGTACCCACGCACCACGTTCCAAACATGTTGCGCTTGTATCATGGATCCCCAAAATCGCAAACAAATACCACAGCAAAACGCGTTGCCCACACACACTGAAAAGTCAAGTGGCACCACACCATATGTTTATTTTCTTTAGGCAATCCACCCTAATAACCATTTCACAAAAACACAGAAAAACGCTACTATCCCTAAATCTTGATCGAACCATCCTTCTTTTGTTTTCACAGTTACCTATATCCCTCCTTCACCCAATCCACCACCCACCATCCCTACGCGACCACACTCTCCACGACAACACACCACCCACACCCACACACACACACACCACACACACACACACACACACCACACACACACACACACACACACACACACACACACACCACCACCACCACCACCCACCACCACCACCCACCACCACCACACACACCACACACCACCACCACACATCACCCTCTCCCTGTCATCTGTCGATCTGGTGCACAGAGCAGTGGCAGCAGACAGATGAAGATGGTGACCACATGCAGAGTACAACTCCTCCAACACTTGCTGAAGAGGCTGAACTTCCCCTCCCAAACACACAGGCCGTCCTAGAAAGGCCAGACTAGGCCGAGTGGTTTCGATGGGGGAGGGAGGGAAACTCATAGAAAGAAAGAAAGACAGAGAGAGAGAGGGGAGAGAGAGAGAGAGAGAGAGAGAGAGAGAGAGAGAGAGAGAGAGAGAGAGAGAGAGAGAGAGAGAGAGAATATTAGAGACAGAGAGAGAATATGAGAGAGAGAGAGAGAGAGGAGAGAGAGAGAGAGAGAGAGAAGAAGAAGAGACGAAGAGAGAGAGAGAGAGAGATTTGTTCATAGGGGTATGTTTCATACTTTTATTCAAAGATCTATCTTTGAAAGGTTTGCCGTCTTTCTTCCTTCCAGTTTTTCTTTCTTTTCATTCTTTTCGTTCTTTCTTCCTTTGTATATTTATGATTTTTCACCCCTTCTCCTTCTCTGCCTTATTTCCTCCTTCGCAAGTTTTTTTTTGTGAAGAGTTTTTATATGTTTGTTTTATTTATTTGTCTGTTTTCGTTTGTTGTTTTTTTTTAAATAAGAAATCAGTCTCAGTGGGCTGAGGCTTGACTGATTTTTCCAGAGGGCTATCCTTTTGTTTTGTTGTTGATTTGTTTTGTGTGTGTATATAGTTTTTGTATTTCTATTTTCTTGTGTTTTTTTTTTATTTTTATAAATCTTCTGCGATGCATTTGTCTTCAGACAGAAGATTTATTTACTCAGGGAATAACATCTCGGAAGGGGTTGTTGGGCGATCCCCTCTGCTTGACCTGCCACGTACAAGGAAGTGTAGTGACTGTAAAAATAAAAGA
>CM060330.1:11673676-11678676 GCA_030674155.1 Stramonita haemastoma
TTAAAACTCGGTGATGGACAATCCTTTTTTAAGTCATGTAGATCTCCACATAGTACGGTGCTGCTTACTGGGGAAAGTTCCCCTGCCTTGTGTACCCCCCAAGGGCAAATTTGATTCATCAGAAAAGTACATTTAGTGTGCTGCTTGCTAGGTGCGTTCGTTCCTCTGCGATTTGTGCCCCCCCCCCCCCCCCCCCCCCCCAGGGCAAAATCTGAACCACCAGCAAACTGCGTCTGGTGTGTTGTTGTTGTGTATTCTAGGTAACTGTCTGGTTTGTTGTTACCTAGAATATTCACTGTCATTCATCACAGCTGGTAATGACTGACTTTCTGAGCCTGTCAACACTCACAGGAGGCAAAGTTTGGCCTCCATGACCGTTTTCCAGCTTTTGGCCTAGAGGAGGCAGCCATAGTTCTGACTTCAGAGATTGGCTTTCCCTCAATGGAGAGTGCATTGCAGGTTTGTTGAACTGCGAATTTGTCATGGAGGAAGACAACCTCAACATGGCAGTTGAAAACATGATGACAGCAATCTAAAGTAGCCTTAGGGACTTTCCTTACATTACTACGAAGCGCTTTGTAAGCGCTTAGAGCTCTCATAAGAAGGATGAGACCGCACAAAATATATTTACTTATTTACTTGTTACTTACTTACTACGTACTACGACTACTTACTTACTACTTACTTACTTACTACTTACTTACTTACTTACTTACTTACTTACTTACTTACTTACTTACTTACTTACTCACTTACTCGTTAGAAATAAATTCTTTTGGATTCGGCTAAAACGTCATCTCAGCTTATGATGGCTGTTGCTATAGTCAACCTGTTTAGGCGACGAGTTGGTGGCTTGATTCTCATCAATATCTATCTACCTAGTGGGATAGAATGAACAGTTTTGCTCTGTTACAAGTCATCTTATAGGGGCAAGTCTTGCCACTGCCTTTCTATCCTTTATGAAATAGGCATATAGAAGATCAAGTATTTAAGTTGTTGTTTTTTTTAATCCTGTATTTTATATATCACAGCATGTCATTTAAGTTGTGGATTGGATGAACCTGTTTAGTTGGTGGTTTGATTCTCAGCAATATCTGGTGGGTTAGAATGAACACTGAACAAAGAAATAGTTATTGTGTAATTATTTTTAATCCGTAAATCGTTATCTATCCTCAAACTGTCTGAGGGAGGGGGGGGGGAGTTGTTGATAATGTGTCATCTTTGTAGAGCTGTTTTGAATGCGTTGTTCTAAAGAGCTTTCTTCTCTTTACTTTTTGTCACCTAGTTTCTTCCAAAGTCATTGTTTGCGTAAAATGCAGTCCGAAAGATGAATAGTGCCAGAGTAACGTTGCCGCACTCCATGCTTTTGTTCTCTTAGAAGAAGCTAGACTTCTTTGTTTGCTTTCAGTAGCCTCCGTCGACCTCTTTTCCACCTTCAGTATTATCTCTAAGCGCTGAAATCGCTTTTATCAAGCACATTTCTTTGGGTCGTGGTTTCGTGTGTCTGGTGTTTTTTGTGTGTTTTTTTTTCTTTGTCAGTTTTGGTTTTGGTCTGCTTGTTTGTTTGTTTCGGATAAATTGAACTTTGTGTGTTTCCTTTCAATAGGCGCATGCCTCTGAAATGTCAGCATTTGCTGGTTCTACACAAGCCACTGTTCCTCCCCGCTTTAGCTGTGATGATCCTGTACACAAACGATCGCAAAGAACCTGTATACACAAACGATTGCAAAGAACCTGTACACAAACGATTGCAAAGAATCTGTACACAAACGATCGCAAAGATCCTATACACAAAGATCATGTGCACAAACAGTCACAAAGATCCTATACACAAACGATCGCAAAGAACCTGTAAACAAACGATCGCAAAGATCCTATACACAAAGATCCTTTACACAAAGATCGCAAAAGAACCTGTACACAAACGGTCGCAAAGGTCCTGTACACAAATATCCTGTACACAAACGATCGCAAAGATTCTATACACAAACGATCGCAAAGATCCTATACACAAACGGTCGCAAAGATCCTATACACAAACGATCGCAAAGATCCTGTACACAAAAGATCGCAAAGACCTGTACACAAACGATCGCAAAGATCCTGTGCACAAAAGATCGCAAAAATCCTGTTCACAAAAGATCGCAAAATATCCTGTAAACAAAAACAATCGCAAAGATCCTATGCACAATATCTGTGATGATCCTGTACTCAAACGATAGCAAAGATATTTTACTCAAACGATCGCAAAGATCCTAAACACAAACGATTGCAAAGATCTTAAACACAAACGATTGCAAAGATCCTAAACACAAACGATTGCAAAGATCTCAAACACAAACGATCGCAAAGATCTTTTACACAAACGATCGCAAAGATCCTGTACACAATTACAGGGATCCTTTGTATATATGTACGATTGCACAGATCTATACTCAAACGATCTTCTCGGTTTCCATTTTGCTCCTATACACACATGCACGAACGGACGTACGTGCGCGCAAAGCACGCACGCACGCACGCGCACGCACGCACACGCACGCACACGCACGCACGCACGCACGCACGCGGCACACACAGAGGCAAGCAAACACGAGCACGCGCGCGCGCGCACACACACACACAACACACACACACATGCAACCAAACACAAACTAAGGTAGGCACACTTACTATTAAAGGCATTATTGCCTAAAGTGTCTGTTGTTTTGTTTTTAATCTTATTTTACCTGTTGGTTGTTGTTTTTTTATTTCGAGGATAATGGAATAAATACTCGTGTGGGTTTTTTTTACATCCAGTCCCCGTGTGCATGCAGTTTTGTTAATATTGTCATAGGTTCCCATCGCCACACAATGGCCTACTCTTCCATAAAGCGGAACAGGTTTAAAAGTGTTTGCAAGATGTTCTGCGTGTGTTCACATTACGGGACCTCGGTGTATAGTCTTATCTAAAGGACCTGTATGTAGGACACTCATACAGAGTTTAAGAGATGTTGATTATCGAAAATGGCAAAGAGAGAGACAGAGACAGAGAGAATATAAGGAAATGCTACTGTTTGGGAGACTGGAGTGTGTGTAAATGAACGAGTTTTAAAAGAGGTTTTGAAAGGAGGGCAAGAAACAGTGAATGGGAAATGGCAAAGCATTCCATGAAGAAAGGGCTGTAGAACGTGCTTACACGTATTTAAGCCATTGTCTCCGCGACAAGATAGATTTCACTTGCTGGTACAGACCTCCTAATGTAATAAAAATAAAAAAAAGAATGCTTCTCTCGAATCTTTTCTATGTTTTATCTCCAAAGTCCTGAAGTCTAGGCTTTTTTTTTCTTTTTTAGAATTTTACTACAGCTTTTAACGAGACTGTAATTTGCCCCTCTGATATATTTCTTCATTTGATTTCTTTTAATCGGGGCTAGGGCCTTGAAGGCCATTAATACGAAAACACCGAGGGAAAAAATGTGAAATTAGTTACCCAAATTGCCTGTATGCAAAAGAACTGGAGTGATTTGTGACAGACAGAGCAACAGAAAATACAAAGATGGTAATGAGGAGGAGGATAATGATGATGATAATGATGATGATGATGATGATGATGATGATGATGATGATGATGATATGATAGCAAAAAACAAAAAGGAAGGCAAGAAACAATAATGAACATCTTCGTAATTACATAGAGAGACAGAGAGGCACAGAGAAGCAAGAGAGAGAGAGAGAGTTGAGAATGGAAAGGGTGGCGAGACAGAAAGACAGAGAGACATGGCAGAGTCCGTGTGCAGGAATGTGATGAAGGATAGGGAGGCTAGGGAGGGAGGGATGGAGCAAATTAACGATATTAAGTGGAGACGAGAATGTGGATGCAATGACCAACGAATTTGAGACCTGGCTAGCTGAGGTAGAGTAATTTACGGAGTAGAGATGACATTGTTGACGATGTTTACTGCTCAGCCGACTGCAGGGGTCATCTATATTAGGAGCCCAGTAGAAACGAGCAAGGGGAAAATGCAGTATAATTGATTTATGGGGGGAATACCCACCACATTCGCCTGATCATTTGCCCAGCGAAAGGGGAGCCTTGTAAGAGGCCTCGTCAGGGATACGAGATGAGGATGGGGCACCGTGTAATGAGTTATCTTGTATGGAGTTTGGGGGAAGGAGAGGGAGGAAAGAGGAGAAATATGTGGGGGGTGTGTGTGTGTGTGTGTGTGTGAGTGTGTGTGTGTGTGTGTGTGTGGTGTGTGTGTGTGTGTGTGTGTGTGTGGATGAGTGTGGTGAAAGAGGGTGTTGGATGATGCTGGCATGTGGTGTGTGTAGTTATGAGGAGGATATTGGCTTTGGTGTGTTTTAGGATATGTGGTGTATGTGTGTGTGTGAGGAGGGGGGGGGGGCGTGCGTGTGTCTGTGAGCGCGTTTGAAAAGCTCAAATTCAATTTGTGCTTTATATATATATATATATAAAATATATAAATATAATATATATAATATATATATATATATATAAATAATATATAATATATAATAAAAAGAAAGAAAAAAGACCAACAAAATAAACACACACTCACTCACATCACTCACTCACCACACACCACTCACTCACTCACTCACCTCACTCACTCACTCACAGAGAGAAGAGAGAGAGACAGACAGACAGACAGAGAGACAGAAACAAAACAGAAAGAAAAAAAATCAGAACAAAAAATAATCAGAGAAATAGGGGGGTGGGGAAGGGAGCTCAGTTTTCATTTCTTAAAAGAGTGTTTGTTGAGCTCAATTTCGCTTCTGACACTGTCTTTGAGAAGTGGCAAAGATGCACGATGCCATAGAGAGAGAGAGAGGTAAGCTAGATGTGGCAAAGCCTCTGCTAGGCCTACCTTAGAGCGTCTTTTGACTGCCCACACGAGCGGCGATCTTTCTGGACAGCTAATACGTGCCACGTGCTGGAATGGAAGACGTTTATTTCCCCAGTCGTGACCACTGCTGTCCCTCTTTCCACCTTCTTAC
>CM060330.1:11688676-11703676 GCA_030674155.1 Stramonita haemastoma
CTCAGCCGGTTTGAGTCTGATTTAAAAAAAAAAAAAAACTATCGTAGGACTCTTTTGAGGATTGAACCTGCGATATACCAGCCAGGACCCAAAACGCTTACCACTGCACCATTGCAGCTTGCTGGATTTTCACTGTATAGTTAGTTTTTTTTTTTCTTTACTCAGCTCACATTTCTGTAGTGTCATGGAAACGCTTAGCAGAGGAGAGAGAGAGAGAGAGAGAGAGAGAGAGAGAGAGAGAGAGAGAGAGAGAGAGAGAGAGAGAGAGAGAGAGAGAGAGAGAGGGGGGGGGTAGGGACTCGAGTTGAAAAAGATTGATCTTGTGGATGTGAGGACCTTGATATTTGGGAATAGGAGACAGTCCGCACGTTCACAAGGGGACGATAGGGAAATGCCCCCCTCCCCCTCCCCGCCACCCAACCGCCACCTCTCCCCGTCCCCCTCCATTTATCTCCTGCAGATGTCAGGACATTAGATAAAGGAATTCTGACAGATATCTGAAATAGCGATAAGCCAGACACTTTCACAGTTGGACACTCGGGGAAACTAACGTTTTCCTTTTCTATTGTGGAATGTTGCGGGTTTCTTTCTCTTCATTGTACAATTCGAAACGAAAATAACTCCACGGTTGGGTGCCAAAAACGATACCAGGGGGGATGTGTTGCATGGCTGTAGGAGCGTTCTCCTTGTTTATGCTTATCATGGCTCTGTGCGTTTCAATTTAAAGGCCTTGTCCCGGCTCCACTTGACATTTGTTGGCATGAAGGCAAATGTTTATCTAATTTATCGAAGAGGTGAATGGGAGTGTTAGCTCTGGTGTGTCCCATGTGGACAACATGTATGTCTTTAACTTGAACGACAATTTTATGGCGCCTTCTTCCTGTTCTTGGTTAAAAGTTTGTGTTGCTTATGGGCAGGTTATCTTATCTGCTTCATGTTTCGAGCTCTGTGTTTTAATACGAGCTTTTGGCTCGGATAAATCGTGCTGTAAGGGCTTAGCAAAAGTGTAGGGGTTTTTTTTTTTTTGGTAAGGATTGTAGGTTAGCATCAGCTTCTGTCCATAGTTTGGAAAGAAAGCTTATCATTCCACAGTGGGAAGGCTACTATAGTCCTTCCTGGGGCATTAGACTTTCCTTTCTCTTTGTTTAAATTGTTTCATTCTGAAAGTTTGCCTTTTAAATCACCTTTTAAGTGAATAAACATGAAACCAAGAAAAAATATAGTTTGGAAAACCATAACGACGAAACGGTCTTGTACAATTTAGATGAAACGTGTCCAAAAATAACTACGCAGTGATATCAAGGGGAAGTAACAGTGGCTGCTTCCACAAACTTACCAGATTACCTATTCACCTTTTTTTCTAATCTTCCCGTAACATCACAGTGCTCTTAATTATGCTATGATAACATCAGATCCTTAGATTAACATTCACTGATTTTTATCAGTTTAAGGTTAACAAACAAAAGGAACCGATTTTCTCATTAGAAATATTGTATAAAATCATATACATATTTTTTTAAATAGGAAATTATGAATTTTCTTTTCACTTTAACCACCACCTACCTCCTTCTCTCTCTCTCTCTCTCTCTCTCTCTCTCTCTCTCTCTCTCTCTCTCTCTCTCTCTCTCTCTCTCTCTCTCTCTCTCTCTCTCTCTCTCTCTCTCTCTCCTCTCTCTCTCTCTCTCTCTCTCTCTCTCATTTAGGTAGAGGGGTGGTGGTGTGTTTTATTTATCCTACCTCAGGGAGTCTGGTGTTTGGCCCACCTTATTTACTGGACAGCAGTTCCAGACAAGGGGCTGAAGCATCAGTGATGTCTGAAGAAGCTGACAACATCTTCCCCCTGGCCAGCCTATCGATTGTAGTCCTGCCTTTAGCCAGTTATACAACATACATAGTCTTTCTGGTCTCCTGATTACCGTCTGCTTGATAAGTTGTGGACATTTTCTCTCTTTAATTTCTCCCTTCTTTTCTTTTTTTTTTCTTTTCTTTTCGGTGATATGAGTTGGGCTATAGTTCATTGTTGGTAAAAGGGTGTATGGGTGTAGTCTGCCGACATGTCCCAAGAGTGTGTTTGTGTGTCTGTGTGAGAGGGTGGAGGGGGGCTATATGATACACACACATGTGTATGTGGGGTTAGATAGATAGATAAGACAGACAGACAGACAGACAGACAGGCGCTATGATAGATAGATAGAATGTGTATGCGTGTGTGTTAGAGACAGAAAGGAGACATAGCTCATTTGTCTGATCTTGGGGGGGGGGGGGGGGGGTAGTGCATGCACACATATATTCCAACGAGAGAGAGAGAGGGGGGGGGGGGGCAAGGACTATAGGAAATACACTATCAATTATATTGATGCCAGGACCTTGAAGAACACCTGTTTTGGCAAATATCTGGTAATAGGATGCGGTGGTAGATACTAGCTTCCCAAACGGATGATAGGGATTTATCTCCATGCCACTCACCCACCCCCGTATGCCCCCCCCCCCTCCATTTCTCTCTGAAGATGTCAAGATAATGAGTTCTGGCAGAAAGTCAAAGTCAGACATTTTTGCAGTCAAGACACAAGGAAAACGTTTCCCTTTCCTCTCTTACATTTCTTTCATCTTTATATATATTTTAATCAGTTTCAAAAGAGCACAACTCTACTGTCAAGTGTTGAAAACGATACCAAGGGGATGCATGACATTCTTACTGAAACTTCAACCATTTTTATGTGTTAAATATGGCAGAGCATTTCAGTTTTGTTGCCGGAGTTCTGTCTTAACTTGAGGTTAGGCGGCAAGTAATGAAATGTTTCATATATCTGTTTACTGATATGGTAGGCATGAGTGCTAGCTATAATTTTCTTTATGGGCAACATAAATGTGTTAAATTTACACATACTTTGTTTCTATAAAAGTTGCCTCCCTGCCCTTTCCTCGCTAAATTCTGTTTTATTGACTTGCAAGAGATTATTTATGTGTTTCTATATTAAGATTTGTGGTTTCTCTCTCGCCATTGATTCAGAAATATCATGTCTTATAGTCAAAGAGCAAGTGGTGTTTAGGTAAAGGCTGTACATATTTAGTCTTTAATGTCATAGTTTGTTTTGGGGGGAAATCTCGCACCTAAACAGAAGCTGTTTTCCACAGCACAAGATCGGTGTATCCAAAAAATAGCTCATACTGAGAACGTATGCACGATTGCAAATGAGAACTGATACTAGTCAACTAGTTACTTCCATAAATTTGCCTTACTTCCTTTTTCTTTGAGGGTGTGCTTTATACATTTTTGTTGTTGTTGTTTTGGGGGGGTTTTGTGTGTGGTTTTTTTTTTTTTTTTTTTTTTTTTGGGGGGGGGGGGGGGTATTTCCTAAACATGAACTCACATAATCATTCTATTTCATGAATATTATATATATATTTTTTAATTTAAACACGCTTATTCCAAAGTTTTGTTATTTTTTGCTTCATCGTCATTGTCATCATCATCGTCATCTCTCTCTCTCTCTCTCTCTCTCTCTCTCTCTCTCTCTCTCTCTCTCTCTCCTCTCTCTCTCTCTCTCTCTCTCTCTCTCTCTCTCTCATTTAGGTAAGGGGTGGTGGTGTGTTTTATTTATCCTACCTCAGGGAGTCTGGTGTTTGGCCACGCCTTATTTACTGGTCAGCAGTTCCAGACAAGGGGCTGAAGCATCAGTGATGTCTGAAGAAGCTGACAACATCTTCCCCTGGCCAGCCTATCGATTGTAGTCCTGCCTTTATCCAGTTAATACACCATAGTCTTTTTCTCTTAAAGATCCGCTGTCGCTTATTTCACACCCCACACCCCTCTTCCTCCCTCCAGCCTTGTTTTTTTGTGTGTGTGTGGGTGTGTGGTGTGTGTGTGTGTGTGTGTGTGTGTGTGTGGTGGTTGGTGTGAGGTGTGTAGGTGTGTATTTGTGTCTGTGTTCTGTGTGTGTGCGAGCGTGCGTGTGTGTGTATGTATGTGTTCTTTATTTATTTATTCTTTTATATCGAGGATAATGGAATTAGCACCCATGTGCTTTTTTACGTCCAGTCCCTTGGTGTTTATGCAGTTTTTGTAACTCTTTGTCAGTGTGTGTGTGTGCTGCGCGCACACATACACACACGCGCGCATAGGAGAGAGAGAGAGAGATGGAGAAGAGGGGAGTCTGTGTCTTGTCATGTCTTTATGTATCTTCAAGCATCGTGGAAAGGGGGGTAGGAGTTCTCTTTCTTCCTCTGTCACCAACTTTAAGGGTTTCTTGATGTTTTGTTTGTTTCTTTGCCTGTTTCTTGATTTTTGTTTGTTTGTTTGTTCCTGGCTAAGGTTTTGAGATGTCGCCTGGAAAACAGGCTGGTATTGTGCTCCCTGAATACTGGACAAGGTCTTCAAAAGCCATAATCGTTTTTTTTTCCCCAGAGTTCTCTCTCTCTCTCTCTCTCTCTCTCTCTCTCTCTCTCTCTCTCTCTCTCTCTCTCTCTCTCTCTCTCTCTCTCTCTCTCTCTCTCTCTCTCTCTCTCTCTTTCTCTGCACAGTTTGCTTTTCCTGTATTAAAAGTTTGTGTTGGTTTTATTAACTTTTTGTTTATTTGTCTAATAATTTTGGGGGTGTTGTAATGTTTTTGTCGTGTTTGTTGAAAAACGGGGCATGGATTTTCTCAGACATTTTCCTCTGAAGACGCTCTTTGTAACTGGTAATGACAGCAAATCTGCATGTATGTATGTTAAGAAGTTTTTGTTTTTGTATGGTCGTTGTTGTTTTTATGCACTGTTTGACTCGGTTTGGTGTTGTTTTTCATCTTCCTTTCCATGAAATCCGAATTACATGCTTTTGCTTTGTTAGGATTTGTTGTTATTTTTGTTGTGCGCACGGGTAGAATTATCAGAATGTTTGTATGTATGTAAAATATATTAATTTGCTTGTGTAATCACTGTCTTTATGTCTTTTGTTTTGATTTGATTTCCATCTGGGTTTGTTTTTTTAAACAGAATCGTGTAAGTTTTGGGGTTTGGAGGGTTGTTTTTATAGGAGTAGGAGGAGGAGGAGGGATGATTGTTGGGTTTTGTTGTTTTGTTTTTGTTTGTTTGGGGGTGTGGCTATGGGGGAAGGGGGGTTGGTGGTCAGGTCGAAGTTTCTTATGATTAAAATTTTTTGACATGTTCACACACACACACACACACACACACACACACACACACACACACACACACACACACACACACACACACACACACACACACACACACACGCGCGCGCGCGCGCGCGCGCGCACGCACACACACATACAGACACACACACGCGCGCGCACGCACACAAGCACGCGTACACACACACACCTACCCCCACACAGACACACACAGACATATACGCGCACGCACGCACACATGCACTCATGCGCGCGCGCGTGACACAGAGAGAGAGAGAGAAAGAGAACTCGGAACTCGGAAATTGTTTAATGTACATCGGCCACTGGGCCACAATACACATATACAAAAATATGCAATGATTATTTTCATCACTCAAGATTCATGATATTTCCATACGTACTCAAAAGTTTGTCATCTGGCATGCATCAAAACAAACTCGTCTTATTCATTCACCCCAGTCCAGCTGTAACAAAATAATAAAGCTTGCAAGGAAATACGAACAACTGCCATTGTAAATACCAAAACTTGTCATACAAAACGATTTGAAACAGGCCATCAGTATTCAATAAACGAAAAATTTTAAATACATATCTTCCATTGGTTGAATCAAAATACGTTTGCAGACTTATTGTTGAATATCATTTTTACAACTTTCACTAATTCAGAAGGATACCAATTGTTATCTGTGTAAGCTTTACAATATACCCAATAAATATCCCGCATACCTTGCTGCTCAAATATCGATATTATAAAGTGAATCTATCTAAATACGTAGTTAATTGGCTTAAATTGTGCCTCTATTTTAAATTTATATCTCCCGTTTTTGACACAAAAACAGCTGCAATAACACACACACACACACACACACACACACACACACACACACACACACACACACACACACCACACACACACACACACACACACACACACACACACACACACACACAGAGCATATTGAATAAAAGAAAAAGAAAAACCGATGTCAAGTGAAAACCATTTTTGCTCAGCTTTCAGCTCTGAATCGAAACCGAGGGCTATTAATTGAATAGGACATTTAAACTGAATCTTGCTTTCTAGTTGAAATCTGTCGAGCATTGTCTTCTTCGCATGGCATAAAAAATGTACTTTGATACCTGCAAAGATAAACGTGTATTATTTGCATGAGAAGACATCAGACAGCGGCAGATGAAAAATATTATGAATAAATTTTAATCTTAGATCTGCATACATTGGACATATAGATATCAAATGGTGTTCGTCTTCAAATACATTTTTACAGAACGGACACATTTTGTCTTGATCATCATCACTGTATCTGTGACGATTGCTATTTAATGGTAGGACATTTAATCTAGCTTGTGACAAGGCAACTTTAAAGCAATACACATCAATGTTACAAATATAAGACTCCTTGAGAGAGAGAGAGAGAGAGAGAGGAGAGAGAGAGAGAGAGAGAGAGAGAGAGAGAGAGAAGAGAGAGAGAGAGAGAGAGAGAGAGAGAGAAAGATAGACAAACAAACACAAAGAAAGACAGAAAGGAGACACAGAGAGAGAAGTGGATAGGGAAGTAACTTACACTGACAATTATTGATTTGCTTCCCGTCTTTGGAGAAAAGAGATTGGAATCATAGTCCTCTTCTGGCTGAGGGCCATAAACGATTGACTCTTGCTGCTCGCTCTGGACTCTGAGGGTCGTCAGGGTAGGTGTGAGAGAGGGGTGGGGGTGATTCTGACAGTGTGAGAGAGGGGTGGTGGTGGTGATTTTGATAGCAGAATAAGTAGACAGTGTGAGAAAGGGGTGGTGGTGGTTCTGACATTGCGAGAGAGGGGTGGGGGTGATTCTGACAGTGTGAGAGAGGGGTGGGGGTGATTCTGACAGTGTGAGAGAGGGGTGATTGTGATTCTGACAGTGTGAGAGAGGGGTGGGGGTGATTCTGACAGTGTGAGAGAGGGGTGATTGTGATTCTGACAGTGTGAGAGAGGGGTGATTGTGATTCTGACAGTGTGAGAGAGGGGTGATTGTGATTCTGACAGTGTGAGAGAGGGGTGGTGGGGATTCTGACAGTGTGAGAGGGGGTGGTGGGGATTCTGACAGTGTGAGAGAGGGGTGATTGTGGTTCGGACAGTGTGAGAGAGGGGTGATTGTGATTCTGACAGTGTGAGAGAGGGGTGATTGTGATTCTGACTGTGTGAGAGAGGGGTGATTGTGATTCTGACAGTGTGAGAGAGGGGTGATTGTGATTCTGACAGTGTGAGAGAGGGGTGGTGGGGATTCTGACAGTGTGAGAGAGGGGTGATTGTGATTCTGACAGTGTGAGAGAGGGGTGGGTGGTGGATTCTGACAGTGTGAGAGAGGGGTGATTGTGATTCTGACAGTGTGAGAGAGGGGTGATTGTGATTCTGACAGTGTGAGAGAGGGGTGATTGTGATTCTCACAGTGTGAGAGAGAGGTGATTGTGATTCTGACAGTGTGAGAGAGGGGTGGTGGGGATTCTGACATTGTGAGAGAGGGGTGATTGTGATTCTGACAGTGTGAGAGAGGGGTGATTGTGATTCTGACAGTGTGAGAGAGGGGTGGTGGGGATTCTGACAGTGTGAGAGAGGGGTGATTGTGATTCTGACAGTGTGAGAGAGGGGTGATTGTGATTCTGACAGTGTGAGAGAGGGGTGGGTGGGGATTCTGACATTGTGAGAGAGGGGTGGTGGGGATTCTGACAGTGTGAGAGAGGGGTGATTGTGATTCTGACAGTGTGAGAAAGGGGTGATTGTGATTCTGACAGTGTGAGAGAGGGGTGGGGTGATTCTGACAGTGTGAGAGAGGGGTGGTGGTGATGTTGACAGTGTGAGAGAGGGTGATTGTGATTCTGAAATTGTGAGAGAGGGGTGGTAGTGGTGATTTTGAGAGCAGAATAAGCAGACATTGTGAGAGAGGGGTGGGGGTGATTTTGAGAGCAGAATAAGCAGACATTGTGAGAGAGGGGTGGGGGTGATTTTGAGAGTAGAATAAGCAGACATTGTGAGAGAGGGGTGGGGGTGATTTTGAGAGTAGAATAAGCAGACATTGTGAGAGAGGGGTGGGGGTGATTTTGAGAGTAGAATAAGCAGACATTGTGGAGAGAGGGTGGGGGTGATTTTGAGAGTAGAATAAGCAGACATTGTGAGAGAGGGATGGTGGTGATTCTGACATTGTGAATCAAGGCTGTAGCAGGTCTGCACCTGAGGTTGACCCAGGCGATCGAAAAAATCCCCACCCTTAATTCACCAGGCGCTTCTGCCGAGATTCGAACCCAGAACTTCTTGGGCCTACAGGATTCAAACGGTCTTAACCACTCGGCTATAACGTCTGTCATCTGCATCATAACTGTACATACAAGGCTTGCAAGGGGGGACGGGATAGCCTGGTGGTCAGAGTGATGCACTCGTGATCGGCTGACCCGTGTTCGAATCTCGTTCAAGAAGATTTTTCCTCTGGAGTTAACATCATTACCGACTCCACTCCTCCCAAAAGTCCTACGGCTGAGACTATAAACTGAACTGCCTTTTGCGAACGCACGCAGAACATCTTGCGCACAACTTAAAACCCGTTCCGCTTTTCGGAAGAGTAGGCCATTGTGTGCCGGTGGGAATGGATGACAACAGTTATTAAACTGTTTACACACGGGGATTGGATGTGAAAGAGCGTGTAAGTGCCTATTCCATTCTCCTCTAGATAAAGGAATAAATGAATAGAGTAAAATAAAAGGGGAAGGGCATTATGTGTCTGGTGGTGGTGATGTAAGGTAGTGTAATGTTTCTTTTATTGATTGTTTATTTATTTATTTATTTATTTATTTATTTATTTATTTATTTATTTATTTATTTATTTATTTATTCATCTATTCATTCTTTTATATCGAGGATTATGGAATAAGCGCTCATGTGCTTTTGTATGTGTGTGTGTGTGTGGGGGGGGGGGGGGGGGGGGGGGGGGCGCTCTAGACGCTGCTCTTTTGTAGCGTGGGTGCGGAATTGTTATGTTTTCAGGCAGTGGGTTGAGAACTGGTGAGTTTTCCCCTGTACAGATTTCCAGAAAGGCAGCCGTACAAGTGGCGTCAACAGCAATCATATCATGAAGGTTGGGGAGGGGGGGGGGGGGGGGTCACTAATATTTTTTTTTCATTTCGGGACAAAAACACATTTCTTTTGGTGTCTAGACTAGTTCTGGGCCCAAGTTGCTGTTTTTGTCTTATTGAATTAGAGGTATGACTTTTTTTTGTGTGATAATTCTTTTACTTCGAGAATAATGGAATGGGATACTGGTTTTGAAATGTCAGCCCTCTTTGTTTGTGTCTGCGTGAGTTTTTGCATGCATGGAGAGACACACACATACCACATATAAATGTCCCCCACCCCACACACGCACGTCTCTTTATCTCTCTGTTTCCCTCGCTCACACACACACACACACACACACCACACAACACACACACACACACACACACACACACACACACACACACACACACACACACACACAATCTCAAACCACGACTTCATCGATTTAAACTCCCAATGTTGTTCACCTGAACGCTAAAACGAATGATTCAGAAGTTAGGTGGACAGAAAGAAGTGTTGTTGTTCGGTCTCGCGTGCAAATAAAGTATCCATAAAACACATGTATGTCCTACCCAAATACCAATCGATCTCTTCGGTCCTCCTTCTTTATCGTGGCTGGATAAGGTAGACGATGTGAATGGATGGAAGGAAGGAAGGGAAGAGAGGAAGGAAGGAAGGAAAGTAAGAGAGGAAGAAAGATATGTACTGCTTTTTTTTCTGTTGTAAGGGATCGTTTCTAAGACAACGAAGAAGCATGATGTGATTTAAATCTGGGATTGGTCGCAGTTTGCTCTGCTCTGCGCATAGGTCTGCTCTTTCTGGATGTATGTTTGTTGTTTCTCTGTGTCCAAGTCAAAATTTTATTTCCAGATGGTACGTTGAGTAAGCGATAAATTTGCTTTTTTTTTCCATCAAGCCATCTATCTAGAAAAAGCCATCTATCGTGTGTGTGTGTGTGTGTGTGTGTGTGTGTGTGTGTGTGTGTGTGTGTGTGTGTGTGTGTGTGTGTGTGTGTGTGTGTGTGTGTGTGTTGGAGGGGGGGGTTGTATTTTCTTCTTGATATATATCTAGATAGCTTAATGCTATAGATATTTTTCTTTCCTCCCTCCATCTCTCATTTTTTCTTCTATCAAAAACTTTTCTAGGCTTATTTCCATTTTCTTTGTAAGCCTTAAATGACTACACTGGATTTCTGTTGCTTAATTTTGCTGGTATCTTG
This sequence comes from Stramonita haemastoma, assembly GCA_030674155.1. Taxonomy (NCBI): domain Eukaryota; kingdom Metazoa; phylum Mollusca; class Gastropoda; order Neogastropoda; family Muricidae; genus Stramonita; species Stramonita haemastoma. The sequence goes on from CM060330.1 coordinate 11,699,127, forward strand.
TCACAAAGAAGCTAAAAGATGATATGAAACGTTATCACATGTAATCCGCTGAAATGATATTTTAAAAAATGCGAGACTCTTCTCAAGAAGTTTTGTGGTTGGGGATCTGACACTGAATTATACCCTCCTCTTTTAATCCATCCAGTCATATCGTTCCTCCTTTTGTTACGTTTTATGGTCGGTTTTACGCCTTGAATAATGAATAGTCCTTCGGATGAGACTATAAACCGAGGCCCCGTGTGCGAATACACGCGGAACAGCTTGCGCACACGTTAAATCCTGTTCCGCTTTTCGTAGAGTAGGCCGTCGTGTGCCGGTGGGGACAGATGACATTTACAAAACTGTATACACACGGAGACTGGATGTAAAAAAAAGCATATGATTGCTTATTCCATTTTCCTCGATATAAAAGAATAAATAAATAAAATAAATAAATAAAATAAATGGAATCTTTAGGTGATCAACGACGAAAGAGCCTGGGGTGTTTTAGAAGATGGGCTTCCAAGGCAAACCACCCCACTATTTTACTATTAATTGATCGATGAGGGGAGAAAGGTTTCACCACCAGATCATGAGAACTCAAGTCTATTACCACCAGATGGTAAGTGTCACCACTAGAAGATGAGTGTCACCGTCAGATGATGAGGATAGAAGAAGTATACACTAACATACACACACGCACGCACGCGCGCACACCCCACAAACACACACACACAGCACACACACACGCATGCACGCACGCGCGCGCGCGCACACACACACGCATGCACGCACGCGCGCGCGCGCGCACACACACACACACACACACACACACACACACATACACACACACACACACCTTGCCTCGATATAAAAGAATAAAATAAAAAAAAATAAAACACACACACACATCTTACACACTCAGACACACACAGACAGACAGACACACATTCACACACACACACATTTTGTTATGTCAATAAGGCCACGTGACTTATGGCAGTGAATAATGTATGATTCTGATTCACACACACACACCACACACACACACACACACACACACACACACACACACACACACACACACACACACACACACACACACACACACACGCTCACAGAGTCCCAGCTTCTTCTTTCCCTGGTAGTATCTTGATTGAGCGGAGGAGTCTCTGCCCTCTGTCTGTCTGTCTTGCCTTTCTCCTCTTCATCAGTGTTGGGCGAGGGCATGTTTACATTATAGATCCTGCCATATACCTCTTTTTTTTTCTGTTTCCTCCTCCCCCCCCCCCCCCCCCCTCCTTTCTTCCCCTATAGTTTCTTCATTAGTGTTTGCCTGTCTGTCTGTCTGTCTGTATGTCAGCCTGCCTGCCTGCCTCTCTCTCTGTGTGTCTCTCTGTCTGTTGTCTGTCTGTCTGTCTGTCTGTCTGTCTTCTTCTCTCTCTCTCTCTCTCTCTCTCTCTCTCTCTCTCTCTCTCTCTCTCTCTCTCTCTCTCTCTCTCTCTCTGTCTTTCTCTCTCTCTCTCTAACACACACACACACTCTTCTTTAAAAGAAGAGTGCGAGTGAATGTGTGCCTATACATTTTTTTGGCCAATATTTTACAGAGAAGATCACTTGTACGGTTTCCCGGTTTATTTTTGTGTGCCTTCAAGTTTTACAAAAATCGAACACTTTTTACTCGTTATTTTTATATACCTAAGCACAGAAAACTGACGTTTTGACCTCCTGAAAATAATACAAGCCAATGATAAGTCAACAATCCAGCGAATCAGAATCAGACTGTGCGGGGAGAGGGCTGGTTAGAATTAGCAGAGTAGAGTACAGCGTGGGGGTGGGATGGGGAAAGAAACTTGAGGACCTAAGCTTATAGCCTATATGTCTTTGGTGTTCTGTGGCTTAATGATTTAGAATCTCAAGGGGAAAGACAGGAGATGTTGTTGTTGTTGTTGCAGTTCCTCAGTTTAACGCTGTATGGGGTCACCTAGAACATGTATTCTTGTCTCATTCACCACACCTGGGAAGAAGTGTCAGACCATTAAATCAATAGTGCACGCTGGACAAGAAGTGCGCGTGCATGGCTGTTTTCAAGGACCTCGCCAGAGAGGCTGCCATACTTCTTCAGGGGATTTATAGATGACACGAGAAGGTGAACGGGGGATTTTGTCCTAGCCACAAATATCTGAAGGTAATATACTAATGAAGGTTTTCTAGTGAAAGCATCGACTTCGTTACAAGGCATTATCCCAAGCTCTGTCTGTCTGTCTGTCTGTCGCTGTCTGTCTGTCTGTCTGTCTGTCTGTCTTCGTTCTGTCTGCTCTTCTTCTCTCTCTTCTCTCTCTCTCTCTCTCCTCTCTCTCTCCTCTCTCTCTCTCTCTCTCTCTCTTCTCTCTCCTCTCTCTCTCTCTCTCTCTCTCTCTCTCTCTCTCCTCTCTCTCTCTCTCTCTCTCCTCTCCCACACACACACACACACACACACACACACACTCTCTCTCCTCTCTCTCTCTCTCTCTCTCTCTCCTCTCTCTCTCTCTCTCTCTCTCTCTCTCTCTCTCTCTCTCTCTCTCCCTCCCTCCCTCCCTCCCTCCCTCCTTACTTTAGGTATTAGTAGCAATGGCCACTCTAATAACGTTAGTAGCCAGATGAGGTGGGTTTTGGTTTTTTTTTCCCCACGATCTGGACAACGAAGCTCTTAGTCTAACACAGGCAGAAAGGGGACCTCATCAACTTGTTTACCCGAGTTATTTGCCAAGGAAAGCTTGTCCGCCCTTGGGGGAATGCATGTACTCTTGTAGCTAGCTCCTTAACCTGACGTCACCCGTCGATGAAGCTGTTGAGCTAGGCGGGTTTGTTTCAGAGAAAGCCTGTCAGCAGGGCTTAGTGAGGACCAGACATGACTGTGTGGACACAGGCAAACCTCAGGGGGGCCAGGGAAAGAAAAGACGTCCTTTTCCCTTGACGGACGGGCTCGGAAGTTGAGTGGTTAAGACTCAAGTCATCTATCTCACTTGTCAGTATGACAGAGTTTTCTCATAAATGGTTTGGGTTTCTTTCGTGTGTGGTTTTTTTTTTTTTTTACTTCCAAGTTTTTCTTCTGCTGCTTCGGTGTAGAATTTGTTCAGTCTGTCCAAATTTTCTTCTTGCAACTTATCATTTTCTTTCCATGTCTTTAGCAGGGTTGCTTGTTTCAATTTTGAAACACGAGGCAAAGTTTTTTTCTTGTTTGTGCTCGTTTGTCTGACACAAGATGCCAGCATGTCAGCTCTTTCATTTTTCTCTTTCCCTGTCCGTAGGGGCCAATTCCTCTGTCTTCACCTTCGCTAACTTTTGTATGGAGGTTGCCCATTATAATAACATGGCTCTTTTTTTTTTCCTATTATGTCTCTGACAATTTGAAGATCGTTACAAAAACTGTTCAGTTCCCTCGTCATTACTGGTGGATGTTATGTTGGTGTATATACATGTATGACGTTGACAACATGTGTTTGGTGTTTAGCTTCAGGAGAGGATACATCATGGTTGTAGTAAAGGTTGTCATTGCAGCATGCAGCATGTTCCCTGTCTAACACAGTAGCAACGCCGGTCGTGCCACTTTTTCCTTTCTGCTGTATGTACGCAAATGGTGGTCACGGTGTGAAAACTGACCTTCTCCGCTCCATCTGTCTTCACAAAGCATGGAAAACTTTTGATTCTCCTATCTGTCTTCAAGCATTAAGCGTGATGTTCATTGGAGTCTTTTCCCATTCTGGATTAGCAATAAAGTTCAGTCTGGCATCAATGAAAATACTAAGTTTTCATATCATGCCCACCGTTCAACTCTTACACCATCATTGTAAACATTTTGTACAATCAAGGATTTTTGCGAAAATTGATAGAATTTCTTCAGTCTTTTTTTTCACATTTAAAGCCAAATAGCTAAATGTGCACACAGGGGAAAACTCTTTAACTCCTTACAATACATGATCTGGACGGACAGATCGTCAAGAGCAGAGTCCTCAGAATATTTTATTGACAATGTAAAATCGGTGCCATGCAGTCATTGGTATAAGGGTGAGAAGATGATGGGACAGTTCAGTGCCTTGTACATACCGGTCGGGTGCACTGGGCCTGACTGGTCAGACACTTCACGGCAGTGCAACGCATTTTCGCTCATAGGACAGACAGTAGTCGCTGTCTAAGCTCCAAGAAGAAACATCCTTTGGGAACCATATGAAAGAAGGAAGTACAGTATCCTTGTGGAACAGTAGAGAACAGATTGAGACACGGCTTGTGAAGAAGCAGTAGAGACAGATTGAGCAGTAGGTGCAGCTAGAGAAGTGCAGCTTGTGAGTGGAGACAGATAGACATAGTAGAGAACAGGATTGAGGACAGTACGGGTGACTCTTGTGAAGAAGAGCAGTAGAATGAGAACAGGAATTGAGGACAGTACGGTGCCTGTGAGAAGCGTAGACAGGAAGGCAAGTCTAGAGGTAGAGAACAGGATTGAGGACAGTCGAGAGAACGAGAGTATTGGAGGCACAGAACGGTTAGCGCCTTGTGAAGAAGCAGTAGAAGAGAACAGGATTGAGGAC
>CM060330.1:11711176-11725472 GCA_030674155.1 Stramonita haemastoma
ACAACACACACACACACACACACACACACACACACACACACACACGACACTAAACACACAAACTTCACCAACTTTTCCTCAGCAAATGGCCAATATATATTCAAGAGATATGGTCCAGCGTGACACAAATCCAAAGCACGCATCCGTTCTTACCCTCTCGGGGTGAAATAACAACAAACACAGATTTCATATCACGTACAAGGCGCAAGCTTAGATGGCCGCTACATTACGATACCTGTCCAGCAGACGACATTTCTGGACCGCTCTCTGCAACAATGGGTCTCTGGTCAAGCTGGAGAGTATCGTTCTTTAAAAGCGAGAGGTGCAAGTTTGATCGTATTTGAAGTAAGAGGTGTTTTTTTTTCTTCCTCTCTTCATTCACTAAGCCATGTGTGGTGGTGTGGATACGGATGGGGATTTTTTTGGTTTGGTTTGTTGGTTAATTCGCTGGTGATTTTTAGTGGGGGGGTTTTGTGGTGGTTTTTTTGTTGTTGTTGTTGTTGTTGGCGTTTTGGGGGGGGAGAGATGAGTAATTGTTTGTGGTATATTTCTGTTTAAATGATTAGTTTTAGTCCCGCGCGCAATTGCAACATAAAAACCGATTTCACAGTAACACCAGATAGCTGTTGCTTTAACCTGTTTCCTTAAACTTTGCAAACTGTTATTCCTTGATGCCCTGGTACCACCAAGACGTCAGGCATATATTTTTCATGGGTTTTTTTTTTCAAAACCGGGTCATGCACCCATTCGCTTCAATTATTCAATTGTTTACCTGCATTAAAAAGAATGAAAAGAGTAACATGCTAACCGTTCTTTCTGTATGCCAAATGTATGAATGACACGCATCATTCACGAGTGCAAGACCTGAACAGAAAACTAAGCAAAGAAACAAAACAACAACAAAAAATATCTTTTTTCTCATTGCTACAGTCCACCTGATGTGTTTCGATCATCAACTGATCCCCTCCCGTGGAAAGTTCTTTTTTTAGGGATAAGGTCATCTCACCAGCGCACTTCCCCCATCTATTTTTCATCAGCATTGCTCTTACTGTCATCTCCTCTTGGACACTCGGCTCCTTGTCTTTCTTTGAGGTCCCCTTTACCAATTCATTGTAGTCTCATCCGCTCCAATCTTAAAACATGTAAATGATCATTCCATTCCCCTCCATTCACTCAGGGCGCTCTGGTTAATTGATCCATTTTTGTGATGATGTACGAGTTCCAGATTTCTTCTCTTGAGTGGGAGAGGGTAGAAGGGAGAGAGGGAGTGAGAAGAAGTGAGGGTGGGAGAGCGAGGAGAGAGAGAGATAGGGGGGGGGGGGGGTGGATGGAGAGAAAATGAGCGTAAGTAAGAAATAGGGAAGGAGGTAGATTCAGCAAGAATGCAAGAGAAAAAATAGAAAATGATGAAGAGTAAGAGCGAGGAAGTGAATTAAATAAAGAAAAATGTACAGGATTTTCCCGATTCATGATCGTTTCATCTAAGAGAATTTTTTTTTTCAATCATATCAAATCAAAGCGCATCGCCTAACAATGTGTGTGGCACATGCACTGGGAATCCTGTGTCATATCCTGCAAAAAAGAAGGCGAAATCGACCGGTTTCAAAGACACTGCACTGGAGTCCTGTTGCCACAGAGAGTGGAAGACAAAACCTGGCCACATCCCATGTTGTGCACAGCCGGGAAGTGCAGTGGGAGGCCTGACTGTCAATATTAGGTCTCTCCTTTGGCAGGAGTCCTGTGATGAGAGTGGCAGGAGATATCAGGGATTGATTTAAGCATTGGTGATCAGTGATGCTTTCATTCATTTAACAGGGGGAACAGAGGAGGTTTTTTTAAAGATTTATCAGTTGGCTGCCATTGAGAAAATTATCATCAGCCTTGTCCATGCAGGAAATGGTTAGTTGGGTTCATGCATGGCCTTGACGCATACAAGGGCGTGAATAAACACATGCACACACAAATGCGTGCGCGCGCACACGCGCATGCACACACACACACACACTCACACACGCGCGCGCACACACACATACACACACACTTTTATCCTACACCATACAAATGCTTGGCCAAAGAGGGAAGGGATATGGGATAGCTAATTGAAGTCACATTTAGTTCATCTTAAAAGCGTTTATGTGATACTGAGAATTAGATATCCTGTGAGCTCATTCCAAAAAAAAAATTCTTTTAAAAAAAAAAAAAATCTTTGAGAATATTTCCTGAAAGACGTGTATAAAATCGAAAACAATTACAGTTAACCAGAGGATTAGTGTACTAATACTCTTAAGAGGAAAGATAAAGCAATTGAGGCCGTTTTCCCCTAATCATTGTTGGCTGTCTCCATCACACCCAGAGTCCATTACCGGTTCCTTAATGCTGTGTTCAGCTTTCAGATGACTCCCCCACCTCCACTGTCTGGTGTCCTAGGTTTCCGCATGAGTGGAGTATGACTTCCTGGGTCTTGGATCTTGGATCATCTGAATGACTCAGAATGAGACTCTGTCCATTGTCGTAAAATCTTACTGGAATATTGGACACAGAAGATTAAGCAAACCAAAAACAAGGATGGAGAAAAGGCTTGAGGGGACTGAACCAACTCGTGTTAGCTTTAGAAAGATGGATGCTTAGCCAGATATCGACCTTTTTGGCCTTTTTGGAACCTGGCAAGTGAGTCCTATGGAGTCTCCAAATCTGTATGAGTGAATACAGTTTTATTAGCAAGCTGTCTTTGGAAATCTGTGCCAGTTCATTATTCACTTTAAAAAACAGTGTATTGTTTTCATTGTGAAAAAAGGTGATGGGTTAATTTTTTAACCTAGTCTTTGTTTCATTAAAGATTTGAAGATAATGGTATACATTGTTTCTACAATTGCGTATTTTATCTTAAATTTATTTTGAAAATGGACAGTACATTATGAATCGATTCATTTTGCACCAATCATGAGGAAGTACAGTTGTGTGTTTGTTAATTTAATTTTTCTTACTGTGAATTTCAAAACAGTTATATCTGTTGCAGAATACGCTTACTTTACTACTTCCATTTCTGTGGAATTAATTTTTCTGTATGCTGTCTCTGCGTCTCTGTTCTCTTTCTCTCTCTGATTTCTGTCTTCTGTCTGTCTGTCTGTCCCCTGTCTCTCTTCTCTCTCTCTCTCTCTCTCTCTCTCTCCTCTCTCTCTCTCTCTCTCTCTCTCTCTCTCTCCTCTCTCTCTCTCTCTCTCTCTCTCTCTCCCCTCTCTCTCTCTCCGAACAACGTTCATTTCAAAATAGACGATAATGTCTTAACCTTGTTTCATCGTACCAGCATCCAAAGATCCTACGTCTATTTTTTGAGACTAGAAAAACTAAAACAAAACACAACAAAAAGATAAAATCAACTCAACCAGACAAGCGAATTCTTCCCTGAGGTTTCTGATATGGAAAGGGTTGTGTCAAGTGGGCAGTCTTGATGATGATGGTGTCTGTGAGAAAACCCTGAAACGCGGGTTGATTTTCTGTGTCTGGCACCTCTCATTTCTGGTGGAAGACTGCTTCGTGTCTGTTAAGTTTACTTAGTTAATAGGCCAGTGCCTTTCTCAGCCTGTGGCTCTCCTGACCCATTTTTGCTTTCATTCTCTCTCTCTCTCTCTTCTTCTCTTTGTCTCTGTCTGTCTCTATCTTCTCTCTCATCTCTCTCTCTCTCTCTCTCTCTCTCTCTCTCTCTCTCTCTCTCTCTCTCTCTCTCTCTCTCTCTTCTCTCTCCTCTCTCTCTCTCTCTCCTCCTCTCTCTCTCTCTCTCTTCCTCCTCTCCTCTCTCTCTCTCTTTCTTCTTCTCTCTCTCTCAATCTCTCTCTCCTCTCTTTCTCTGTCTGCTCTCTCTTCTCTCTCTCTCTCTCTCTCTCTCTTCTCTCTCTCTCTCTCTCTCTCTCTCCTCTCTCTCTCTCTCTTCTCTCTCTCTCTCTCTCTCTCTCTCTCTCTCTCTCTCTCTCCTCTCTCTCTCTCTCTCTCTCTCCACACCTCATGTATACAGCTATCTTCTCACATTTACCCATGATACATACACATGTCTGGTTACAACTTTGGGAGCAATCAGAGTATAATCAGGACATTTCAACCCCTCATTATAATTTTGTGTGCACAGTACTCGTTTAGCTACTATCTCATTCAAAGACAAGCTACAAGAACGTCATAAACTGTTACAGCATCTTGTGTCTGCTCGTGGTGTGTGTGTTGTGTTGTGTCTGTTGTCTGTGTCGTCTTGTGTGTGCTGTGGCTTGTGTGTGTTGCTGTGTGTGCTGTGTAATGAATGCATCAACCAGGATCATAGATACACTTTGCATCTTGCATTGACGAACGAGCGAGCGATCAAGAGAGAGGGGACAGACAGACAGACAGACAGACAGACAGACAGACAGACAGAGCGACAAAGACTGAGAGACAGAAAGCTGGCGTTTTTCCATAAGCCACTGGCCGTTGTTCTAGTGGCACCGATCCATTTTCCCCTCCTCACCCAGTTCTTCGCCTCCACACAAGGAGATGCCAGATCGTGACACTGCATGTGAGACAGGAAACAGCATCAGCCACATAGTTGAAAGCAGTAAGTCACTGCGGCATGCACTAGAGGCCAAAAACCTTAACACTTGACTGGTCTAGGAAGGAAATGACCCCCCCCCACCCCCACCCTAGTTGCTTTGTCTCAGAATCTCCTTCAAAATTCGTTCCTCAGCCAGAGGTATTTTAAACCAGTGGGAAGTTCGTGTTGCTCAAGAGCTCAGTGCTGTGTGTGTGTCTGTGTCTGTGCACAATATGTGCCTACCAACTTTTCTCTCTCGCCTCTCTGTGTTCTCTCTATTGATCAGCCATTTACCTGCCAGTTCATCCATCTATCTGCCTGTTATATAGTATGTACAGAAGTTTTCTTTCACACGTACCACCAGTTGGGTCGAAAGAGAGTGTTTCACGCTGTCTCTTCTTGTGTTACTTTCATACTTTATACACTTCTATCCGTATCTGTCATGATATCCCTCGTGTTTTTGTGTCCATGATGTTTTCCTCTTTTGTGTCCTGACCGAAAAAGGACTTGGATGGAAAGGGTGGGATTATTAGGAGAGCGTGAGGTGGGGGGGGGGGGGGGAGGGGAGGGGGGATGGAGTCAAACATAAAATACCGAAAGGTTATGTGTGTTACTCTGTGTGTGTGTGTGTGGTGTGTGTGTGTGTGTGTGTGTGTGTGTGGAGAGGGACAGAGAAAGAAAATGGAAACGAATGCATTTTCCGGAAATCCGGTGTCGTGTCCTGCCAAAAGAAAACATGTGATCAACGGGTTTCAAAGACACTGCACTGGAGTCCTGTTGCCACAGAGAGTGGAAGACAAAACCTGGCCAACATCACATGTTGTGCGCAGCCGGGGAAGTGCAGTGGGAGGCCTGACTGTCAATATTAGGTCTTCTCCTTTGGCAGGAGTCCTGTGATGAGAGTGGTCAGGAGATATCAGGGATGGATTTAATCATTGATGATCAATGAGGCATTCATTCACCCATCTCTGTAACAGGTGAAGTTGTTTGTTTTTTTAAGATTGTCAGTTGGCTGTCATCAGGAAGAAGTGTTGATCAGCTTTATTGCATGCAGGAAATGATCGTGCGAACGCACGCAGAACATCTTGCGCTCACGTTAACATCCCGTTCCGCCTTTTGGAAGAACAGGCCATCGTGTGCAGCCCGAATTTCACGCAGAGAAATCTGCTGTAACATAAAGTGGTATAAAATAAAATAAAATTCACGCAGTGTGTTCACATATGTATGCTACTGTGTGAATGTGTACGTGCATGGACACACAGTACAGTCACAGTGATACACACAAAGAGGCTTACACACACACACACACACACACACACACACACACACACACACACACACACACACACACACACACACACACACACACACACACACACACAATGTTGCCCTTACCAACAACACAAATACCTACCAAAGAGGGAACGGTTGATGGGATAGCTAATTGGAAATCTCTATTTCTCGAGAGCACAAACACAATATTGTGACAACAGACTTTTCTCCCCCAAACCAGAAGCACTCCGTGCCACCAGCTCTCTCAGTATGTCTGGAAAAATTCAGACCTTACATCCCAACATGGGCCTTGCTTGGCTAATGGGCCTTTTTGTCCGTTCATGTTTTCTTTTAATGTTACATAGACATTTTATCCAATGATAAAACATAAATGCTGTGTTTAAGTGCTTAAAGTGCTCAGTGGCTGTTGTGCCATTCTTGAGCGCATTTCGTTCGGACACGATCTGTAAACCTGGTAATTAGGGTTATGCTTTGTTCCCCTTCCTGGGTGTGCGTCCGTCCATCCAAAACAGCAATTATTCCGGTACGTGGCTTTAATTCCGTCAAGGTGGGGATTACTGTCAACAATTTTCTTCCCTGCTCCCTTTCTTTACTACTTTGCTGGTGTGTTGTGTGTGTTTAATTAAAGAGAGGAGAGGAGGGGGAGTTGCACTTGTTATGCAATCAGCATCTTTTTCCTTCTGAATATATTGTGACCAAATAATAATGCAATGAATATAAACTAAGTCGTTATTGTTGATTAATCAGTATAATAGTTTATTTACCACGGTATCCATATTTAATGCAAGTAATTAGGGCTTTTTATCCCCAAACTCATCCAGTCACAAATGCAAAGTATTGATTAAAAAAAACTCAAGACCCCTACAGTTGGGGTTACTCGAGCATGTGTATACTCTAGAGGTAAAGATCTGTACAGCTGAACCATTAATACCAAAAAAATCGTTAAAGATTGTAGGGAGTTGAAGTTGCCGATAGAAAGTTAATCGGTTGCTGATGTTCTGATGATGGCTGGTGAATAGTTTCTTGATATGTGCCTGTAATGGTGTGGGACATCAGACCAAAAAATCCCCACTTGTCTCAAGAGGCAATTATTTTGGGATGCGCTGCTTCTCTGTTCTCTGTCTCTCGTCTCTGTCTCTCTGTCTGTCTGTCTCTCTCTCTCTGTCTTCTCTCTCTCTCTCTGTCTGTCTCTCTCTCTCTCTCTCTCTCTCTCTCTCTCTCTCTCTCTCTCTCTCTCTCTCTCTCTCTCTCTCTCTCTCTCTCTCTCTCTCTCTCTCTTCTCTCTCTCTGTGCACATATTCATTACGCAAATGTATAAATACTAAATTGCTTGAAGTGATAATGTTCCTGTTTGCATCTCAGAAAATGCTTACTTTTTGCACACCAGAACGGCTTTTTTTAATTTTAAATATTAGATGTTTCAAGCATGTTCCATGCTAAGGTTTAGAAAAGAACATCATCCAACTAAAAAAAAAAAATTCATAATTCATAAAAAAAAACTTTCGAGTAACCCAGACAAAATGTGTACGGTATAAAAAGAATTGCCACTGACCCGAGAACAGTGTACTATAAAAGGAAAAGGGTCGCCATTCACATCATTCACATCATTTACACATCATTTCTGCTGTCTCCATCACCTAGAGTCCATTGTCAATTCCTTAACGCTGTGCTCAGCCTTCAGATGGCCCCTCAGCCTCCTCTGTCTGATCCTGTGGTGTCCTGCGTTTCCGCTTTAAGTGGAATAGGACTTCCTGGGTCTTGGATCCGAATGACTCAGAATGAGACTCTTGTCAATTGTCGTAAAATCTTACTGGAATAATGGGCACAAAGAGTGAACAAAACAAAAACAAAGTCGGCGAAACAACGTTAGGCTTGTGAAGTATTTTGTTAGCTTTAGCTAGTTTCTTAATCAGCTACTCTTGTTTCAGATGTGCATTTTCGAACCTTGGCAGTGAGTTTTAGCAGAGTTGATTGTAGTGAACAGGGATACAGTTAGAAGATATTCCATAAACAGCTGCTTATAGAGATGTCGCTGAATGAGCCAGGCTCTCGACAGTCCTAGGGAAAGCCGGTCTTAGTTTATCATCCACTGACCGATTCTTCATCACCTCTATCTCTGTATGGCTTAGTGATACCTCTGATTGTTGACAATTATGTTATCTTCCAAAATTTACTGGCATGCTGAAGAGTCAAAGCAGTTACGCTGTAAACTGTCAATATTATATAGCAGGAAAATAGATCCCTATTACGATGAAAATGTCAATCAGGTCCCCAAACACATGATATTCTGTTTGAAAAAAAAAGACTCTCTTCAAAAATGTCCTTTTGTTACCAGACCCTTATACTTGCAAGTCTATAGATTTTTTTCTCCTATTCTTACATTTCACAAAGGTCAACAATGTCATAATCAACGAAAAATGGTGTTTAAGGAATGGTGTTTAATTCTTATTGAATAAACTCCTTTTAAAAAAAAAAAACATAGCTTTCTTACAAAATCTGTGATTCTTCACCCTAAAATGGGCAGGTATGGCTGTGCTCAGAATGTGGTGTGTGTGTGTGTGTGTGTGTGTGTGTGTGTGTGTGTGTGTGTGTGTGTGTGTGTGTTGTGTGTGTGTGTTGTGTGTGTGTGTTAGAATAGTACAAAAACAGATGGTGTTGTTGACAAAAATTAAGGTGGGAATGAGGAGGAGTTGGAGGCCTCACAAATATTAGTAAAAAAACAACAACAACCAAACAAACAAACAAAAAACATTCCTATTTTTCATATTGCCCTGAGGCCGTCTGAGTAGCTCAGCGTCCATAATGCCCAGTAAGCCATTGAGCCGGCCAGGGCCTCCAGCCATAAAGCCTTTGGTCTCTCACATTTCCATCATAAGTTGAGTATAGCTTTCTGGATCTCCAAATCTGAAATAAATGAATTCAGTATCATATCTAGCTGTCATTGAAAATCTACAACAGTCCAATGGTTAGGAAAAAAACAGTGTGTTTTTTTCATTGTGAAAATAGGTCGTGGGCGTATTTTTAACCGCAGACTGTAGTTTTATAGCACTTTGAAGACGAGGGTAGATTGTAAACGTAAACTTTAAAAGACGGGGTAGACTTGTTTTTTCATCCTAAGATTTCAAAAAGGACAGTACCTTATTGACCAATACATTATTAAGCATGAATTATTTATCTTTTTTTTTTTTGCCTCAGAACTTGAGGTCGTACATAATGTGTTAATTAGTGTTGGGGGTTTTTAAAATGCCAAGATTTTGTATGTCTGTTGGTAGACTGCTTACATTTTTAAAAAAGTATCCGTCGGTAGTTAGTAGGCCCTAACATGTCTCTATGTCTCTGGCTCTGTTGTCTGTCTGTCTGTCTGTGTCTGTCCGTCTGTCTGTCTGTCTGTTCTGTCTCTGTCACTTTCTCTCTCTCTCTCTCTCTCTCTCTCTCTCTCTCTCTCTCTCTCTCTCTCTCCCCTCTCTCTCTCTTCTCTCTCTCTCTCTCTTGACACACACAAAATCTAACCATTAGAGAACCTCGAAGCTCTAGCCAAGGACTGAAAGAAAAAGATATATGTGCTGCTGTACCGTTAATCTCAATGTCTGTTGTTATACTTCTTCAGTTTGTGAGTTCCTCACACTCTCCTCTTTTTCTCGCCCTCTGGCTCTATTCTGGTCTGAAGAGGGGCTGGGGTGGTTCAATGAGAGTATAGGAGAGGAGCGGGGTGATGGGAATGTAAACATGTAAAGTCGAGAGAGAGAGAGAGAGAGAGAGAGAGAGAGAGAGAGAGAGAGAGAGAGAGAGAGAGAGAGAGAGAGAGATGAAGAGCAAGTGAGGGAGTGAGAGGGAAAGAGAAAGAAAACAGAAACAGAGAAAATAGGTTTGGAATTGCAAGGGACCTTACCGGTCATTTTAACAAAAAGAATGTGACACTTGTTTTTCTTTTCTGTCCACATTCATCCAAAGTGCTCTCCCATGTGATGTACGTGCACATGTACCGGAAATCCGGTGTCATGTTGTTGCAAACAAAGCAAAACAAACATGTGATTGACCGGCTTCAAAAAAACTGCACTGAAGTCTGTCAGTATTAGGTCTTCTCCTATGGCAGGGAGGGGGGAGGGGGGAGATTTCATCAATGATAATCAATGATGCATTCATTCACTTATCGGGGAAACAGGCGAAATTTTTTGTCAGTTGGCTATCATCAGGGAAACGTTTTGATTCGCTTTTTTTTTTTTGCATGCAGGAAAAGATTGCTGGGATTTATGCAGTTTCACTCATACATGTGTGTGATCTGACACATGCGCGCGCGCACGCACACACACACACACACACACACACACACACACACACACACACACACACACACACACACACACACACACACACACACACACAACCTTCCTACATCACTGCAAATAGTGTCCAAAGAGGGAAGGGATGATGGGATAGCTAATTGAGGATCTCCGCTTCTGTAGGACCTAATATCAATAAAGTATCAGCGGAATGGTCTCCCCCCAAACAGAACCACTCCATGCCACACTTACTTTCAGGGTGTCTGGACAGTTTTGTGGCTGATAACCAAACTTTGGCTCAGATTGGCTAATGGACCATCTGACCTTTAAGGTTTCCATGAAGAGGGGGAACATCCCATAGAAATCCAGATATAAGAGGGGGAATATCACATAGAAACATCATCCAAGGATATACGGTAAATGCTGGGCTAAACATGATGATAAATGGCTAATATGCCATTTTTTGTGTCTCATTAAAATGGGTGAGCATTACGGGTTCAGTAAGCAGTGTCATGAAATGGCCACTTTGCTGTGAGTTTGCCTGTTCATCCGAAACAGCCAACCAATTGCTATACACAATCACTTAAAGGTGGCAGTTGCAGGCATATTTTTCTTCTCTGACCCTTTCTTTACTAATTTGCTGATGCTGACGTGTGTCCTATTTCATTTTAATGAGAGAAGGGATTGTTGTACTCACTCTACCCTTAGAACTTGGTTTTAAACATATGTAACATGAGATTTGTTATTCTGTTCCTTTTTTTAAGTTAGCATATGCATTCACGCAAATATATTCTTTATCAAAATTTGATGTTTTCACATTTGATGTTAAATAAAAAGTTTAAAAATTCAAAAATCATTTTCCAAAATAATAAAAACTAAAACAAGAAACATAGTTCAGTACATTTTCCCATGATGCTATTGTCAAGATCAGAAAGCAGTTTTCAGAATTGAAATTTGTATAGTTATTGTTAAACAGCTTGTAAAAGTACGGAACATTCAGCCAGTGATCTGTGTTATAAATGGTATCTTTTCTAAAACTTTCTTTAGAGACTGTATAAATAATGAAAGAATATGACAGTGTGTATTCTGACAGAAAAGTCACGATATACTTTCTGAATGTTTAGTGACCGAAAACATAGTCAAGAATAGCTTGTTTTCCATGAGATCAATTCTCAATGCCGTGGATTAGGGTTTCTGATCGCCCATATACAAAAACGTAGGATATTGATAGACCATTATGCCAAAATACTGTCGGCGGCCACTGGAAAATGTGCATGTTCTAAAGAGACAGAATTGTACAACTTAGCCATTACCGTCAAGAATGGTTGAAGAAGGTAGAGAGTTGACATTGCTGATGCACGGTGAATGGGCGGCTGATATGCACACTAATGACGTTGGACTTAAGACCAGAAAAAGTACCGCCAGTCTCGAGAGGCAATTATTTGGGATGACTGCGTAAGTCTGAAGTGAAGTACTCTCTCTCTCTCTCTCTCTCTCTCTCTCTCTCTCTCTCTCTCTCTCTCTCTCTCTCTCTCTCTCTCTCTCTCTCTCTCTCTCTCTCTCTCTTCTTCCCTCCCTCCCTCCCTTCTTACTCGTAACGTTTGTGTGAGAAAAGCATGTGCTTATTTGCAATATGTACAACTATGAAGTCGCGTTTCTGTTCACATCTCTAAAATCTTTTACTTTAACACATTAGAAAAAGACTGTTTTCTAAAAAGGTTTTAACTGTGGTCATGAGTGAGAACAGAGCTACCCTCAGGCTGAAGTTCGTGGAGGAAAATTATCATTCATCGTAAAATCTTTTATATAATTCCAGAAAAAGATTATGTAATATACTGAGAGAGAGTAAAAAAAAAATCCACCAGCTAGCCGGAGGATGAGTGTGGCTCGTAAAGGAACCCAGGGCGCCATTCAGGCCATTTTCCCCTACAGTTATTGCCGGCTGTCTCCATCGCCCAGAGTGCAGTGCCGGTTCCTTAAGCTGTGCTCAGCCTTCAGATGGCTCCCACACCTCCCATAGCCAGCCTTTGGAGTCCTACGTTTCCAGCGTTAATGGAATATCACTTCCTGGGGGTTTTGATCTGATCGACTCTGAATGAGACTCTGTCGATTGTCGTAAAATCTCACAGGAATAAAGCACGCAAAGAGTAAACAAAGCAAAAACAAAGTCGTGAGGGAAGTGACAGAGAGCAAGAAAGTCGTGAAGGAAGTGACAGAGAGCAAGAAAGTCGTGAAGGAAGTGACAGAGAGCAAGAAAGTTGTGAAGAAAGTGACAGAGAGCAAGAAAGTTGTGAAGGAAGTGACAGAGAGCAAGAAAGTCGTGAAGGAAGTGACAGAGAGCAAGAAAGTGCTGAGGGAAGTGACAAAGAGCAAGAAAGTCCAGAGGGAAGTAAGAGAGAGCAAGAAAGCAATCAGGTTTGTTCGAAGGCTTTTTCCAGAAGCAGTCATGTAAATCCAGTTTGTTGAAGAAACCACTAATGACAATCATAAAGAAATCCAATATCAGTTTGCCATACATTGAGAAATGGTCGGACCTTATGAACTATACATGATCTGTGTTGTTTGTTATGACTGTTTATTTTCATAGCTATGTTCAAAATGAAGAGGATTAATTGAGTCATATTCCAAGTGGGAATGCAGCTACCTTAATGGTGGGTAAAACTGTTGCATTCGCAAAATATCGCCATTGATGAATCTCGGAGCTCTAGCTGGGGAACAAAACAGTTTGAGTCAGAAAATATGCCATGTAATTTTGAACATGAAAACAGGGAGGATAATCTGACGCCCAAAGCATTATGTTCTTAGAATGAGCACTAGCGTGTTAGAAGATTCAATCCATTCATGTGTCTTTTCCAGCCAACCACATAGGAATGTAGTCAAGGCTGCCATCACATCATTTGTAAAAGGAACATTGTTGTTATTTGAAATTGTCAGAAAACAAGTCATTCTTTTGAAGATAACCCAACAGGCTTAGAAGCGGTCAAATTAAATATTAAATATAAAGATGTACAGTGTTTTTCCAAGCCAATCATTGACATATCACCTCACATTTCAAGATGTACATTAGATGACTCAACAGTCTTAGAAGCGGTCAATTTTTTTCTTCTGCGTTGCATGTGAGGTTTCATAATTTTATACAGAAAAAGATTTTAAAATGTATATTTTAAGTAACTTTTATGTAATTTGTTTTCCTTTCTTCACAGAGAAAAGGATGAATATCGTGCTGATTTGAGTTATCATTTTATTGGAATGGGGATGGCGGACAGAAGGAATCAATGACAGAGTAAGACAGGACAGGAGTTGGAGGTTTCCCTAAACACTCCCATTTCCCCTCTTCTCTGAGGCAGTGTCAGGTGCTTAGTGTCCATTGCCGGGTTGGTAAAGCTTTGTTGAGCCTTTGAGTGCGCTCCGCCTTCCAAACACTGAGCCTTTGGTCTCTGTGATTTCCGCCATTGATGGAGTGTAGCCGTCTGGGTCACTACGTCTGCATGAATTGCTATTGTAGATAGTGGCACCGTCATCTGAAATCTGTTGCTATGTTAGACATGTTGAAAATCAATATTTTAGGATTCTTTCTTATTCAGGGTGATATGGATCGTGGGTAGATTGCTAACCCAAATATGTTAACCTTACATTTGGGAGACCTACAGCAGGGTATGGCATGACGGCCTCTGGCAAGTACTCAGGCACTTCAACATTGACAGCTGTCTAATTGAAGTCATCAAAGCTCTGTACGAGAACGCAGAAAGTGCAGTTTTTATGAATAATCACGTGGGCGAGTTCTTCAAGACCACGGTTGGGGTTCGCCAGGGCTGCCTTCTCTCACCTGTACTCTTCAACCTCTTCCTCGAAAACATCATGACAGAGACACTGCAAAACCACCACACTTCCATCTCCATTGGTGGAAGACCCCTTTGCAACCTCAGATTTGCAGATGACATTGACCTCATGGGCAGCAGCAAACAAGAACTGCAAATCCTCACAGACAATTTAACAGATCGAGCGAGCGCATACGGCATGGAGGTCAGTACAGAGAAATCAAAGATCATGGTCAACAGCGCGAGTAATGACATCACGGAAATAAAGATGAATGGAGAAACACTAGAAGAGGTGAGCCAATTCAAATACTTAGGCTCTATCCTAACAAAAGATGGCACATCAAACAATGAAG
>CM060330.1:11733072-11740572 GCA_030674155.1 Stramonita haemastoma
GAATGCAAGCGCTTTGATTTTTTTTTTTTTTTTTTTTTTTTTTTTTACTAGATATAGTGATATACAAATTCCATGTATAATAATAATAATAATAATAATAATAATATAATAATAATAATAATAATAATAATAACGACATAATAATAATGATATAATATAATAATAATAATAATAATAATAATAATAATGATGATGATGATGATGACAAAATGATGATAATGATAATAATAATAATAATATAATATATGATGTTGAACTTGTCGTAGACACACCGCAGGAAAGTTTCAGTGTGGAGTTTAGTTTTCAATGACTTCTCAGGGAGTTGAGGGGGAAGTCAAGTCATTCAACATGCTGAGAAGTCACAGTGGTCAGCCAGAAAGGGCCTAAGAAGTGTACAAGCTGTTCTTATATATATATATATATATATATTATTTTTTTTTTTTTAGTGATATAGATTGTTGCAGGGTTCAGTGTTCCAATCAGTCCAGGGCAATGGTAATGTACTACACATGGGAACAGTTTGATTATACTTTTTCACCGTGTTAATTGTCTCTCTTTATTTCTCTTTACATCTCACAAATGCACGCACGCACGCACGCACGCACACACACACACACACACACACACACACACAGCACACACACATCACACCACACACACACCACACACACACCACAACGAACATTCTGACAGAAACAAACTGCCATAAAAAAACCAGCAGCAGGTCCCTTTTCCCCCTAGGCTACAGCAAAGACAACCTACATCACACAATTAATTCCTCACCATCCTTCGATCATTCCAGCACTGTCACCCCCCCCCCCCACACACACACATCCCTTAGCTTAACATTCTGATAGCGAGGATAACAATTTACACAGCCCCTCCCACCCCCCCCCCCCCACACCCCAAAACAGGAAACTCATCATCGTGTGGTAGTATCCATGTAACATAATCACTTTCCCCAGCTTTTCTCGTCTTTTGACACCCATAGGCAAGTTTCTTAGCTCTGGTTGGGTAAGGTTTCCCCTGTTCCATTCCGACATGTTAGGGACTACGCATGATGTTTTTTTTTTTTTTTCTCTCTCTCCTGGAGGGAAGGCAAGTAATCTCTTGGACAAAAAGAGAAGAAGAATGGCGCTGGTTCTCTGTCAAGGTGCGGATCGAATCGCGAAGTGTTAGAAAGCATTGCACGGTGCAGTAATGCAATGTATTAATGTGTTGATATTATGTCGGTGGACATGATAACATCTCCTGTGGGAATGTCGACAGATGATGTTTCAATACAGCACGTGCATTTAAAAAAACACAAACTTGGTTTAAATCATTAACCAACACAATCTACTACAATGGCTGACACACATATACTTCGAACGTTAATAATTATCATTGCTGGAAATACTTTGTGAGTAAAGTAAATAGATTCTTGACCGTGCATTTAAAAAAAAAGATATTAAAACATTTTTTTTTGTTCCTTGGCTAGAGCCCCGAGGTTCATCAGTTGTAATATTTTTGCGTATACCACTGTTTTTGCCGACCAATAAGGTAGCTGCATTCCGAATTCGGGTTTCTTGTTTAAGGTTTATTTCTATTTGATTTTCATATGGTATCGTCTATTTTTGCACTAAGTTTTCTTTAGCCTCTGTGTAAATTTGCCAATGCCTACCCCCTCCCCTCCCCTCCTCTCTTGGCTACATATGCACCTCTGGCATTTTCCAGTAGGTTATGGATTGTGACCGTAACCACCCATCATTTCTCGATAAACGAGGACAATGCAACGCGCACAAAAGTTGACATACACTAAGGACATTATTTTAAAAAACCCTAGAACCACACAACAAGCAGAAACTGTGACAATATCGATTCTAGGAGGACAACAGGATGGTATGGATACGTTTGTGCTGCGCAAAAGCAAAACAATTTCTTCTAAAGAACACTCTTTGTATCGAATTTCATGTTCCATCACGTTACCGCACGTGAAACAACCAATTGGTAAAACTTGGAGCTGCCCCTGGGAACATTTTTGAAGAATAACGCTATTCCTATAGAGGAATATCTGTGCTGACAAGGAAAAAAAGTGGGTGGCGGCACTACAGAATTACAATACACTCCCCCGCAAAAAGAGCACTCAAATGACGTGACTAAAAGTGGGATACACCACCACCTACAACCAAAAAAGCACTTTTTCACTTTACACAATTTCTACTACGAATAATGCGATGAGGATTCTGTACAAGATTTTTGACACCATATTCTGCCGCAGAACGCGACAGGACTTTGCCACAGAGACAAACTAACCCTGTTACCCACTCATTAATCCCTCTAATAGTGCTGCCGTGTCAGATCTTTTCCCTACCAGTCTCACACTCGGATAGAATCGATGCACCCCATCCCCAACACCTCCTGGGAGTCCCCCTTACCCCCCCCCCTTTGCCCTGGACCCAACCTGTCCGTCCCCCTTTTAACACCATTTTCCCCAGCCATTTCTTTTCTATAACACCTGTGATTAGTGTCTGCTGCAATTTCCTCTTGTTCCAGTCAGACGTTTTATGAAGAGCGAAGCAGTTTCTTCTCCTCCTGGCTGGCGGAGAAAAGGGATATCCCTTTGATGTACAGGACTGGGAGTAGTTGACTATTACATTAAAAGTCTGGAACAAAAGTGCCAGAGAGGGACTCAAGGAGAGTGCAGTGCTAAAACTGTTCATATATATCGACAGACGTGGCTGAAGAAGACACCACCACCAATCACCTGTGCGAAATACTTCGGGGAAACTTTTTCCCCCCCCCCCCCGCTGAGTATCGGTTCTTTTCACTGTACATAAGCTTTTATCATTTCTTCCATTTCATATTTACTTATTAATAAAGTCTTCAGAGACAGTGCAATGCTAAAACTGTTAATATATCGACAGACGTGGCTGAACAAGCACACACCAATCACCAGTGCGAAATACTTTCGGGAAACTTTTTTTTTTTCCCCGTGAGTATCGGTTCTTTTCACTGTACATAAGCTTTTTATCATTTCTTCCATTTCATGTTTACTTATTAATAAAGTTTTCTCTATATAAGATTATATGATGGGCACGAAGTACGTTTTCTTCTGATTTGCGATCATGCTGACAGAATAACGGACAGACAGTCGTTAGATGTCTTCTACATTATTTGCGAGGTTATCCAGGTGTGGATTTCATTTCTAACATCTGTCAGGTCAGCACTCTGAAGTAGGTTGCTACCTGATGTAGGTTATTAACTGTTGATTCTGTTTGCTGTCGATACCTAAAGCCATTTAGTGTGTCAAAAACTCAACTCAAAACTTTCTCTATCGCCGCTATCGTCAGTAAAAGCTCCACGCAATGCCATTAGTGTTTGCGATCTCTCTCTCTCTCTCTCTCTCTCTCTCTCTCTCTCCTCTCTCTCTCTCTCTCTCTCTCTCTCTCTCTCTCTCTCTCTCTCTCTTCTCTCTGACCTAGTGGTCAGAACATTGCGCTCAAATTTGACGACCCGGGTTCGAGTCCGGTCGAGGAGATTTTTCTCCTGGAGTTAACATCAGTGCTGACTCCACTCTCCCCCAAAGTCTTTCGGATGAGACTTAAAACCGAGGCCCCGTGTGGGAACGCACGCAGAACATCTTGCGCACACGTTAAATCCTGTTCCGCTTTTCGTAAGAGAAGGCCATCGTGTGCCGGTGGGAACAGATGACATTTACAAAACTGCACACACACGGGCACTGGATGTAAAAAAGCACAAGAGTGCTTATCCCATTATCCTCGATATAAAAGAATAAATAAATCAAATCAAATCAAATCAAAGCCATTTAGTGTGTCAAAAACTCAACTCAACTTTCTCTATCGCGCTAACGTTAGTAAAAGCTCCACGCAATGCCATCAGGGTTTGCGATCTCTCTCTCTCTCTCTCTCTCTCTCTTCCTCTCTCTCTCTCTCTCTCTCTCTCTCTCTCTCTCCCCCCCCATCTCTCTCTCTCCCCCCCATCTCTCTCTCTCTCTCTCTCCCCCCCCCATCTCTCTCTCTCTGTCTCTCTCTCGCTCTCTCTCTCTCTCTCTCTCTCTCTCTCTCTCTCTCTCTCTCTCTCTCTCTCTCTCTCTCTGTGCGAGTTGTACGATCTCCTGTAGCCCTGCCAGACCACTGATCTCAGTGTAGGGTGTTGGTGGTCAATTAATGGGTAAGTCTGCTAATTCCCTTCTCTCTTTTGAAATGGAAATGCCTAAACTGTGTGAGCGGCTCAGAGAAATCTGCCACGACTTGCAATCGCACGGTATACAATGGAAGGCATTTATAAGCACATTCAATACTCATTCTTCAGCAACACAACTGGAAATCCCTGCCATGATGGCATTCAAATACTTTATGCCCATGTCATTACAGAACTTTGTATTAATACATTTTGGACGATTTTTAGAATGATAAAAAGTTTTTGTAAAGTCGTGTTTTTGTGTTTGTTTTTGATAAGGTATCTGAAAAGAGTCCAAACACTCAAATTATGGACATCATTTTACAAAGTCGATGTTTCTTGAATAAGTGTTCTTTAGTATCTTACAATGCTAAAATCGATAACACACAAAAGAATGGCCATAAAGGTTTGTCTCTGAACAGGATAGCATCAGAAACAGCTACAACACCAAAATCTGTGCACAACGCAACAACAGTACAATGTCATTCAAAGCAAGAAAAATTACTGTTAAAGAACTTCTTGCCATCATTTTCAGATCTCATTTGCAGCCAGGCAGTAGAGTAAAACAAGTCTCCCAAACTTTACTTCAAAGCAAATTGCAAAAAAAAGTCTTTGACAGACGGTCTCACATGATGCAGGAAATTCTTTCCTGAAGCCATGTCTTGGGTAGACACACCGATTTAAAACAACCACATCAACAACACTACTTTATCGTGATGCCTCAATCATTCTACCTTATCGTTGTTGTTGTCTTCAAATTTACGTCTGTTCACATTTAGTGATATTAGACGATGAAGAAGAAAAACAACAACTCAAAAACAAAAACAAAACAAAACAAAACCTCAATAACATGTGTCACCCCCCACCCTCAAAAAAAGGAAAACGAAAGAGAGAAATACAGCCCACAAGGAAACTTGGTTATGCAAGGAAATAATAGAAATATAAGAACTCATTAACATTAATGTAATTATAACAAATGTCCTATGGGACTGTGATAGAGACCCTTTACAATTTCAAAGGCCAATTTTAAATTACTGAATATACCTTATCGTGATACCTCACTCAACCACTCTACCTTATCGCGATGTCTCAACTATTCTTTGTGGCACTAGTAATGTCAGACCTTTAATCCTGCTATTGATTCAGAGGGTGTCTATACAATTTACACCTCGCTTCCCCCTCGTCCCCCAGCCTATCACCGTGGTGTTGACCATCTGGTCTTCAGCACATCTCCACATCCAGTTCTTGTCTTCCAGGCAGCATCCAGGACTGGCTCCTTACCTCTCATGAGTGTATAGCTGCGCTGCCCTTCTTCCCATTCTGACACCTTCTATGAGTGACTATAATCGTTTTTTTTGCCATGGTGGGATATTATTTCTATACAATAAACGATGGGAAGGGTTTTGTTGGCGAAAAAAAAGAAATTCTTTGGTAGCGTTGATACAGTGTTCGTCCTTGCATCTGTTGTTTGAAAGAGGCCACAAATACAGATCTATACATCAAGGGACAATTACAGACACAGCAAGGGACAGGTTTTTTTTTTTTTTGCTAGCGCTTATCCCGGATTCCATCATTGGGTTTCTCTGAAACAAGACCTGTTTGGGCTGTCGTTAGTTATTCTTTTCATTGATGCTATGTTTTGTGCCCAGTCCCCATCCCACTGTCCCCTTGTGAATGGGCGTCAATGCTTATAACAAATAAACAATTGTCATTGTCATTGTCTGAAACAAGCTACCTACACTGCTAGTGCACAGAGGGGCTTGTGAATCACAGCAATATTACTAAGAAGGAAAAAGAGTAATTTCTGATATCATTCACAGACAACAAGCACAATAAAATAAAAGTTTAAAGTCTCTACCACGTATAAAAAAAATTCCTCAAGTATCTGACATTATAGGCATAACAGGGGTGATGTAAAGGCAAAAAAAAAAAAAAAACCCACTCGGCTACATGTGCACACTGCCTTTCAAACCGCAAAGGTCGAGGATGTAACGGTGTGAAATAATCACAGTGCGACGGAAAAAAAGTTCAAGGCTCACATTTCTCACAGATATCATCCCCGAAGTCGGAGTGCGGCTACCGTACTGGTAAGATCGGTTGACAAAAATGAAAACACGTACACACTAGTGTTGTGTTTAGACATCATCCTCGAAGTCGGAGAGCGGCTACCTTAATGGTGGGCAAACAAAAGTCCCATACACCAAAATCTCACCATTGGTGAACCTCGGAGCTCTAGCCAAGAAAGAAAAAAATCTATAATTTCTTCTTGTCCCGTTCAGACTTGTTTTATGATCAATACTAGCCTTTCTCTGGGCAAGGACAGAAAGCTATGTGATGTAACACTTTTCACGATGTAGCGCTATCACAATATGGTTGGAAAAGGGTTTTAGGAGAAAGGGATGCTTTTTGGGGTGCACTGATATTAGTTCTGTCCCGGAATATGTTTTTCAAAGGTATCACAGATACACTCAAGGTACGGTTCTCTCTAATGTGATACCTTCATTCTGAGAAGAAAGTGTTCTGAAATGAACCACTTAACGCTGCAGGTGTGCATCCATCCATCCAAAGCCTTTTTTTATGCCTTCTTGGCATGTAGGGCAGCAACAAAGGTTCTCCACTCCTGCCTGTCTTGGGCCGTTTCTGAATGGTTCCCCAGGAGTGTTGGAGGGTCTTCAGCTCTGTTTCTATTGTCCGACGCCAGGTGTTCTTGGGTCGTCCTCGCCTGCGTTTTCCCTCTGGTGTCCAGTGGAGGGCTGTTCGGGCGATGTTCCCTTGTTCCCGTCGGCTGATGTGTCCTATCCATCTCCATCGTCTTTGCATAATGATGGTATCTATATTTTCTTGGTCGCAGCGGGCCAGGAGTTCTTGGTTGGAGATGGTCTCAGGCCAGAAGATGCGCAGTATTCTCCTTAGATTCTTCGTGTGGAATGTAGACAGTTTGTTAATGTCACTCTCAGTCATCCTCCAGCATTCCGAGCCATACAGGAGGGTGGAAAGTACGCAGCTCTGATACAGTCTTAGTTTGGTCTTTGCTGCAGGTGTGCAGATGACCTTTAAATCACACACAGCAATATTACTTTAAACAAAAAATAAATCATTTTCTGACATTCGTAGCCAAGCAGCACATTGAAATAAAAGTTTTCATTCTGTAGAGAGCAGACGATCTCACAGGTCTCTGACGCCTGGTGTCACACAATGCAGCTATTTGTACCTGCAGTAAATCCTCCATTAACTTATAGAATTGTTTAAACAACAACCGTGACATCACAAACTCACCGTAACCACTTAATCTCTCTTGTGGTACTGTAACCTCAGGTC
>CM060330.1:11750572-11753072 GCA_030674155.1 Stramonita haemastoma
TGAAGAAAAAAAAGGAGGTATAAATAGGGTAGGAGGTGGGTACATATAGATGTTGGTTTCTAAAAAAACTAACATAACTACGACTTCGCACTTGCTCAACCCATGCAGTATATATATTCAGATCCCTTGAAATCAGGGTGGTATGACGTAACTGGCAACATCTACGTTTTTTGTTTCACCAAATATGGAACATATTGACCGCAGATTTAGTAAAACTGTAGACTTTTATGGATAAAAGTTTTGTTTGTTTTTTGTTTCAGTGGGAAGGGAAAAAAATGTATGGAATTTCTCCACTAAAAATAATGTGGATAGTGCCGGTGACATCACCCTCACCCGACTTTCGAAGGACTGAACATACGCCTAGACATGCGCGCACGCGCGCGCGCGCGCACAGACACACACACACATCACGCACGCACGCACACACACACACACCAAACACACACACATACACACGCCTACACACACACACACACACACGCACACACACACACATAAACACACACTCACACACGCGCGCCTACACACACACACACACACACACACACACACACACACACACACACACACACACACACACACACACACACACAAGAGCCTGCCTGTTCCTTTGAGCCTCCCCTCTTATTCTGATTCTAAAACTTTTCTGCTTCTTCCACGATGCAGCCATCCGTAGTGGATCGATCTTAATATTTGAAAAAAAGAGAGGGGTAGGGTTTAAGAATTTTATTCATTCTTTTATACTTTTATATCGCGGATAATGGAATAAGCACTGGTGTGCTTTTTTTTTTTACATCCAGTCCCTGTGTGTATGCAGTTTTGTAAATCTTGACATCTGCCCCCCACCGGCACACAATGGCCTACTCTTACGAAAAGCGGAACAGGATTTTAACGTGTGTGCAAGATGTTCTGCGTGGGTTCGCCGCACACGGGGCCTTGGTTTAAGTCCTCACCCGAAGGACTTTTAGGGAGAGTGGAGTCAGCACTGACGTTAACTCCAGGGGGAAAATCCCCTCGAACGGGAATCGAACCCGGGTTGTCAAATTGCGAGCGCAATGTTCTGACCACTAGGCTATCCCGTCCCCGTAAGAAGGAATAGCCTAGTGGTTTGAACGTTGTGCTCGTGATAGGATGGATACTGAAGGTGCGGATTCGAGTCCTTGCTAAGGTATCATCAGTCCATGGGGATTTCTCCCTAACGGTCCACATGAGTACTGACTCCACTCCCCAAAAAGTTTTTCAGATGAGAGCATAGACCGAGATACCGTGCGAGAATGCATGCAGGAGCAGTGACAAAATTATAAAAAAAACAACAGCATGCACACAGGTGTCATGTTTAGATACCATCCTGAGGGAAAAAATGATGGGTAGGCGCTGCACTTGTGGCGACGCGCTCTCCCCGGGGAGAGCAGCCCGAATTTCACGTAGAGAAATCTGCTGTGAATAAAGTGGTATGAAATGAAATGAATATCGTGTGCACACGTTAAAATACCACCCTGCTTTTTTGTAGAAGAAGGCAGTCATGGTCGGTAGGATGGGTGACGTAAACATACCTAGCATGCACCCTGCTACCTGGAGAGAGGTGAACTCCGCCAGAGTCGACACGCTCGCAACCCACTGTCGGATGAATTCTGTGCACTGCCCCTACGGCTCCTCATGGAGATAAGGGAGAAGAGAAATAAGGCTATTTCTAAGACCTTTCAGCTAGGCAATACCTGGTTTGTATACGTATTTCGGGGGTCGGGGACGGGATAGCTAAGTGGTCAGAGCGCTCGCTTTCCCCAAGTCAAGTTAAGCAGCGTCGAGCGTGGTTGCCAGTTGGATGGGTGACCGTTTTGCGTGCCTTGGCTTCAGTACAATTCCTCCCCCCCCCAGTTCACCCAGCTGTAAATGGGTACCTGCCCTCTTTAGGGTCAGGGAAGGTAAAGCAGCGAGGAAGAGGAGATGGGCGCCACCCTCAACATGCTGGACCCTAGAGAAGCTGAGGTCTCTGACGCCTCGCTCCCCTACGACCACACAGGTTATGGAAACACCTTTACCTTATACGTATTTCTATTTCATACCACTTACAGTCATGGTAGATTTCTCTACGTGAAATTCGGGCTGCACTCCCAGGGAAAAGCGCGTCGCCACAAGAGCAGCGGCACCCATTTTTTGTTTTTTCCTGTCTGCAACTGTAGTTGTTTCCCTTATAAGAATGGCTTTTTTTCTGCAGAATTTTACCAGGGACAAACCCTCTTGTTGCCGTGGGTTCTCTTACATCTTCTAAATAATTGTGTGTAACACGGGGGGCCCTCAGTTTATCGTCTCATCCGAAAGACTAGCACCCAGACCACCATTCATAGTCGAATGGATGGAGGAAAAGTGTCTGGCCCAAGCGGGATTCGAACCACTACACAATTCCTATCCCGTCTTTACGCTTTCTAGCAGGCGCGTTACCTCTAGACCACCGATCCACCAAGTAAGTAGATTTCCACACATCTGGTAGCACAACTAGCTT
>CM060330.1:11763072-11768072 GCA_030674155.1 Stramonita haemastoma
GAGAAAATAAAAGAACCCCTCACACACAAAAAAAATGACAGATAATAATAAAAAAGACATTCCCGGAAAATATTTCACATCGCAAACCAAATCCCCACAGTTTATGCCAGCACACACAAATCTTTCCTTCCAAAACTGCTTAATGTTTGTGAAGTTTGGTGATTGTTTTCCCAGGTTTTATTTCTCTTTGCGCTTTATTTCATTTAGTGTAGCCCAGCGGGGGAACAAACTAGCCCATAAAGAGCGTCACAGAAGGTGAGAAGATCCCCTTTAATCACCGTTTATTTTGCTTTTTTTTTGTTGCTTTATTCCCAATGCCAGAGACGGATGTGTCAAGGCATAATAAATTAGTGACTTTGTCTTAAAAAAAAACCAAACAAACAAACAAACCGTTTCATCGTTTAGCGACGAGTATCCGATTTGTTCAATTCCTCCTGCAATCTTTCCGAAAACGCACACCCCCGCGCGCACGCACACACACACGCACGCGCGCCGCGCACACACACACACACACACCACTGACACGTGCTCGCACTTATACAAGCGCGCGCGTAAGGGCGCGCTATTGCATACACACGTAACGCACCACACTCAGAGGCAAATGAGGTACGCGCACAAATGCGACAAGTGCGCACACAAACATACATATGCATGCTACACACACACACAGACACACACACAACTTCACACACACACACCTACACACACACACACATACACACACACACACACACACACACCACACGCACACACGAGCTAATATTTAATCAGACGGACTTCTTTGGAGGGGGTGGGGTGGGGGTATGAACAGCAAGTCAATACACTGCAACATTTCCTGATTGACAGACAGACAGGGGGGAGGCAAGGAAGGAGAGAGAGAGAGAGAGAGAGAGAGAGAGGAGAGAGAGAGAGGAGAGAGAGAGAGAGAGAGAGAGAGAGAGGAGAGAGAGAGAGAGAGAGAGAGAGAGAGAGAGGCGGGAAGGGAGGGGGAATGGTGGGGGATAAGGACGGAGGGAGGGAGAAGAGAGGGATTTATATTATTAGATTTTAGAGAGGAAAAGAATGAGAACAGAGTAGGTGGATGAGTGAGATAGAGTATTCAGAAGAGGTATAAAAGAGCGAAGGATGAGGTGCGAGATGTTGAGTGGTTAAAGGGCTGGTAAGATGAGGACTTTTGGGAGATGGAGTAGAGATGTAATAGGAAGAAATTGACGGATCGAAGGTCATGAGCGCAGCTGACATAGGATTCCGAGGAGAGAGAGAGAGAGAGAGAGTAGAGAGAGAGAGAGAGAGAGAGAGAGAGAGAGAGAGAGAGAGAAGACAGACAGACAGACAGACAGACAGACAGACAGACAGACAGACGACAGACAGAAGCAGAAGGAGAGATGAATGAAGGAGTGGGAGGTAGGGGGAGAAAGGGGGAAAGGAGGGAGGGGCAGACAGAAAGAAAGAAGAAAGAAAGATCTTTCTTTCTTTATTCTTTTATATCGAGAATGAATAAGCACACACTTTTTTTTTACATCCAGTCCCCGTGTGATGCAGTTCTGTAAATTTGTCATCAGTTCCACCGACACACAATGGCCTACTCTTAAGAAAAGCGGAACAGGATTTAACGTATGCGCGAGTGTTCTGCGTGCGTTCGCACCCGGGCCTCGGTTTATAGTCTCATGCAAAGGACTTCTGAAGTCTTTAGAGTCTCATTGGAACAGAGAGAGAGAGAGAGAGAGAGAGAGAGAGAGAGGAGAGGAGAGAGAGAGGAGAGAGAGAGAGAGAGAGAGAGGAGAAGACAGACAGACAGACAGAGACAGAGAGAGACAGAGAGAGACAGACAGACAGAGAGACAGAGAGAGAGAGAGAGAGAGAGAGAGAGAGAGAGAGAGAGGAGAGAGAGAGAGAGAGAGAGAGAGAGAGAGAGAGAGACAGAGGCAGAGAGACAGAGACAGACAGACAGACAGACAGACAGAGACAGAAAAACAGAGAAAAAAGAGAGAAAGAAACACAACACATGTAGACAGAAAGTAAGATTCATCGGGGGAGACACACACAGAGATCGACCAGCTGATTGGAAAAAGATGTTCTTTTCTCACACACCCCGCACATTCTTCTGCTCAGTTGAAGCCGGCCCTGCTTGATTTACGCCCTTTCTGCTCCACTGCCGCCCTTCCTCCGCTGCCCTCGCCACTGATCACACAGCACACACAGCACTCATCGCGTTTCCAAACAAAGCACCGACAAAGGAAATCTCTGCTCAAAAGGTGTCAACGTTGCACAAAGGCAACAAAATACAGACAGCTTTGAAACGTCATGTGTCGCCACTGTCTGTTGCACTAGGATTCTGGTCCAGGCTAGAAGCTGTGTCAGTTATTGATGAAAGCAAAGTGCCAAGGCCTACATCAAAACGATGCTATGCTTTGAGATGTTACGTTGGAATGGTGTGTATCCGCGACAAGATCTTAGCAGTATAATCTGTATTCTTCCACAAAAGCAGAGGAGACAAAATCCTCTGAAGTCGGAACATGGCCGCCTATGCAGTAAGACGTTTGAGAACTACTACTACTGCTACTGCTACTACTACTACTACTACACACACACACACACAAAATCCCTTTTCATTCAGCGTATACTTTTGTCTCACATTGATTCCAGGTGTGATGTGTGGGACATAGTACATATTCTGGGTAATCCAGCAACAGAAAAACCCCTCGTTATTTGAGGTAAGATGCATCAATGAACGACTTTATAGTTCCAGAAACACAGCCATTTGAGACGCAACACTGATCAACTTGTCAGTTATTATCAGTGTAGCAATTTCTCCAAGTCATAACACTTAATAGTTTTCAAATGCAACACTATATTAATTCACGATTATAATAAACATATGATTTGTATATTTGTATATATATATTAATATATTATATTATATATATATATATATACATGTGTATACACACACACACACACACACCACACACACACACACACACACACACAATACATTAAGGTGGGGGCGCATAATAGCCTACTGTTTGAGTATTGGGCTCCTAATCTGATGGACATTATCTTGTGCACACATTAAATCCATTCCTTCTTTCAGAGCATGCCATTGTGTGTCAGTAGGAACCAATGACAAAAAAAAAAAAACACCTCGCATGCATACTGGTGTTGTGTTTAGATTAGTCATCATCCCTAAGGTTAGAAAGCGGCTACTTTAATGATGGGCACAAAGACAGCAACATTTGCAAAAATTTCACCAATATTGGTAAACCTTGAAGCTCTAGATGAGGAACGACAAAATTATTATGAGACACGGTGGTATAGAATTTACTGTTATCATAGATCTAGCAATTTGTTTGACTTTGCGACAGTCTCTTTGGTATAGTTTCTTAACATCTGGTTACCAAGATTTACAAGTTTGCCTAAAATTGTTGTTTTTGATGTCTACATTTCTGCTGGCAAATCTTTGATTATTCCAGTGTTTTTGAAAAAGACATTCATAAGGATAACTCCACAACTTGCTGCATAAGAATGAATTTGCTAACCCCCACCTCGCTCCAAAGAGAAAAATGAAAAACCTCCAAAACAGCAAACATAACCCCACTGAAAGCACCCTAGATAAAACCAATTAAGTTGATCACTCCAGCAAAGATTCCATTCATTTTTCAAGCAGAGGCAAAAGGGATGACACCACCTACGCCAATTCATTTTTAATTCAGTTCACTGAAGCCCTCAGGGAAATAACTTTTAACAAACGCGGAGATGGAAACAAACCATGGAATGGACAGAAAACACAAAAATGCACTACCATGATTTCATTGGTTCATGTGGGAGCAAGCTGCAATTTTACCGGTCCATGTGGAAACAAGCCGCCGCTGTAGCCTAGTGGTTAGGGCGTTGGACTCGTAATCTGAAGGTTGCGGGTTCGATCCCAGCTTTCGGCTATGGCGTTGTGCCCTTGGAAAAGGCACTTTACGGCGATTTTCTCACCCCACCCAGGTGCAAAAGGGGTACCAACCTTGTGTTGGGGGTTAACCCTGCGATAGACTGGCGTCCTATCAGGGGGGAGTCTATGACTCTCAGTCGCTTAACGCCACAGAAACCCGGGAATAAGCACGGCCTGGATGAGCCTTAGGCTCGGGGACAGACTTTAACTTTTTTAATGTGGAAACAAGCTGCAATTAGATTGGTCCTAAGTGGGAACAAGCCGTAATTTAATTGGTTACAAGGAGGTGGTGGTGGTGGTGGTGGGAATATCCTAGTAGTTAGAGCATTCTGCTTTTGATCTGACAATATTATGGGATTGACCACTATAGAGGTGTCTGTTTTAGAGGATTTTTTCCCTGAGGTTGACATCAGTACTGATTCAACTTTCCGAAAAGTCCTTCGGATGAGACTATAAGCTATAGGCCTGTGTACAAACACAGCATAGAACATCTTGTGCACACATTAAACACCCATTCCACCTTTTTGAAGAGTAGGCCATTTCATGTTGGTAGGAAGTGATGGATCCCCCCCCCCAACAAAACACATGCACAGAGGTGTGTTTGGAACCAGTCAGATACAGCTACCTAAGTGGTGGGTAAATATGGTCACATAATGTATAAAATCTCACCATTAGTAAACCTCAGACTCTAGCTGAGGAATGGGGGTGGGGGTGGAGTTATGTGAAAATAAGCCTATATTTGTTTGATCACACATGGGAACAAACCACAATTTCATTGGTCCACTTGAGAACATAGCTTTTAATTATTATTTTTTAATTAACAAATCGACAACTTATTCCACTGATCCATGAAGGAGTCAGTGACTCGCAGACCTTTGAGTTGTCCATGCAGCTATGAAGCTATCATATCCTAGAGCTAGAGTGGCCAACTGCATCTTTTGTTGTATAGGGCAATGCCTGTTTGATCTGAAATTCTTCATTTACCCCTACTAACCACATAAAAACCAAACCAACCAACAATAAAACAAACGAACTACAACACAAAAAAAAAAACCCAAAC
>CM060330.1:11770572-11788072 GCA_030674155.1 Stramonita haemastoma
ATTGGTATGATACACAACACTGATGCACTTGACAGTTATCAGGATAAAGACATTTGTCTATGGCGCAACACAGTGACTTTGCAATTATCTTAAACATGGTGATTTGTCTGAGACTTGGCACTAAACGGCCTTTGGGATATCAGATATATATAACCATTAGTATGAGACACAAGGCTGACAACATTTACCGTTATCATAGATATAACCCCTCATACCAGACATTTCTCTCTGTGGTACACATCTGTATTATCTAGTTACCATGGGAGGATTTGATCATAAGCTCAACACACAGACACACGCAGACACAACACAGACACACACAACACACAAACAAGTAGAAATATCAATCCCTGATTCGTATACAATTCTTTAAGAATTGGGCAATCAAAAAGTAACTGTTGGACTGTAAGAGAATGAAAACAGTCACATTTTTACAGTATTCTGTGTTCTAAGCATTGCAAACTGTAATTAAATAAACAATTATTTATTTCTTGGCAAAGAATTCAAAATGGAGATGTTCAAAGTGTGATATATATTTCGGCAACATATAACATCAATTCTTGAAGCCATGTGTCATTGAACAGTGAGAAGTTTACTACACTCTTTCCTAGTACCATCCTTTATTTGATGATTTTGTTAATTGTTAAAAGTTTTCTTGTCTAAGTCACCTAGCAATGAGTAGAAAAAGTTCTCATAACTGTAAAAGAGAAAAATATGAAGAAATGAAAAGTCTTATGGAGAGATTGTATTTAGCAAGTGAGCGAATTGTGATTTAAACTTAAAAAAATATATCACATGTAAAGGGGGTTTGAGAGTGGATCATCCATAATTCACTCAATATTTTTGGTTTTGATGGTCAAGTTTCTCACTGCTGAATTTTTGGTTTTGTTATTGTTAGAAAAAAGAACACCAAATGTGCTGCCAAGAATGCTTATGCAGTACTCCCCCCTCTAAAAAAAAAAAAAGACCCCCCTTTCAAACTTCACAAAAAGCCAACAACAATCGCCCCCTCAACCAAAGAAAATTTTGAGAACGTAACAAAACAGGCAGCAAAACCCCCATGAAATCGCCCTATATAAAATCAATT
The DNA here is from genome assembly GCA_030674155.1 of Stramonita haemastoma. Taxonomy (NCBI): domain Eukaryota; kingdom Metazoa; phylum Mollusca; class Gastropoda; order Neogastropoda; family Muricidae; genus Stramonita; species Stramonita haemastoma. The sequence continues at coordinate 11,771,660 of CM060330.1, forward strand.
AAATGCATCAGTCCAACAAACATTTCAATTAATTCTTGCACAGAAGAGAAAGGGCTGAAACACCACCTACACTGAATCATTTTTATAGTCTACTGCACACTTAAGAGAAATTAACTTTTAACAAATGCTAGGAAGGAAACAAGTTTGGGATTCGACAGAAAAAACAAAAAAGTGCACTACCCTCGATTTCATTGGTTCACATAGGAGCAAGCTGTAATTTCACTGGTCCATGTGGAAACAAGCTGCAATCTGATTGGTCACACATGGGAACAAACCACGATTTGATTGGTACACGTGGGAGCAAGCTGCAATCTGGTTGGTCCCACGTGAGAGCAAGCCGCGATTTCATTGGTCCCACTTGAGAACAAATCACAACTTCATTCCACTGGTCCATGAGAAAGTCAGTGACTTATAGGCAATTTGATTTGTCCATGCAGTTATGACGCTATCATGTTTTAGTGCTACAGTGGCGAGGTACGTTTTTGTGGCAGGGCAGTAGTTGTTTGGTCTGGTGCTGTTTCACTTTCCCTTACGTCCAATAAAGCTAAACAGGCTGAAACACCAGCTATTCTGCTAAATTCATTTCCCCTCCTGATACAACCCCCCCAAAAAAAAACAAAACAAAAACAAACAAAAACAAAACAAAAGTGTAAAAGCTACAAACATTTCAAAGTCCTTGAAGCATATACAAACTGACATATGGGCACCCCTCCAAAACATCCCCTTAAAAAAATGCACCCTCTAAAAAAAAACAAAGAACAAAAAACCAAAATTACCCTGCCCCCGTCCTAACAAAACTACAAAAAACACACAAATACAACAAACAAAAAAACAAACGCAACCATAACAGCTGATCACAAAGATAAAAACGTAGAGTTCATTCATCTTGGTTTTTTTCTCTCCAGGGACATGGGGGGGAAACAGGTGTGGATATTGCCCAATGTATCTGGGGGGTGAGACCCGTGCATTCACCTCAAGACCCACTAGTGGCAAATTATCAGGCAGACAATTTGCAGGCTACATCGCTTTGTTGTCGACATCATGTCTGTTCATCAGTGGCTGAAGTGTCCGTGGAAAAAAATATGACGCTTGTGGGGGCGTTGGGGAGGGGAAGGGAGGTGGGGAGAGAGAGAGAGAGAGAGAGAGAGAGAGAGAGAGAGAGAGAGAGAGAGAGAGAGAGAAGAGAAGAGACAGAGACAGAGAGACAGAGAGAGACAGACAGAGAGAGACAGAGAGAGAGAGACAGAGAGAGAGGGACAGAAGACAGGCAGAGACACAGAGAGATGAGAGAAAGGGGAGCAGGAGGGAGCGAGGCATGGGAGCGAGGAGGGAGGGAGGGAGGGAGAGAGGAGATAGATAGATAGATAGATAGATAGAGATAGAGAGAGAGAGAGAGAGAAGAGAGAGAGAGAAGAGAGAGAGAGAGAGAGACGAGAGAGAGAGAGAGAGAGAGAGAGGAGAAGACAGAGAAAGGCAGAGAGAGAGAGAGAGAGAGAGGGACAGAGGGACAACTGGAAACCCACTCAAGCAGCATCATATTTAGTATAGTATAAAAGTTGCTGCACTTATTAGTGGTGATGCCTAAGCAAAACAACGTCCTGAATTAGGTCTGAGACAAAGAGAAGCGCAGATGGGAAGGATGGGGCGGATGGGTTGTGGGTGGTGGGTGGTGGGGGTGGGGTGGAGATGAGATCGAACACGATATGTTTTGAAGATGAATGGATAAACACAGAGCTTTTCAACATCATTACACAGGAGAAGAGAGAGAGGAGAGGAGAGAGAGATGAGGAGAGAGTGAGAGAGAGAGAGAGAGATGAGGAGGAGAGAGAGAGAGAGAGAGAGACAGAGAGAACAGAGAGAGACAGAGAGAGACAGAGAGAGAAAGAGACAGAGAGAAGAGAGAGAGAGAGAGAGAGAGAGAGAGAGAGAGAGAGAGAGAGAGAGAGGAGAGAGAGAGAGGAGAGAGAGAGAGAGAGAGAGAGAGAGAGAGAGAGAGAGAGAGAGAGAGAGAGAGAAGGGGGGCGACTTATTCGTACAAAAACTGATGATTTTGGAAAATGGGAAGGGACCAAAGAAAACCCACCACAGCCACCATCTAAACAAATAAAAACACCTTTAGACATCTCTATCTAATCTATCTATCTATCTATCTATTATCTATCTATCTATCTATCTATCTATCTATCTATCTATCTATCTATCTATCTATCTATCTGTGTGTGTGTGTGCGTGCGTGCGTGCGTGCGTGTGTGGGTGTGTGTGCGTGTGTGTGTGAGTGTATGTATGTGCACGTGTGTGTGTGAGTGTGTGTGTGTGTGTGTGTGTGTGTGTGTGTTGTGAGAGAGAGAGAGAGAGAGAGAGAGGAGAGAGAGAGAGAGAGAGGAGAGAGAGAGAGAGAGAGAGAGAGAGAGAGAGAGAGAGAGAGAAGAGACAGAGACAGAGACAGAGACAGACAGACAGACAGAGCGACAGACAGACAGACAGACTGATTCAAGAACAAAGTGCCTGGCACAGGCACTTTGCTTGCAGAACTTTCCCAGTTTGTTTTGTTCAGAAATGCATCCAGGGGAACGGGAGGAGTATCAAAGCACTATAACTTGCACCCGTCAGACCTTCTCCCCTATTACATGCAAGACTTCACCTGACTGCAGTCCATACCTTTGCTAAGCTTTTTTTATCCCATTCATTTTGTGTTGTTTATCGCGTCACCAACAACAAAGGCCATTTCAGGGCTAGATACCCCTCTCGTTCCTATTTCCAGCAACTCCAAATAACAAACACTCGCACCGTGTTCAGGATCAATGTTTTCTAATTTTCTAAAAAATCCAACACAGCTAATTTAAAAAGCAAAACATAAAACCCCCCAACCAACCCCAAAACAGCAACATTAAATGACACAGCGCCATCATTGTTTCTTCATCCTTAAGGCCAACAAAGCCAGGCACGTACTGATGATGCCAGCCATTCTTCTGCTCAATTTATCATCCCTAGTTACCAGAAAAAAGGTTTTAAAATTCAAAATAAATTGTGTATGAAATGCCATAGGTAAAAGGTAAAGGTGTCGCATAACCTGTGTGGTCGTAGGGAAGCGAGGCGTCAGAGACCTCGGCTTCTCTAGGGGCCAGCATGTTGAGGGCGGCGCCCTCTCCTCTCCCTCGCTGCTTTACCTTCCTTGACCCTAAAGAGGGCAGGTACCCATGTACAGCTGGGTGAACTGGGGGGGGGGGGGACTGTACTGTAGCCAAGGCGCGCAAACGGTCACCCATCCAATTGGCAACCACACTCGACGCTGCTTAACATTGGCTGGGGGAAAGCGAGTGCTCTGACCACTGAGCTATCCCGTCCACACAAAATGCCATATTGGCGAATATAACTGCAGAATAGCATTCTGTGCCCCATCCCAGTGTCCAGGATTTCACTATCTGATCACCAAAATGAAAGATTACAGATTCAATATCATGTTACGTATTCAGGGAAAAACCGCTGTCAGGCTTTCTTAAAAGAGAACTAAAAAAAGGGCTAAAGAATGGACTGCAACGGCAGAACATAATTTAGATAAACTGTTCCCGTCTGATAACGACTGAAAACTTCAAAAAGCTGAAAAGCTGAACTTGGTAATGCAGCCTTCTACCATCCATTGGGCAAGCAAATCACAACTATGCAAACAGATCCTGCGAAGTCGGAGTATGGCTGTCTATCATCCTATCATGGGAAGGTATTTGAAAAAAACAACTGCCGAACTGACAACTGCCGAACTGACAACCCCCCTACCCAGTTTGCATTGACAGTGATTTTCAGGTGGGATAAGGGAAACAGCATAATCAGATCCTCCATGACTCCCAGGATGTCAATCTTGGGAACACCCACCACCACCACCACCACCAAGCCACAACTATATAATACAACATCAACAGACATTTTTTTCTGCCAGAAAAGGGGTCAGCATGACAAACCACGCAACAACTTCTCATGCATTTTCAGCATAGCCCTCTGACCTGACTGCCGGGTCATAGCTAACTGGTTTTGGCCATTCTGGGGACCAAGATTTCATCTTGCGGCTCCCCAGCACGCAGTGAACTCCAGGAAAGCTTTCCCATACACATCTTCAAGGGAGATCGCAGGCTGTTTTGGGGGGAGGAGGGTATCTTCAGTCCTTCTGAAGTCGGCTAAAGCATGACGTCACCGGCAATATATATATATATATATATTTTTTTTTTTCTTCCCCTCGTCAGTGGAAAGAAAGCTGACCCCTGCCAAGGTTAAAGTGTACAGTTCATGCACGTCAGCTTTTTCAGAGAAAAATATCTACATCTCTTAGAGTTAAAAAAAAAAGTGAATCTGCCGATGACGTCACAGATAACTCAAATTTAAGAGGACTGGACTGAACATAAACCGCTGTTGGGATGACGGAAAGCTGAAACCACGAGGAATGCAGGAAGCTGGTTGTAAAATCTTCAGTGGTGCCCCCCCCCCCCCCCACAAGTCTATGTGAAGCTGAGGGTGAAGAGACATGATACAGAAAACGTTGGACATAAATAAGCTGAACATTGCCTGTTTCGTGGATGACATCACGCTGTGATGTTTGTGATAGACAGGCTGCAGTGGGTAACCCTCTTGCAGGCTAGCTCGCTCTCCTAACCAGGTTTACGTGCAGCGCGGTAGTTATGCCTATGCGATTGTGGTTGTATCCAGATATCTTACTTCGTCTGTGGGGGGGGGGGATGCATAGTTGCCTTGGCTCTTGCGAATTTCCCTGTTGTATGTCTGACTTTTCTGTGTTTCCCTATCTCTGTTTATCTCTTTCATTCTATGTGTGTGTGTGTGTGTGTGTGTGTGTGTGTGTGTGTGTGTGTGTGTGTGTGTGTGTGTGTGTGTGTGTGTGTGTGTGTGTGTGTGTGTGTGTGTGTGTAAGTAAGTAAGTAAGTCTTCAATTTTAACGTCTTTCCACTTTAAGTGATACCAGACGACCCTACAATAGGAGACTGGATAGTTGAGAGAGAGAGAGAGAGAGAGAGAGAGAGGAGAGAGAGAGAGAGAGAGAGAGAGAGAGAGAGAGAGAGAGAGAGAGAGAGAGAGAGAGAGAGAGAGAGAGAGAGAGATCTAATGTGCGCGCGCGCGTGTGTGTGTGTGTGTGTGTGTGTGTGTGTGTGTGTGTGTGTGTGTGTGTGTGTGTGTGTGTGATAAATAGTAACAACAAATGTAATAAGTTATTCTTAACATTAACAGATCAAGAAAATATCGAAAATGGACAACAACAACAACAACAACAACAACAAAAAACTCCCAAAGAACTACATGAACTATAACAAATGCCCTATAGGACTTAACAACAAACCTTTAGCTATGTCAAACGTTAGATTTACATTTTTCAAAACTTCATCAATGGAATTCTCAGAAAAGGCAGGGAGATAGGGTTTTAAATTCTTACATTCAAGTATGATATGGGTATTTGAAATATATCCACCACATAAGCATTTAACATCCTTACTGAACTTTGTCATAAAAGCATTTAATCTTATCCTAAAGAATAATGCCTTGAGTTGTCTTTCTTTGAATTCATTTGTATGAATCTTTAAGTGATCAATGTATTCAACTACACTCTTCCACTCGGAGTTGAATGTTGAAGCTTCTTGTTTTGCCAATGCTTTTCTATAAATCTATTTAAGGATGCTTCTTCTAACAACCGATAGCCTTCTGCAATGGATAGAGGGACATGCAGTACTATAGACCCATTTTCATTGCGTGCACCTTTTTTCGCAGCCCTGTCAGCCCACTCATTGGAAGATAATCCTATATGTGAAGGAATCCAGCAAAAGGAAACAAGAATTCCTCTTAAACGTAGAAGATTTATGATGTATTTGATGTCTAGTATAAGTTTAGTAGATTGTTTATAAGCTGTAGACTTTAAGGCATACAATACTGATTTTGAATCCACACAAAGTAATATATGAAAGAAACAGTAAGGATGATCCAAAATGAAAGTCAAAGCCATGAGAATAGCGATTAGTTCAGCTGTAAAAACAGATCGATTTTTGCCAACATAATATGACTTTTCTATTTTTAGCGCTGGTATGACAAATGCTGAACCTGCTTGATGATTGTCTAAAAGTGAACCATCTGTATAAATTTTAAGACAATGAGAGTAATGATGCTGTGTATGTGAATGAACATTGACTGCCATAATATTTGGATTTTCATTCTTTTTCATGTTGATATAATCTATATCAAAGTGCGCTCGTTTCATTTCCCAAACAGGACAAACTGAAACTGATCTATGTGGGTCTACATCGGATTTGGAATGTTCAGAACGCTCATAAAGATCTGATGTGTAGGTACTAATTGTCATCAAAGAGTTTATGTGTTGGGCTCTTTTGGGAAAATCTGTTTCAGACCTCATTTTTATTTCTTCTGAAGCAAAGTTTTCAGGTGTTGAGCTTCTTAGAATATATTTGGCACATACAAGTTGTCGATACTCTTCAAGTGGTAACATTCCAATTTCATTATATGTTTCAAGTGCAGAGGCATGAAATGGTACACCTAGAGCCAGTCTGTACGCCTTACAGTCTACACTTTGAAGCTTCTTTAGTAAATACTTAGGTGCGCTAAAAAAGACCTCTTGTCCATAGGATAACTTAGATCTAATAAGGGAGGTAGACAGATGTTTCAGAATTGTCATTTCTTGTCCCCAATACTGCTTTCGTACAATTTTTAGTAGATTTAAGCATTTTCTTCCTTTAGTTAGAATATGTTCAATGTGGGCATTCCACGTTAACTTTGAAGTAAGAAAAACACCTAAAAACTTTACTAAGTGTTTGTATACAACTATCTCATTTTCAACTTTGAATACAGGTAAATTGTCTGGATTGGTACCGTTGTTAAAAAGCATCATATGCGTTTTTTCTGTGGATAATTTTAGGCCATTCTCGATAATATACTTATTTAAATTATCAAGGTCTTTTTGGTATAATTTTTGAATATAATTTAAAGACCTTTTCGAGGTTTTTTGTTTCATGGATACATTCATCCACATGCATATGTCGTCTGCATATTGTACTAATGTAACATTCTGTGTTAAGCATTTAGGAAGATCATGTAATAGAATATTGAATAGAACTTTGAATAGTGTGTGTGTGTGTGTGTGTGTGTGTGTGTGTGGTGTGTGTGTGTGTGTGTGTGTGTTGTGTTGTGTGTGTGTGTGTGTGCGTGTGTGCATCTCTCTCTCGGTCTGTCGGTTTTTGGTTGGTTATGTGAACGAACAAGTGTTGACATTCTAAAGTTATTTCCTTGTCCCCCAACCCCTAAAACCTGGGTGCGAATTCTTTGTTTATTATTGTATTTCTCTGATGAGAAAAAACAAAATCTGAAATGTATCAATGAATTAACAACAAAACCAACCCATCTGTGTTTATTTCCGTTTCAAAGGCACGAATGTACATGCAAGTAATATATATATATATATATATATATATATATATATATATATATATATATATATATATGTATGTATGCATACATGCACACAAATAAGCAGGCAGGAAGACAGCTAACTAGACATGCACACACACATACACATACAAACACACAACACACACCTAAAGCCAGATATGCTTTTAGGGTGTGTGATGTGTGTTTTCTGACTTTTCTTGGTAGCCAGTCAGTTATTGGCGATGTACCCCTTTCTTCAACCACAGACAGACAGATAAGCTGGACTAACGGGAAGCCAGACAAAGAGTCAACCAGACAGACCGACAGACAAACAGAAAGACAAACAGTCAGGTAGGCAGGCATACATACAGACAAAGAGTCAACCAGACAGACAGACATACAAAGGAGTCACACAGACAGACATGTATACAAAGAGTCAACCAGACAGACAGACATACAAAGGAGTCACACAGACAGACATGTATACAAAGAGTCAACCAGACAGACAGACATACAAAGGAGTCACACAGACAGACATGTATACAAAGAATCAACCAGACAGACAGACATACAAAGGAGTCACACAGACAGACATGTATACAAAGAGTCAACCAGACAGACAGACATACAAAGGAGTCACACAGACAGACATGTATACAAAGAGTCAACCAGATAGACATACAAAGGAGTCACACAGACAGACATGTATACAAAGAGTCAACCAGATAGACATACAAAGGAGTCACACAGACAGACATGTATACAAAGAGTCAACCAGACAGACAGACATACAAAGGAGTCACACAGAAAGACATGTATACAAAGAGTCAACCAGACAGACAGACATACAAAGGAGTCACACAGACAGACATGTATACAAAGAATCAACCAGACAGACATACAAAGAGTCAACCAGACAGACATGTATACAAAGAATCAACCAGACAGACAGACATACAAAGGAGTCACACAGACAGACATGTATACAAAGAGTCAACCAGACAGACAGACATACAAAGGAGTCACACAGACAGACATGTATACAAAGAATCAACCAGACAGACAGACATACAAAGAGTCAACCAGACAGACAGACAGGGAGTCAAGCAGACAGACAGGCAGACAGACAAAGAGTCAACCAGACAGACTGACAGACAGACGACAGACAGGCAGGCAGAAAGACATATACATACAGACAAAGAGTCAACCAGACACACAGACAGAGTGACAGACAGACTCACTTCTCCTGGTAGCCAGTCAGCTGTTGGCGGTGACGGTGTTCCACAGCCCCCACCTCTTTCTTCAGCACCTCCTGCAGCTCTCGGCTGTCCAGGCGGTACCGCTCTGATAGCTCCTGTCTGCTCGCGGACACACATTCGTACGCACGCACGTTGCCATACACACAATACGCACGCACACACACATAGAAACACACATGTTTTATTTTATATTCAGTTCATATTGTTTTAAGTTAAAATCTCTCTATCTTCTCTCACACACATCATAAGCACACACACACTAGCACACACGCACGCACACACACAAACAAACAAACACACATACACGCACGCACACACACAAACAAACAACACACACAAAATACACACAACACACACGCACATATACTACATGCTTATTTCTCTGCGTGTGCAAAGAGAGGCAAGAGTAGGCAGAGAGAGAGAAAGAGAGAGAGAGAGAGAGAGAGAGAGAGAGAGAGAGAGAGGAGAGAGAGAGAGAGAGAGAGAGGGAGAGAGAGAGAGAGAGAGAGAGAGAGAGAGAAAGATAAGAGAGAACAGACAGCACAGAAATACACACACACACAGAGGAGGAGTCCTTCTGTACGTACACTCACACAAAAATCCCCCAGGAAACCAGCCATTAAGCTTTTGGGTATACTATCTTAAAGAGCTCTGTATGAAGATACTTCATTTCTCTAAACGCACTTACTTTTTGAAGAAGCGAATATTAGGCTTCAAGTTAATGGCTTTTTGTCGAGTGACATTCATCGCAGTCGAGGTGATAACTCCCTAATATCATTCATAAATGCACACCAAAAAAGTTAGCTATTGCAAGATCTGATTTTAACAATAAGAAGCATAACGCGGAAGATGCGAAAAGAACACAGATATAAAACGAACATGAAGATTCCCTCCTCCATGTTAAAGTTCAGTGGGATAAGGAAATATGATATGACATGCGTCATGGCTTAATAAAAAAAAAAAGAAAGAAGAGAATAATATGGTTAAAGAAGCCAGGAAGCTTAAATACACGAGGACTACTTGGCTAATTTCAGAGTTGAGCAGAAATCTACTTAATTTTAAACGAATTTTTTTACGTACTTTTGCTGCTGCTGTTGCTACTATATAAAACTATGAAAGATGCGACTTATGGCTTGGTGCCATGGAACTTAAACTACTATGGCTGCTGCTTGGGGTACTACTACAGTTAACTATAATCTACTTAATTTAAACGATTTTTTTTTATGTACTGCTTCTCTGTTTGCTACTATACTTACTACTACAGCACTACCTCACATTACTTACTAATACTGCTGCTGCCCGGTTTCTATATGATACTGCTTCTACAACTGTTGTTCTTTACTACTACTATATACTACAACTACTACTACTCACTATACTATACTAACTAATTGCAGGGCAGGAGCAGCAGCAGCAGTAATAGTAGTAGTAGCAGCAATAGTAGTTGTAGCAGTAGTAGTAGTACTACTACTATAGCAGCAGGATGGTAATTATAAGTAGTAGTAGTAGTATCACAGCACAGCAGTAGTAGCAGCAGAAGCAGTAGCAGCAGCAGTAGTAGAAGTATGAGTAGTAGTAGTAGTAGCAGTAGAAGCAGCAGCAGAAGAAATAATAGTGCTACTAATAACAACCACAGCAGCAGCAACAGCAGCAGCAGCAAACGGATAGTCTGCCAAAAATGGATGAATGGAGTAGACTGATCAATTTTCAGCATGGCCAAAACTACTCGGATAGCAGTCCCGAAAGTGGCGGCAAAGCCTCCTAAGCAAACACGACACGTCTCTGATGACTATCCTATCCAGCAGTTTCACTTACACAAAATGTCGCCCACCTAACTTTTTCCCCCCCAACTAGCACCAGATAGATTGGAATTTCAGTTACATTACTAAACTTGCTTATAGGACCCTCAGCCCTTCCTTCCTTTTCCTTCCCTGACAAATCGGCTTGTAAATGCTGTCAAGTTATTAATGGAACTGCCAGCTTCCAGACGAGACAAGATTAGTGTCTGGTTGGGGTATTCGCCTAACGATGGGAATGGGGTGGGTCCGTTCTATGGTGGCCTGTCTATGTCAAAAATGTAACAACCATCCTCCCCCCTCCCCTCTCATTTGTTGTCTGTTTTCGTTTAAGTGTAATGGGTTTATTAATTTGTAGGTAAGTTGATGATGAAAATAGTTTAAATGAGTGAAAGAATATCTATATATAGGGTTCAGAAAAATGCACGTAACATTTGTGTGGGATTATAGCCCACAGCGGATATGCGTGCGTGTGTGCGTGCGTGTGTGCGAGCGTGTGTGGATGCGAGCGTGGGTGTGTGCATGTGGTGTGTGCGCTTGCTTGGAATTAAGATAAGTACAAATTCACCCCCCCCCTTCAAAGTCCTTAGGATGAGACTATAAACCGAGGTCCTATGCAGAAACGCACAAAGAACACCTTGCACACACGTTAAAACCAGTTCCACCTTTCGTAAGAGTAGGCTTTTGTGTGCCTGTAGAAATGGATGATAAAATTTAAACAAAACGCACGCATACTAGTGTCGTGTTTAGACAGGATCCGCGGTTGGAATGTGGCTACCTAAATGGAAAGGCAATCAGTCGCCTGGGTACAGTCTCACCATTGGTGAATTGAACTTCAGAGCTCTAGAAATATGGAGAAACAATAACTGACGACGCTTTTTGCTGGGGTTCAGCTAGAACGAGAGTTTCCTCGTGGGAATGTCGCGGACCTGTCAGTATAAATAGTATTCCCACCTTCTGGAAATTCGATGCTAGAAATTCCTTCTTTTTCTTGCATCCCATCTCTTTGTTTTCTGCCTTCTTCCTTTTCTTCCTGTCACGTCCTCCTTGTCCATTTTCTGCCTTTTTGCTCTATTCTCCTGCCTTTGTTTTTTTCCCCCAGAAGAAGACTTTAAAAGATAACCATTCTCTCTCACGCGAAGTCGAAAGCGCTGGGCCTGACTTGCCAGGCGCTTAACGGCAGCGCAACGCATTTTCGCTCATATGACAGACAACAATAGTTGCAGTCTGAGCGTTCGAAGAAGAAGAATTGCGAAGAAGAAGAAGAATTGCGAAGAAGAAGAAGAATTGCGAAGAAGAAGAAGAAAGAGAAGAAGAAGAAGAAGAAGAATTGCGAAGAAGAAGAAGAAGAAGAATTGCGAAGAGAAGAATTGCGAAGAAGAAGAATTGCGAAGAAGAAGAATTGCGAAAGAAGAATTGCGAGAAGAAGAAGAGAAGAGAAGAAGAAGAAGAGAAGAAGAAGAAGAAGAAGGAAGAAGCAAGAAGAAGAATTGCAAAGAAGAAGAAGAATTGCGAAGAAGAAGAAGAAGAAGAATTGCAAGAGAAGAAGAAGAAGAAAGAAGAAGAAGAAGAAGAAGAAGAATTGCAAAAGAAGAAAGAAGAAGAAGAGAAGAAGAAGAAGAAGAAGAAGAAGGAAGAAGAAGAAGAAGAAGAAGAAGAAGAAGAAGAAGAAGAATGCAAGAAGAAGAGAGAAGAATTGGAAGAAGAAGAATTGCGAAGAAGAGAAGATTGCGAAGAAGAAGAATTGCGAAGAAGAAGAAGAAGAATTGCGAAGAAGAAGAAGAAGAAGAATTGCAGAAGAAGAAGAAGAAGAATGCAAAAGAAGAAGAAGAATTGCAAAGAAGAAGAAGAAAAGAAAGAATTGCAAGAAGAAGAAGAAGAAGAAGAAGAAGAAGAATTGCAAGAGAAGAAGAAGAAGAAGAAGAAGAAGAAGAAAGAAGAGAGAAAGAAGAATGCGAAGAAAAAAAAGAAGGAAGAAGAAGAAGGAAGAAGAAGTTGAGAAAAGAAGGAGAGAAGGAGAGAAGAGAGGAGAGAGAGAGAGAGAGAGAGAGAGAGAGAGAGGAGAGAGAGAGAGAGAGAGAGAGAGAGAGAGAAGAGAGAGAGAGGAGAGAGAGAGAGGCAGACAGACAGACAGACAGACAGACAACAGAGCTGAAACAGAGACAGACAGAGACAGAGCAACACAGTTCGTTCATTTTAGTTCAGTGTCACTTAAAGCGGCACCAACCAAACAGGTGCAGACCGTTCTATAACAGTCTTGGCACCATGTCTGGCAGACTGAATCTTAGCAGCAGATGTTTGGCCAACAGTTTAATGCACTGTCTTGGTGAAAGCTTAAGTGTGCTGGGGGGTTTACACACACAGATACACACACAGACACAGACTCTCTCACACACACGCACACAGACAGACAAGCACACCACACACACACACACGCACGCACGTACACACACACACATACACACACACACACACACTCACCACTCTCACACACAACACACACACGCACTCACACACACACACACACACACCACCACACACCACACACAACACACCACGCAACCACCACCACACACCACACACACACACACACACACACAAACACACACACGGTCTCCAATAAATTGTTTCTTGTAAAATATGACCCTGAGACTGACTGAACAGTTCTTAGTGTCAGAATGATTTGCGGTTGTACATACAGGTTCTGCTTTTAGCATAGTGTTCGCTTCTTTTTGTGTTATTGTTGTTGTTCTATTTGTGGTTTTTAGTTGCCGCGGTTTTTTTTTGCAACATGATGTTTGTATTGTTTGGAATCAGAATTAATTTTGATATACACAAAATTGTTTTATGCCAACACTTATCTCTTTGTTTTTAAAAACCCTCATGTCAACACTCCCCCTTCCCCCCTCTCGCCTAATATCACTTTAAGTGAACAGACGTAAAATTGAAGTCCGATTCTTGTCCTGAAGGCTCGCGCGTGCGCGCGCGGACGCACGCACACACACATACTTGCTGTCTCTATCTGTCTCTGTCTGTCTGTCTCTCTATCTTCTCCCTCCTCTCTCTCTCCCCCTCTCATGTACTGCGCACATACAACCCTTGGAAATAAAGATCTCCCTCTCTCTCCATCTCTCCCACCCTCCTGTCTCTCTCTCTTTAACACAATCCTCCAAACAACCATAATAAAAAACAACACTTTGCAAACTTCACCACTAAAACTTCAACACGCCCCACAAGCGCAGCACAAATCAGCATCACGTTCTTGTCCGCCTTGCACCGCGAAGAAACACACCCCCATCACTGCCTTCACAACTGCTACAGGTATAGGCCTATGACATTACACAACATTTTCCAAGTGCCTGCCATTATTCCAGGTACTGGAACAACGTTACTGGACATTTTCAGCACTCCGCCCTAATTCTGGTCTGCTTGAGGGAATCGGGACACCATCTCCTTGTCAGGGCAATCTGCAGAAGCTAGGTGATGTATTTTCTCTCTTCACCCCCCAAAACTAGATCAGCTGATTTTCGAGAATCACATTACTAAGGAATTAGCGGGAGTAACAAGGAGGGTGTGTGTCAGAGCCAGTGGGAATCTCTTAGCGAAAGACAGCTGCCGCCAGTTATCTAGGGTGGTTTTCCTTCATTGGAAACAAATTGTGTGGTGTTCTAAGTTTCATGACTGGTTAAACACGAAGCCTGAAGTTTGAGAAAGTTTAAAACACTTAACGAATTGGATACAACTAGTTCAGCCTTATCGACAGATGAAATGAACTCAATTTTGACAAAGTTCTGTATGTACTCTAAATTCCAGTAATTGCATTTTGAAAGTATTTCTTTCCCAAGAAATATGTAGAGACGATTGTTTATATATTACGATTAGATGCTTAGAACAGAAAATACTTTAAAAATGGGACATGCTCACGTTCTCATTCCAGTACAGTCGAACATTTCCTTTTTGATTGTCCTATACTTGAAGAACTGTATACAAAGAAGGGCAGAGATACCAGTTCAAAAAATTGGAACGTCCAGGGTTTACTCTACTATTCTCTGCAATGCGTAACATCATTTGCTGAAGTCATTTATCAGTCAACAGTCGGAAGATTATTGTAGGCACTGTAAGACACTGCATACTCCCACGTGCTTTGAGTTTCATTACATAGTGGTGAAAAGACATTTATTCAAGGAGAACCAAAGGTTCAATGGCTTAATGTCTGAAGCTGTAGACATAGGAATATTCAGTCTGCAAGATATGTCTGTTTTTCGTAGATGATGGTTGTTGTTGTTGCTGTTGTTGTTGTGGTGGTGGTGGTGGTGGTGGTGATGATAAAGGTGATGGTGATGATGTTGATGATGTCGTTGGTGGTGGCTATAAAGAAGAAGAAGAAGAAGAAGAAGAAGAAGAAGAAGAAGAAGAGAAGAAGAAGAAGAAGAAGAAGAAGAAAGAACAAGAACAGAACAAGAACAAGAAAAAATAACAAGATGATGATGATGATGATGATGACGACAACAATAATGTGTGTGTGTGTGTACGTTCGCGAGCGTGAACGTGTGTGCATAACTATGCGTGAATGTATGCGTGTATGTGGACACAAAGCACATTCAAATCCCAGTTCAAACACTACAGATTAAAACTTTTGAAACTTGAGAGATTCCAAAAACCCAGTCACCTTTAAACAGTGTTTTCCCACTCCAATCTGCATTTTGACACTATATCTTTCCATCTGACACAAACAAAGAAACACACACCTCACAAACAACTAGGTTTAGCAGGGTATGAGCGTGACCTTACTGGAAACTACTGGCCCTAACTACAACAGGGACTGTGTAAACCTGCTCTCTTCCCCTATTCTACTAGACCATGATTGTGGTGGTCTGGGTGCTAGTTTTTTGGATGAAGCAAAAAACACAAAAAAAAAACCCAAACCCGAAGGTCTCTGGTGCAACGTTCTTTTAGCGCACGTAAAAAGCATCACTCAAAAAAGAGAGTTGCCCTTCACAAATATTGTAGAAAAAACAGTTACATTTATGGGAAGGTCATGTACTAGGATGCTGTCAGGCAAAACAAAGGATGGCACTGCTCTTGTGGCGACGCAGTCTGTCTAGGGAGAGCAGTTGGATTCTGCCGTGACTAAAAATGGTATACACCACACACTGCACTATGCTATACTACACTACACTGCACTATACTACACTACACTACACTGCACTACATTATACTATACTACACTACACTACACTGCACTACACTACACTGCACTGCACTACACTACACTGCGCTACACTACACTACACTGCACTGCACTACACTATACTGCAGCTGTGCTACACTACATTACACTACTGTACACTGAACTACACTACACGACGTTACACTACACTGCACCACACTAAACTGCACTGCACTACACTACATTAAACTACACTGCACTGCATTGTACTACACTACTCTACACCACACTACACCATACCACACCATACCACACCACACCACACCATGCCACACCACACTACACAACCCCACACAACAGCACACCAACACCACACACCACTACACTGAAAAACAATACAATACAAAACAACTGTCAGGGCATAACTGATGTAGTTCTCTTCCTGCCACCCCTTTATTATTTTCAGTTCTGAACGTGCAGTAATCTCAACCTCACACCTGACCACCATCCTGAATAATGACCATGATCTCACAACACTGTCACCACTCCCCAACCATCTGCATCTGTTTTCCGATCCCCGGATTATGCATCGGCTGTCCGTTGTGTTTCTCCTCTCCTCCCAAAACTAAACGGTTCGGCCTTTGAATGTCCATAGCTAGTAGCTCCCATTCCAAAACTTTCCGCTCAGACCACAAAGTTGTGTCAGTAATTGATGTATTCACGCGACGAAAGTGGCTAAGGCCTGCATTACAAATGTTGTTAT
>CM060330.1:11798072-11805572 GCA_030674155.1 Stramonita haemastoma
CGAGTCTTCCTTCCTTCCCTTCCCTCCCCTTCTCTCTCTCTCTCTCTCTCTCTCTCTCTCTCTCCTCTCTCTCTCTCTCTCTCTCTCTCTCTCTCTCTCTCTCTCTGTATCGTTCAAAAAATACTGGGCAACTACAAGTGATTTACGAGCACCTTTGATTTTCAGCTATTCATTTCTTTAAAAAAAAAAGAGAAGAAGAAAATGTCGAAAAGTGGAATGTAAAATAAATACGGAAGCGAATACAGATGCAGATTGACACAGTCTAAAAGCACAGTAGGATGACCTTTTTTTCCACAGATAAGATTGGTTCAGGAAGGATACAAACTCGCAGATCAAAGTCATGCTTCCAGATACAAAGAAAAGCCTTTTTTTTGTTCTCTTTCAACGATTTTATCTTGTTTATCTGTTGCTGAATGAACAGATTTATCGCATTCTTTCCTTTTTCATAGTTTTTCCTTCCTCGGCTAAAGCTTCAAGGTTTGCCAATGATGCGATTTTTTTTTTTTTACAACCGCAACCCCCCCTCCCCCCATACACACACCATTTAGGTAGCCACATTCCGACTTCCTGGATGGTGTCTAAACACAGCTGTGTGCATGCATGCGTTTTTGAAATTTCGTCATCCATTCCTAACCGGCACGAGATGGCATACTCTTCAGAAAAGCGGACCGGGATTTTAACGTGCGCGCAAGATGTTCTGCGTGCTTCCACACATGAGGCCTCGATTTATAGTCTTACCCGAAGGATTTTATAATCAGTTCGATTTTCTCGACAAATTTGAAAAAAAGGGCAAGGCTGGGATTCGAACCCCAAACCTCACGGTTTACTTGTTGGGCAGGTAAACGTCTTCACCATCCTACCACCTTCCTTCTTAATCGCAATCTGTGGAAATGCTGTTGTATTTGAATTCAACTTACAACATCTTAAAACAAACAAACGAACAAACAAACAAAACACACAAAAGAAGATGGTTTATTAAGAATTTATAATATATAAAATTCAGGAAGAGAGAAAGCTTTTTAAAAAAAAAAAAAAAAACCAAAACAAAATACCTCTTGATTCTCATTGGCTAGGCTTTTGTTTGTTATTTGTTTTCAAATCAAAAGACGATTCACGTGTTAGAACACACACAGACACACACAGACACACACAGACACACGCACAGACACACACACACACAAACACACACACACACACACACACACACACACACACACACACACACACACACACACACACACACACACACACACACACAAGGAATCTTAAAAACAACAACTAACATTGAGGAGGAAATCTGATTTTTAGAAGAAGAAAAAGAAGACATGCTAAACAATGTCTTGTCTCGGCATTTAAGCAACACAAGCCTGTGAGCGTGACAACAGCTCCTAAAAGACAAAACTGCTGACACTTATTGCCAAATAATCACCTGCTTTTAATACCCCCCTCCTGGCTCAAACAAAACAGAGACAGGATATCTCTCTGGGAGTTCCTCTCTCGTTCGGGCCCCGTTTTCTTTAGGCTACGAATTAAGACCATTTCTTTTTTGTTCTTTTATTTTTTTAAAATCCATTTTCTACCAAAACAAAACTGTGTTTCTTCACCTTCAGTTTTTTTTCAGATTCGCTCTTTTCATCTAGTGTGGAGAAAGTGATTTGGAAATGAAAGAAATCGGATTTTGATTGAACTATTCTTTTATTCCTTACGGCGAGTATAACCGGGTTGTGCTGAAAACGCCAGCCATTCCAATTTATTTACCATCCCTAAGTTACAACAACAACAAACAACAACCAATCAAACAAAAATTTTAAAAAAGCATACAAAAAGGAGAACAAACACTTCAAAGTAATACAATTGCATATGAAACGCCACATGATTAAATAACATTGCAGAAGGGACATCCTGTGCCCATTCAAGTGTTTACAATTTCACTACCTGGTCGCCAGAACAACAACAAAACAACAACAAAAACCCCAAACCCACAGGCAAACATGTCGTGAAACGATTTAGGAGAAAGTGTTCGAGTTTCTAGAGAAAACAGGGAGAAAAATGGTGCAAGAAGGCAGAAAAAAATAAGCATGAAAGAGAGAGAGAAATAGAGATAGAAAGAAATAGAGATAGATATATGTGGATGGATGGATGGATGGATAGATAGATAGAGAGAGACAGGGATATATATATATATATATATATATATATATATATATATATATATATATATATATATATATATAGAGAGAGAGAGAGAGAGAGAGAGAGAGAGAGAGAGAGAGTGATAGCGATAGAAATAGATATGGATGAATAGATATATAGATAGATAGACAGACAGACAGACAGACAGACAGACAGACAGACAGACAGACAGAGAGGAGAGAGAGAGAGAGAGAGAGAGAGAGAGAGAGAGAGAGAGAGAGAGAGAGAGAGAGAGAGAGAGAGAGAGAGAGAGAGAGAGAGAGAGAGAGAACGGCAAAAACAAAGAGCGTAACAGAACAGGGAAGTTTCCAGACGGTATGTGTGTGTGTGTGTGTGTGTGTGTGTGTGTGTGTGTGTGTGTGTGTGTGTGTGTGTGTGTGTGTGTGTGTGGCAGGGGGGGGATGCCATTTATACTGAAAAGAGCCCCCCCCCCCCCCCCCCCCCGGGCATGGTCACAGGGATAATGCTTTACATTGCACACTTACTCTCTCATGGCTCTGGTTTTTCCCTCCAACAATAAGAAGAGGTTTTGCTAGAAAAGAAACGCAAGACAAAAAACCCCCACACATCAAAGACGTATCTACAACAACAACGACGACAACAAAACGACCATAACAGGGTGAACTGAGCACTGAAATAGAAAGCTTTAAAGATTCCCTTTTCTTGTCTTTCTTTCTGATCTCTTTCTTGTTCATCATCTTCTTTCATTCATTCTTTTTTTTATTTTGGGTAATGGAATGGCAAATTCCTTGAGTGTGGTGGGTTGATGACGAACATTCCTGTATTTTGCAATGGTTAGAGTCTTTTTCTCTTACCCACAAATCTCTCCAATTTTCCCCCCCCCCCACCTGAATTGTTCTTTATGATGCATCATTACCCAAAAAAAAAAATTAAGACGTATTTTGTAAACAAGCATATAAATAAATGTGGCATTCTAACAATCCATTTATTGACAGTTATTGTTGTTGTAATTGTTTGTGGATGCTGTTGTTGTTGTTGCGCAATTTCAAGCTGAACACCCTGGGGGTCAGGAAGAACACACACACTCTGTCTCTCTCCTCCCACTCACGAACCCTGTAGCCGAGTGGCAAAGATCGTTCGACTTTATTCCCATGGGTCCATGAAGTCATGTGTTCAAATCTTAGCAGCAGTCTGGTGAATTCAAGGTGAGGATTTTTCTTTTACGATCTCCCAGGTGAACTTCAAGTGCTGACCTGCCAATGCCTCGGTTCTATTTGTGTATAATATACACATGCAGAATGTCAAATATGAACGTTAAAGATCACGTAATTAATGTCAGCGTTTGGCGGGTTAAGGAAACACGAACATACCTGGCATACTGTACTTCTCCGTAATCGGAATGCTGCTACCTTCATGGTGGGTTAAAAAACGGTCGCATACACAAAATCTCACCATTGGTGAACCTCGGAGCTTTAGCCCAGGAACAAAACAAACCCCCCAAATCATCCCACCTTGGAATCATAGTGAGTCTAAACTACACACTGGACGGGAAATTTGCGCGTATGACTGTTTTCAAAGAACCTCGCTACATAGATATTAATAATCCAACTTCAGGGTATTAAAAAAAATCTTTAAAGGAAAATGCAGGTTGTTCTGCTAAGAGCTTGTCACGGCTGAAAGACAATCTCAACATACTAATATGAAACATAATACCATCTTAACGTAGGCCTCGGCACTTAGCTTACGTTACATCAATAACTGACAAAGCTTTTGGGTCTGGGCTTAGGTTATTGCCAGTAATGGTCAAGGATGATACAGTCTCTGCAAAGTACATTTCTCCTAGGATTGGAAAGAACACTTTAGCAGGCTTTGACATCAGACACGCATTCAGTCATTATGTAGAAAAGAGACTGAGACGTCCGTTCAAGGGATTCCCCCCCCCCCCCCCCCTGGATTGACTCCACTTCCCCAAAAGTCCTTCAGATGGGACTACAAACCGATGTCCCTTGTACGAATGCACGCCGAATAACCTGCACAAACGTTAAAAAATCCATTCCACCTTTTAAAAGAGTAGGCCACTGCGTGCCAACAGGAACGCATGACAACATTAAAAAAAACACACACATGCACATCGGTGCCGTGTGTAAACATCATGCCCGAAGTCGGGAATGCGGCTGGATACCTTGCTGGTAGGCAAACGGTCTCTTACTCAAAATAGTATAACTGATGATCTCGGAACACTAACCGAGGAACGCAGAGAATGAGAGAGAGAGAGAGAGAGAAGAGAGAGAGAGAGAGAGAGAGAGAGAGAGAGAGAGAGAGAGAGAGAGAGAGAGAGAGAGAGAAGAGAGAGAGCAGAGACAGAGACAGAGACAGAGAGACAGAGACAGACAGACAGACAGACAGAGACAGAGACAGAGAGAGAGGTTCATTCCAGATCGATGGAGAGAAAGAACAACAGGCCAAGGGTGAATTGTTTGAATACATGTATGAGTTTGTAAGCACAATTACAAAGTGTCTGCAGCAGAGCGGAGGGAATACACAGATAGGCCTAGCTGCCAGCAAAGCGGACACAGGGCAAGTTCTATCTATACACTGACAAAAGCATTCCAAACACGCCTTGCGTGACACCACCATCACTTTGTGTCCGGCGTGTCACAGTTTAAACAACCCAGGAGTCACCGAAAACCACATGCACCCTGTGTGTGTGTGTGTGTGTGTGTGTGTGTGTGTGTGTGTGTGTGTGTGTGTGTGTGTGTGTGTGTGTGTGTGTGTGTGTGTGTGTGTGTGTGTGTGTGTGCGTGCGTGCGTGCGTGCGTGTGTGTGTGTGTTTGTGTCTGTGTCTGTGTGTCTGTCCGTGTCTGTCTATCTGTGTATGTCTGTGTCTGTCTGTGTGTATGTCTGTGTACGTTTGCCTGTGTATGTCTGTCTGTGTATGTCTGTCTGTGTATGTCTGTCTGTGTATGTCTGTCTGTGTATGTCTGTGTATGTCTGTCTGTCTGGCTGTGTATGTCTGTCTGTGTATGTCTGTCTGTGTATGTCTGTCTGTCTGTGTATGTCTGTCTGTGTATGTCTGTGTATGTATGTCTGTGTATGTCTGTGTATGTTTGTCTGTGCCTGTCTGTCTCTGTATGTCCGTCAGTCTTTTTCTCTAATCCTCCCAGGAATTCTTCTGACATCGTACATCATTCTACACACTGGAATGAGAACATTGCGTGTGTGGTCGTTTTAAAACAGGTGGCCACATTGCATGCGTGGCCTTTCTAAACCACCTAGACCTAATGATTGGCAGCCATACTACAACTGTAGACCACTGAGTCCTTTACTAACCCAGGGTCATCTACAATCAAATACTGAGCTTCAGTGTCATGTAGAGTGGAGAACTCGGCCTCCCTGTGGGTACTAATTTTGCACGTAATGGACCCCATGCCGTCACATAATGGAAATGCTAGTGGTTGGTTTTTGTGCGTGAAATCTTTCTCCTGGAGTAAATGGCTTTCTTCCTGTTCTTCTGTTCAAACGGACAGAATTTGTATTTTTTGTCTCTCTCCCTCCCTCCCCCCCCCAAAAAAAAAGAGAAAAAAAGCATAGATAATAAAATCAATTAAAAAAATTGTAAAAGCAAAGAGGAAGCATTGCGCGCGCGATCACGCCTGTGTGTGTGTGTGTGTGTGTGTGTGTGTGTGTGTGGTGTGTGTGGTGAGAGAGAGAGAGAGAGAGAGAGAGAGAAGAGAGCGAGCGAGAGAGAGGAGAGAGAGAGAGAGAGAGAGTGAGAGGTGTGTGGTGTGGAGAGAGAGAGAGAGAGAGAGAGAGAGAGAGAGAGAGAGAGAGAGAGAGAGAGAGAGAGAGAGAGAGAGAGAGAGAGAGAAGAGAGAAGAGAGAGTGAGTGAGAGAGAGAGAGAGAGAGCGAGAGCGAGAGAGAGAGAGAGAGAGAGAGAGAGAGAAGAGAGAGAGGATGAAGACAATGACAAAAATTTACTGGCAAAAAGAGAGACAGACAAGTAGAATATATTTTAAGCAAAATCTACACAAAAAGAATCTCCTACCACCCCCACATCCAACAAGACCAAAACAAAGGCCAAAAACCCAAACAAAAACAAAATAAAAAAGCAAAAACCAAAAACCCCCCAAACAATGAAAAACAACACCCTACCACCTGAAAAAAAAACCCCACACCCAAAGGGAGAAGTCTTCATGTCATTAATCACAATGTAATTATTATTATTGTCTGGGTGCGTAGGCGAGATTAAAAACAAAGCAAAACAAGGACAACCTAACCAACTATTTCTATGCTGACCAGAAAACAAAAGTGAAAGAAGGATAGGGTAAAAATAAAATTGAAAAAAAATATTTAAGACATTTTCTTCTCATCCGTTCATCCCTCATGCCCACCTTCTCTCTCTCTCTCATCTCCTCTCACTCTCTCTCTCTCTCTCTCTCTTCTCTCTCTCTCTCTCTCTCTCTCTCTCTCTTCTCTCCTCTCCTCTCTCTCTCTCTCTCTCTCCCCTCCCCTCCCTCTCTCTCTCTCTTAATTCGTATTTAGTTTTCTCTCTCTGAAGCCCGAGAACTTTGTTAAGTATAATTGGTGTACAAAAAGTTGAAGTAGTCCATGCTTCTTTGAAAAAAACACTCTTTGATAATGCCAACATCATTCATGTTTGTTGCAACTGTTTTGTTTGAAGTTTTTTTGGTCAAAATGTCTCCCCCACTTTGTATACATGCATGCAAGAACACACACACACACACACACACACACACACACCACACACACACACACACACACGCACACGCACACGCATACACACATACACTTCACACAAGAAGAAACAGGAACTGAAACTCATCCATCTTTGGCAGTCTGGTGGGACGCTGGAAAATGGACTTTTTTACGCTCAATGCTGACCATACAATTAGGACTGGGGTGTGATGGAAAATGAAATGGGGGGCTTGAAGACAGGGATTGGCATCCTTTCCTGGGAAAATCCCACTGTCTGATTAATGAAGCGTTTGACTGGGAGCTTCTGATTACCGCCCTTGTGCGGAGTCATCGTGTTCACAGTGTCTCTAAAGGGAATTTTTTGCTTTCTTGTCTTCTCCGAGCCAACAAATCGGACATTTTTTTTTATAATGCATGGTGATCAATGACGATGAGGATGATGTAACCATGCTGCTATGGAAATGCATCTGCTGTAAGACTACGTGACAGGGCTGTCCTCTACATATCCCGGCGTCAACTGGCCCGAGAGATACAAACACCAACAGTGTTGGCCATATGATTTGACCAAGACTCTCAAAACCGCATCCGCAAAGTGTGGATGAAGTTCGACTGTGTGGTCCCAGTCTTCC
>CM060330.1:11810572-11813072 GCA_030674155.1 Stramonita haemastoma
TCTCTCCGTCTTCCACTTTGTCTCTCTGTCTGTCTGTGTGTCTGTCTGTTTCTCCCTGAGAATCTGCCTGTATGCGTATGTATGTCTCTTGAGAGAGAGATGAGAGAGAGGAGAGAGAGAGAGAGAGAGAGAGGAGAGAGAGAGAGAGGAGAGAGAGAGAAGGAGGGAGAGGAGAGAGAGAGAGAGAGAGGAGAGAGAGAGAGAGAGAGAGAGAAGAGACGAGAGACAGGAGAGAGAGAGAGAGAGGGGGAATCTGCCTATGGGCGTCTGTCTGTATGTCTGGAGAGAGAGAGGAGAGAGAGAGAGAGAGGGAGAGAGAGAGAGAGAGAGAGAGAGAGAGAGAGAGAGAGAGAGAGAGAGAGAGAGAGAGAGGAGAGGAGAGAGAGAGAGGAGAGAGAGAGAGAGAAGAAGAATTTTAATCTACATTGGCCTTGGGCAACAATACTTAGGTTGGGGATATGTGTGTTCAAATGCAAGCATACTCTATTCTAGATATTTCACTGTTTATTCAGTTTGTTGTTATTTTTTTTTTAAAGAGGCCATCTTGTGCCTACGACCGATCTATTGTCCTGTTTTGTTTCTTTCATGCTTACTTACTTTGATTCCTTTGAAGTATTTGATGACAACAACCTCTCTGTTTTTCTGTTTTCTTTCATAATTCTTTCCGGCAGAAAACACGCGCATTGTTATGCGCGGGCGCGTGTGTATGTGTGTTGCTTTTCGTGTTCTTTGCCTAGAGCTTTGAGCGTTCACCAATGGTGAGATTTTTGCAAATGAAGCCATTTTTGCCCACCATTAGGGTAGCTGCTTCCATTCCACTTCACACACAACACACATTTATATACATATATCTGTGTGTGTATGCGTGTGTGCGTGCGTGTGCGCGCGTGTGTGTTGTGTCTAATTACATTTTGCCCCCAAATGTTAAGTCGTCTCTTTGATGTAACAGAAGAGGTATTTTTCTTTGGTTGATATTCAATAACAAAGACATTTATGCTCATAAAACCGGTCGTGTCTTTTATTGTTTTGGTTTATATCCATTGTGCACAACGGTGGTGATGATGATGATGATGATGGTGATGATGATGATTGTGTGTGTGCATGCGTGCGTGTGTGTATGTGTGTGCGCGCGCACGCGTGTGTGTGTGCATGCGTGCGTGTGTGTGCATGCGTGCGTGTGTGTGCATGCGTGCGTGTGTGTGCATGCGTGCGTGTGTGTGCATGCGTGCGTGTGTGACTGTGAGTATGTGCATGCGTGCGTGCGTGTGTATGTGTGTGTGCGCGCGCACAAGTTTACATACGTGAACGAGCGCGCCTGTGAACGCGTGAGTGGGTGTGTTTGCGATTGCTTTGCTCTGAGGGTTCATTTGCCCCCCAGTGGGTCAGCTATTGTTGACTGCTATCTGTAGCGTTTCCCTCTTGCTTTTTAAAAGCTTTAAAATATTTGAAATGTATTCATCACTTTTATTTATTATTTATCTGACATTAGGGGTCCTTCGTTTGATCTCTCAGAAACGCTGTTTTCTAATAAAGTTTCCTTCAAAAATTCGATATTTGTGTCCGAAAAAGTTGGGGTCTTTTGTTTTGCATTAGTCGTCTGGATTTATACTGCTGTTTCAATCTGTCCGTGATCTCTTCTCTCTCTCTCTGTGAAAGATAGACGGAAAGACAGTATGTTGTCTACATACACACACACACTACACACACCTATTGTGAGTGTGTGTGTGTGTGTGTGTGTGTGTGAGAGAGAGAGAGAGAGAGAGAGGAGAGAGAAGCATTTTGTATATATATCCAAGACGTCCTACAAATCACAACATGGCAATGCCAATTGTCTCTCAAAATGTGGTTCCAAACATTCGTTTTTCCCTAAGCAGAATATTACAGCATTTTAAAACAACCCCAAATCTTCCTATGTAGAGAGCAAAATGTGCATGATAATGGTTTAGTACCACCGTCTTTACATTCCTCTTTGTTACAACATGCATGTTGAAAAGCTTTACGCTCGGGAAGGCAATAACAATGTAATGGTACATAACTAGACAGCAATAAGAAAACACAGGAAAACAAAACAAAAAAACTCCCCAAGCAAAGTAAAACAAAAAACTCACACAACAAAAACAAAAATGGTTACAAAGAATATAAACAAACAAAACAAAAACAAAACACAAAAAAGAGATTTCAACAAAAACGAAGTTTTGCTAACGGGAGATAATTTGTCAAGAGAAAAGTTTCTTACTATTCTCAACGGGAGGTAATTCCAAGAGTTGCCGTAGCTTTGTTTCTTGTTGATAGATATAATCTCCCCTTAAATACAAAATTGTCCACAACAACAACAAAGAAGAAAAAAAAAACCAAACCCCACAAAAGTTAAATTAAAACCCGTTTCTTGCTCTAAATCATCATTTTTAATTTAACATCAATATTTCCTCCCCCCTTAAACGTAAACGTAAGAAGGATAACCGAAGGACAAAAAAAAAAACCAGACAAGAAAGAAAAACCA
>CM060330.1:11818072-11838072 GCA_030674155.1 Stramonita haemastoma
TTAAGTATACCAACTCTCTCCCATGCCCAGGTCGAATGCACTGAGCCTGACTTCTCAAGCGTTTAATAATGGTAGCACATACGCATTTTCGCTCATTTAAAAGAAAACAGTACTTGCTGTCTGGGCGTTCGAAGAAGAAGAAAAAGACATCAAAGCCAATGAAATGTGCAGAGGGTCTTTGATATATATAAAGTTTTGGAGCTCTAAGTTGCAGTGATTGAACTTATAGGGTATATATGTAGCATATCAAGTGTATGAACACAGGGGGGGGGGATTTTCATTTTCCTTTATTCTGCTTGTGTTTAATTGGTTACAGATATCGTTGGCATTTCTTTTCAAAAATAAAGTTTTTATACATCTTCCAAAACGTTTCATTTGATGTTTTGGTTTTGTGTCGTTTATGTATATGTATATATATATATATTATATATTATATATCTATATTATATATATATATATATATATATATATATATTATTTTTGTGTATGTTTATTTGTGTGTGTGTGTGTGTGTGTGTTGTGTGTGTGTGTGTGTGTGTGTGTGTGTGTGTGTGTGTGTGTGTGTGTGTGTGTGTGTGTGTTTGGTGTTTTTTCTTTGCGAATATCACAATTTATATTTCCTGTTTCCTTATGAGTTCATTAAGTATCACGGCTGAATCTGATTGGCTGATTTATTTTTTTTTCAAAATTTGTTCTTTTTAATTTTTTCAAAACAATACCGACATGGATATAAGCAATACAAGAATGCTGGATAATTACAAGAAACACAGGTTAAAGAATAACAAAATAAGTAGTTAAAAAAACGATCACATACCGGCACAATTAAGATGAATTTGCTCGTAGGCATGAATTAAATAAAGCAACACACAGACACACACAGACACAGACACACACACACACGTACATTTTATCTCTACCTCACTGTCTTTCTCTTTGTCTTTCACTCTCTCTTTCTCTGCCTTGTCTTTCATTCCCCCCTCCCCTCTCTCTCACAAACAACCACACACACACACACCACACACACACACACCACACACACACACACACACACACACATATATATATATATATTATATTATATACATATACAAAATCTCTCCTTTATACACACAGGCACACAGATAGACAAAGACACAGACACGCACAGACACACATACACACACAGACACGAACACACTTTTCTTTTCATTTTGTTCTAATAAAAAAGAAAACGAACATTGTTTAATACCCTTTTCTCCTCTACCTTTATGTTCTTCTGTCCGTGTTTGTTTGTCTGTCATTCTCTGTGTCTGTTTGACTGTCTGTCTCTGTGTCCTGTCTCTCTCCCCCTTTCTCAGATTTTGGGGGTGGGAGTGGGTGGTAGGTGGGGGGTAGATGATGATAAAAGCAAAAGAGAGGATAGGCGGGAGTAGAGGGGGGTCAGTATATTATATGTACTCGTTATTTTGTTGTGTATCTGTATTCAAATACCATCTTGCAATTTCAGAAATCTCACGTTGTGCTTCAACATAAAAAACCACCCTGACGGTTTGCTATGATGCGCGCGCTATGAGCACAAATGATGTCCTGTACCGAATGTTGCTGTTGTTGTTGCTGTTGTTGTTGTTGCGCGGTCCCCACTTAATCTCCTGGGCGTCCCTCACCCAGAACATGCACTCTGTCTTTCTCTATCATCCCACCTGGAAATCACGCTGAGTGACAGTGCACACCGAACGAGGAGATTTGTGTGACTGGCTCTTTTCAAGTACATTTCCACACTGTCATCCATACTCCAACTTCAGAGGACTTTTCCCCTTCTCCTTTAAAAAAGAGTACATCCCCACAAAGTTGGACTGCGTTTACTTTCATGGTGGGCAAAAAACGGTCGTTCACGCAAAATCTGACCACTGGTATACCTCAGAGCTTTAGCCGAGGTACGAGAAAAGAAGAAGAAGAAGAAGAAGAGAAGAAAGAAGAAGAAGAAGAAGAGAAGAAGAAGAAGAAGAAAGACAGTGAAGGCTGTTGTGTTATACTAAGGTTTGTCAAGCTGAAGACAATCACATATAACATGTTACAACACAACAACATTTTAATGTGGGCTTTAACACTTAGCTTACACCAATAACGGACACAGCTGTTGGTCTGGGGCATATAACACATGGGATGAACATGGTTCTTTTTAATATATAGTATGACTCAAACAATGCAAAGGAGAAGGCGGGGGGGGGGGGGGGGGGGGGTTGAAAGTCGGGATATGTGGGTGGGAAGGGGTGTGAGAGTGATGGTCGAAGGATTAGACAGAGCAGAGGCCGAAAATGAATGTGACGATTTTTAGAAAGTTGTTTGCAGTCGAAAAGACAGAAAGACAGACAGACAGACAGGAAGACAGACAGACAGATAGACAGACAGAAAGATAATCAGACAGACAGACAGGAAGACAGACAGACAGACAGATAGACAGGTAGATAGACAGACAGACAGGCAGACAGACAGACAGACACAAAACACACATCTACCCACTCATCAACACACATACACCCTAACACACACACACTCTCTCTCTCTTTCTCTCTCTCTCTCTCTCTCTCTCACACACACACACACACACACACCACACACACACACACACACACACACACACACACACACACACACACACACAGAGGAAATAGGTCATCGTGTGTCTGGAATAAAGAGGACAGTCAAATGACAGGAAACACAAAAAATGATGAAGAAGACAGTAGAGGTCGGAAAGGAGAGAAAGCGAGAGGGGGAGAGAGAGAGAGAGAGAGAGAGAGAGAGAGAGAGAGAGAGAGAGAGAGAGAGAGAGAGAGAGAGAGAGAGAGAGAGAGAAGAGGAGAGAGAGAGAGAGAGAGAGAGAGAGAGACGAGAAGAGAGAGAGAGAGAGGGAGAGAGAGAGAGAGAGAGAGAAGAGAGAGAGAGAGAGAGAGAGGAGAGAGAGAGAGAGAGAGGAGAGAGAGAGAAGAGACAGACAGACAGACAGACAGACAGACAGACAGACAGACGAGACAGACAGAGGCAGAGATGGAGAGAGAGCGAGAGAGCAAATCTTTTTCGTTCATAAGCCTATGCAAACAATGCAGGGATTTCTTTTTTTTTTTGGTGGGGGGAGGTGGGTTTTCTGGGGGGTGTTGGGTCCAGCCCTGAGTCAAAGATAAAAAAGAATAAATAAAAAATTAATATGCAACATGAAAAAAACCCCGAACGGATCAGATAATCAATTAGGAAAATGTCGGTTAACCAATTAATTGGAGATGATAACAAATTTGATTGATTAGTGCTTTGCGTGGTGGCGGAGAGGAGAGAGAGAGAGAGACGAGAGAGAGAGGAGAGAGAGAGAGAGAGAGAGAGAGAGAGAGAGAGAGAGACGAAGAGAGAGAGAGAGAGAGAGAGAGAGAGAGAGAGAAGAGAGAGAGAGAGAGAGAGAGAGAGAGAGAGAGAGAGAGAGAGAGAGAGAGAGAGAGAGAGAGAAACAAAGAGAGAGAGAATAGAGATGAGAGATAGAGAGAAGAGAGAGAGAGAGAGAGAGAGAGAGAGAGAGAGAGAGAGAGAAGAGAGAAGACAGACAGACAGACAGAAAGACAGACAGACAGACAGAGAGGAACAGAGACAGAGAACTCCAACGAATGATTTATCCACCAAAAAAAGACAATTGGCCCTCACATGAAGAGGGGTGCTAAAACTAATTAGATCTCTAATTAGTTAAGAAAAAAACACTTTAAGAAACAAATTTATTTGTCAAAGAGATTCGGCCGTCACCAGAACTTTGACCCAGGATATTACGATATCTCTTGATTCCAAAAAAAAAAAGCTAAAGTGTCAGGCTGCACGCACGACATCAGGATTAGCATTCGTCCAAATAATAATATAACCACAGTGCGAAGCGAATTACACTGCTGACTACGTTTCCTTGGGATGCACTTTTGGTGTAACATCCTCTGATGATGCTGGACAACACAAACAGTATAATTATACACCATCCTTCAGGGACTGCCTACGTAACGGGCACAGCTAATTGCTACCGTCATCTACGTTAGTCCTCTAACATAATTTATGGGGGGGGGGGAAAGAGAGAGAGAGAGAGAGAGAGAGAGAGAGGGTGAGAGGAGAGAGAGAGAGAGAGAGAGAGAGAGAGAGGAGAGAGAGGAGAGAGAGAGAGAGAGAGAGCTTTTTATTTTATTTTTTTGTTGTTTCTTCTTTTATTTCAAGGACAATGGAATAAGTCTTCTGCTTTTTTTTTAACATCCAGTCCCGTGTGTATGCAGTTTTGTAAACTTTGTCATCCATTCCCACCGGCACACAATGGCCTACTCTTGAGAAAAGAAGAACAGAATTTAACGTATGCGCAATATGTTCTGCAAAGGTACGCACACAGACCACGGAGAGAGAGAGAGAGAGAGAGAGAGAGAGAGAGAGGAGAGAGAGAGTCGAGAGAAGAGAAGAGAGAAAGTGAGGAGAGACAGGATGATTGAGACAGAGAGAGAAGACAGAGAGCGAGAGAGATGAGATGGAGATAGTATGGAGAGACGGGAGAGACGAGATAGCGACAAGACAGACAGAACAGACAGAATGATGCACACTCAGGAGAGAGAGAGGGACGAGAGATGTGACGATAGTAGCTAAGAGAGAGAGAGGAGAGAGGAGAGAGAGAGAGAGAGAGAGAGACAGACAGACAGAGAGAGAGACAGAGAGAGAGAGAGACAGAGAGAGAGAGAGACAGACAGAAGACAGACAGACAGACAAAGGGACAGAAATGAAAAAAAAAGCGACAAAGGAAGCGTTAGGTCAATGCCTATCCACTGCTGTGTTGCTTGCATTGTTCATGTCGGTATGTTTACTGAAACACACCATGTTCGAACGAAGACATTGGTTGAAAGAGAAGAAGAGAGAGGAAGAGTGAGGTAGAGAAGAGAGAGAGAGAGAGAGAGAGAGAGAGAGAGAGAGAGAGAGAGAGAGAGAGAGAGAGACAGAGAGAGAGAGAGAGAGAGAGAGACAGAGAGAGAGAGTACTGAAATGATATATTGCACATCGGCCTTGGGCACAATACATACAATACATGAGAGAACGAGAGAGAGAAGAGAGAGAGGAAGAGAGAGTAGATGATCGAGGTGGAGAGAGGAGAGAGAGAGAGAAAGAGAGACGAGAGAGAGAGATGAGAGAGAGAGAGAGAGAGAGAGAGAGAGAGAGAGAGAAAAGAGAGAGAGAGAGAGAGAGAGAGAGAGAGGAGAGAGAGAGAGACAGACAGACAGACAGACAGACAGACAGACAGACAGACAGACAGACAGACAGACAATAAACAATTCAATACACAAAACAAAACACAAAACCGCCGCACACCACAAAACTATCCGCCTCTCCACCCGACAACACACACACACACACACACACAACACACACAAACAAACAAACAAACAAACAAAACACACTCACACACGCACAAACACGCACAAACTCATCACAAACAAACACAACACAACAACAACCACACACAAACACACCACCACAACAAACACACACAACCCCCCCTCCCCCCCCCCCCCCCCACACACACACACACCACACACACACACACACACACACACACAAAACACACACACAAGGAATCTGGTTGAAGCAGCCAATTAACACGATCTCCCAGGGAAAAAAAAAACGAAGAAGGAGGGATGGAGGGAAAGAAGGAAGGAGAAAGGGGGAAAACGGTCACAGCAATAAACCCTGCTGTCTCCTCAACACGAGCCTTTGCTTTCCCCAGCATTTGTAATCCTCAGCATGGCTTGCCCAAATCCCAGATAACCAACCCAGAGGAATGCCTCCCCCCCACCCCCACCTTCCCCCCTCGTCTATTTTCTGTGACAATAGCCCATCTTCCACACAAGAACAGGCAGGGGGCTCAGTGGTTGAGATCGTGAGTGTTTCGTTTCATTCTCCAAAGTTTCTTTGAAGTTTTTTGGTGTGTTGTTGTGTCGTAGGTTTAGATCGTGGTAGTGGTGTTTTGTTTTTTACGAATTTATTGGTTGATTTGAAGTTTCAGATAAATCTGCTCTGACTGAAGGTTGGATACATTAAACAGTATTGCACTACAGTCCACCAGACTTAAGTGCACTGCACTGCACCGTGCTGTGCTGCGCTGCGCGCGCTGCACTATACCACACTACACTACAGTGCACTACACCAAATTCGCTACACCACACAACACTCACTACACTCACGCACTATCTACACAAATTACGCTACACACTGCACTACACTACCACCACATACTACTACACCACTACATACATCACTGCATTACACAACTTACACATACACTTCACACACACCTACTACACTCCACTACACAACTACATCATACTATTACACTACCCCACACACACCCCACTCCCACCACACACCACACACACAGTCCCCTCACACCAACCACACCCCACTCCTCTAGTTCAAGACCCCAAGAAACAAACTGGTTACCTGTTACCCACACACTCAGCCACCAGCCAGCCATCTACAAAGCAAAGCCACGTCCACATCTAGTCTTCCCACCTGAAAGCCCTTGTACCGTCAAATTTTGTAATCAAATCTAGTTCTCAAGTTCTCGTTTTCTTAGTTCTCAAATCTAGGAGGAGAGAAGAAGAGAAGAAGAAGAAGAAGAAGAAGAAGAAGAAGAGAAGAAGAGAAGAGAAGAAGAGAAGAAGAAGAAGAAGAGAAGAAGAAGAAGAGAAGAAGAAAAGAAAGAAGAAGAAGAAAGAAAGAGAAGGAGAAGAAGAAGAAGAAGAAGAAGAAGAAGAAGAAGAAGAAGAAGAAGAAGAAGAAGAAGAAAGAAGAAGAAGAAGAAGAAGAAAAAGAGAGAAGAAGGAAGAAGAAGAAGAAGAAGAAGAAGAAGAATAGGAGAGGAGGAGAGGAGGAGGAGGAGAGAGAAGAGAAGAAGAGAAAAGAGAGGAGAGGAGAGAGGAGAGGAGAGAGGAGGAGAGAGAGAGAGAGAGAGAGAGAGAGAGAGAGAGAGAGAGAGAGAGAGAGGAGAGAGAGAGAGAGAGAGAGAGGAGAGAGAGAGAGAGAGAGAGGAGAGAGAGAGAGAGAGAGGAGAGAGAGAGAGTGAGAGAGAGAGAGAGAGAGAGAGAGAGAGAGAGAGAGAGAGAGAGAGAGAGAGAGAGAGAGATGAGAGAGAGAGAGAGGAGAGAGAGTGAGTACCGTAATTTGACATCTCAGACACAAATGACGAGCAAAAACTGCGACTCTGCACATTTTTTTGTTGTTTTTGTTGCCTTTTCAGAAACGAGCGGTGACGCAAAAAGACCTAGTGATGGAGGAAGATACTGGAAGCCGTCCAAAATGTTGACGTACTAATTAGAAAGAATTGCTCAGGTTTTAGTGTTGGTTGCGCAAAGATACGGTGGAGATTTTGATCAGGAACTGTCGCAAAACCGACAGATACACTGACAGATAGACGGGTAAACAGACAGACTGACAAGTAGACATACATACACGCATGCAAGTGTGCAAGCGCAACATACAGAGCAAACACACTATCGCACTCAGACAACACACAGACGCATGCTAAATGCAAATGCACACAAACACACAAAACACACAAGCACACAGAATACATATACACAGAGACACATGCATGCATGCACGCGTAGTGCACACACAGATACACACAGACCGCATACACATACACACACTTCAAACTTTATCAACACAGACATAGACACCACAGAGGAAGACAAAACACACACAGACACACAGACACAGACACCCCCCCAGCCACCCAAATTTCCTTCCTCCACATCTGTACAATCCACACTTATAACCCCACATAAAAAACAAAAACGAACTGACTGTCGTGAACCTCAGTACCCCATACAATAGGCATTAATTCCTAATATATCTCTTATCCAATCTTCACGATAGCCTTGCAAAGAAAATGAAAATTTACAAAAAGCAGAAGAAAAAAGGGCAACGAGAGAAGAAGAAGAAGAAGAGAAGAAGAAGAAGAAGAAGAAGAAGAAGAAGAAGAAGAAGAAGAAGAAGAAGAAGAAGAGAAGAAGAAGAAGAAGAAGAAGAAGAAGAAGAAGAAGAAGAAGAAGAAGAAGAAGAAGAAGAAGAAGAAGAAGAAGAAGAAGGAGGAGAGAGGAGGAGGAGGAGAGGAGGAGAGGAGCAGGAGCAGGAGCAGGAGAGGGGGAGGAGGGGAGGAGGAGGAGAGAGAGAGACATAGAGAGACAGAGACAGAGATAGGGAGAGAGAGAGAACTAGTGTAGTCAGTGTAAAAACTCGCAGACAACCTTAGTTTCGTCTTTTATATTTCATCGTAGTGATAATTTGACCACCCTTCCCCTCCCCCCAACCAAAATAAAAATAAAGAGAAAAAGGCCAAAAGCCAGACAGCATTTGGAGAGAAAGATCAAACGGTGAGGAAGATGCAAAGATAAAACGGGACATGTGGAGAGAGAGAGAGGAGAGAGAGAGAGAGGATGAGGAGGAGGAGAGAGAGAGGAGGAGAGAGAGAGAGAGAGAGAAGAGAGAGGAGAGAGAGAGAGGAGAGAGAGAAGAGACAGAAGAGGAGAAGAGCAGAGACATACAGAGACAGACAAACGGAAACAGAGAGAACTCGATATTAGAGTGGAGAGAAGAAGGAGAGAGAGAAGAGAGAGAGAGAGAGAGAGAGAGAGAGAGAGAGAGAGAGAGAGAGAGAGAGAGAGAGAGAGAGAGAGAGAGAGAGAGAGGAGAGAGAGGAGAGAGAGAGGAGAGAGATAGAGAGAGAGAACGGAGAGAGAGAGAGAGACAGAGAGAGAGAGAGAGAGAGAGGAGAGGGAGAGGAGAGAGAGAGAGAGAGAGAGAGAGAGAGGGAGGGAGAGACGAGAGAGAGAGAGAGAGAGAGAGAGAGAGAGAGAGAGAGAGAGAGATTTGATTTATTATTTTATATCGAGGATAATGGAATAAGCACTCTTGTGCTTTTTTACATCCAGTCGATATTTTAGAGAGAGTGAGAGAGAGAGTGAGAGAGAGAGAGAGAGAGAGGAGAGAGAGAGAAGAGAGGAGAGAGGGAGAGAGAGAGAGAGGAGAGAGAGAGAGAGAGAGGGAGTGAGAGGAGATAGAGGAGAGAGAGAGAGGGAGAGAAAGAGAGAGACAGAGAGAGAGAGAGAGGGGGGGGGGGGGGGGAAGAGAAACGATACAGAGACAGTGAGCGAGAGACAGAGACAAAGACGGACAGACATACAGAAAAAAAAGCGGCAGGCAGACAGAAAAATCAAAGACAACAAAGAGACAGGCAGACCGAACAACAAAGAGAGACAGACAATGAAAGGAAGGCGGGGAACGACAATGGAAAGGGGGAGGGAAAAACCCGAAAGGAACAAACGATGGTAAACAAAAAAAAACCAAAAAAACAACCCAAACCAAACCCTCTCACAAAGCAAAACAACAAGAAAAAAAACAAAACTAGAGCCAGAAAAAAAACAAATACACAAAAAACGCTATCCTGTACATCCTAGGTAAAAAAAAAAAAAAAAAAGGCTTAACAACTGGTCAGAAGGGGGCAGCTTCTCTGAAGACATTCTGTTGTCCACCTCTTGGAAAAGGAGTTTTTTTTTTTGTTTGTTTTATTTTAAAACCTTTTAAAGATGAAGAAACGGAAAAAAAGAGAAGAAGAAGAAGAAGAAGAAGAAGAAGAAGAAGAAGAAGAAGAAGAAAGAAGAAGAAGAAGAAGAAGAAAGAAGAAGAAGAAGAAGAAGAGAAGAAGAAGAAGAAGAAAGAAGAAGAAGAAAGAAGAAGAAGAAGAAAAAGAGAAGAAGAAGAAAGAAGAAGAAGAAGAAGAAAAAGAAGAAGAAGGAAGAAGAAGAGAGAAGAAGAAGAGAAGAAGAAGAAGAAGAAAAAAAGAAGAAAGAAGAGAAAAGAAGAAGAAGAAGAAGAAAGAAGAAGAAGAAGAAGAAGAAGAAGAAGAAGAAGAAGAAAGAAGAAGAAGAAGAAGAAGAAGAAGAAGAAAAAGGTGAAGGAAAACGAGAAAGACGAGGAGGCGGAGAAAAAGAAGAAACAGGAGATGAAGGAGGAGAAAGAGGAAGAGGAAGAAGAAGAAATGAAGAATTAAAAAAGAGAAGCAGATGAGTAATAATGATGGTGATACTGAATATACTGATAATAGAAACAATAATTGTTATGACAATAGCAATGATGATAATATAATAATAATTACGACGACGACGACGATGATGATGATGGTGATAATAATAATCTAATAATAATATATACCACTACTACTCCTACTAAGAAGAAGAAGAAGAAGAAGAAGAAGAAGAAGAAGAAGAAGAAAGAAGAAGAAGAAAAGAAGAAGAAGAAGAAGAAGAAGAAGAAGAAGAAGAAGAAGAAGAGAAGAAGAAGAAGAAAAAGAACAACAACAACAACAACAACAGCAATAAAAAAACAAAACAAAAAAAGAGCACAAGAGGAATGGAAAAACCCAGACACAAAAAGAACACACAGAAGAAATCTGAGCTCATCTTCAAGTCTATGCCCTAGGCTTTTCACCCCCCACCCCCCTACCCCCCCCCCCCCCCCCCCCCCCGCAATTTATATACTCTGTACACAGACACTGCACAAAAAAACAACAATAAACAAAAAGCCAACAACAAAAAAACGAACAAAACAACGTCATCCCTTCAAAACAACGTCTAAGATTAGACATGTTATGTGCCTAGGTGAGAGTATGGTAATGTGTTGAGTCATAGGCCATTTGTGTGCATTTAACTGTAATTTTGACAGTTCTTTAACTGTAGTTTAACTATTATTTCTATATAAAAATTCTCACCATTAACTGTCATACATTTTCCAATCACAGGATGGTTTTTGTTACTTCAGTAGATCTGTCAGTGCTGTTGCATCTTAGCACTCTAGTCTTCTTGAAGGTAAATTTCACCCTATGTTACATGAAACAATCTGCATCTCTTTCCTCAGAATATTATATAGAAAGTGTTTATATTTTGCTATTTAGTGTTTACCATCAGGAAATATTTCTTCTTCGTCGTCGAACGCGCAGACAGCAACTATTGTTTGGCGAATGAGCAAAAATGCGTTGCCCTGCCGTAAAGCGCCTGACAAGTAAGGCTTAGCGCATCCGATTTCGGCATGGGTGAAAAATGATGAGGATTCTTTCAGTACAACTCATCTAGAATATGTATTTATACTAACATCGATAAAACTCGAACTTTGATTTGAAAGTAGTCTATCGGTTATTAAGGTATTCTACGTTGTTTTTAAATGTTTTAAAAACATCTTTACTGCAGTGCGTGTGTGCCCATACGTGCATACGTGCGCGCGTGTGTGTGCGTGTTAAAGAGAGAGAGAGAGAGAGAGAGAGAGAGAGAGAGAGAGAGAGAGAGAGAGAGAGAGAGAGAGAGAGAGAGACAGAGAGAGACAGAGACGAGAGAGACAGAGAGAGACAGAGAGAGTGTGTGTGTATTTGTGTGTGCCTGCGTGCATGCATGCATGCATGCACGCGCTCGCGCGCGCGGGTGGTGTGTGTGTGTGTTGTGTGGTGTGTGTGTGTGTGTGTGTGTGTGTGCTCGTGCGAGTGTGCGTGCAAGCACGCGTGTGTAGTATGCACGCACAGGCCGGCTTGTTTTGGTTTTAGACTGTATTGCAATCCTAAGGTTACTTTTAGTTCATTCATTTATTTATTTACTTTATTCCAGTCCACAGGTTTAACCATGTATGATTATCAGTGTTATATTATGGGGCTGCCCTTCACGGGATGACGAAAGCATTTTGACCTGACCTAACATGACGTGACGCTTCGTCATTTCTGGGTGTTTATCGCGTCATTTACTGACGTTTCCGTGGCAATAAACATGATTTTCCTGGAAAATAAATACGATTTTTTTCCACTTCAGTGTAGCTTTATGGGTCGTCTAGTGTAATGTCTTCATCACTCGCTGCTTGCTTTTTTTGCACATTACTTTAAGAGAACTGTCCGTGAATCTGTTCGGAAGAGTAACTGGCTGGTCAATCGACGCAATTCTTTTGATACATTTTCCAAGATCTTGGGCAATTATTGTGATTCTTGTTAATTCGAAGAGTCTTTTCATGAGTTAATGAAGTTTCTTTGAACATCAATACAACTTTCGTCGATTACAAAAAGCACTTTCTTCCTAAGTCATGTCAAAATAACTGTTTATCATTAAACTATCCTTATATCTTCTCAAGTTTGGAGTGTGGCTGACATATATGGCAACGAATTCGAAAGCTGCCATACATACGAACCTCTTGTCCGATGAGATCCTACGATCTTACAACCTTTCCCGAATAGGACGAGGGAGACAGAGTGCAAACTGTGGGTGGCTCCAGGATGATAAGCTGAAGAACGTCCAACAACAATAAATGAAAAGATAAAGCAGACAACACACTTGTTAAAGGTACACTGAATAAATCACTATGCTAGTGTATGCCATGTTACACACACCTTACAAACAAAATCACACTCGTACTTAAGAAAAAAAATTGATGTTGTAAAATGTTTTTCTTTGTCTTTTTTCATTTCCTTTTCTCTCTCCTTATCAGTATTATGGTGATGACAATGATAGTGATGATGATGATGATGAAGATTACTACCAGCATTATTGTCATTGTTATACAGTTAGGGTAGGCGCATCACTTGTGGCGACGCGCTCTCCCCGGGAGAGCAGCCCGATTTTCACGCACAGAAATCTGCTGTGACATAAAGTGGTACAAAATACAAATAAGTAGTAGTATGGGATTTGACCGATAAGAAAAAGTTTCTGATGGACTACAAAATCAAGAATCAGTATTGATCTTCAAATCAAACCCAATCGACAGTCTGTTTGACACAGTTTTTTTTTAATTGTTGTTAAGAAATCTTCAGAAAAAAGGTATGTTACGCACAAATTGATAACTTAACCACACAAAAAAAACTATAACAAAAAAGCAGTCTTGAGCCTTTGATTCCTCATTCTTCAAAAATGGTAATAACCCTGCTCACTTGTGATCAGTCATCTTGAAGATTTGAAATCAAAATGCAAAGCTGCAGAAGGCATTTATGGAGTGTTCTTTCACGAAAATGATTAGTCTTCTGTCTGTTTTTGGAAGATTAAAAACCATGGGTAGGGGGTGGGATAGCCTAGTGGTTTGAGCGTTGCGCTCGTGATCTGACAGCCAGGGTTCAAACCATCACTGAGACATATGTCCCAGTGGATTTCCCCCCTAGAGTTAATATCAGTCCTGACTCCACTCAGGCCAAAGTCCTTCGTAAAAGGTAAAGGTAAAGTGTCCATAACCTAGGCGGTGTAGGGGAGCGAGCATCACAGACCTCAGCTTCTTTAAGGGCCAGCATATTGAGGGCGGCGCCCATCTCTCTCCTCGCTGCTTTACCTTCCTGACCTAAAGAGGCAGGTACCATTGACAGCTGGGCGAACTGGGGGGACTGTACTGAAGCCAAGGCGCGCAACGGTCACCCATCTAACTGGTAACCACGCTCGACGTTGCTTAACTTGACTTATTAGGGAAAGCCAGCGCTCTGACCTCGTATGAGACTATAAATTGAAGCCGGCGTGTGCAAAGCACAGAACATCTTGCTTGCGCACACGTTACAACCCGTTCCGCATTTCGGATGAGGAGGCCAATGCGTACCGCTAACAACTGATGGCCAAAAAAAAACAACCCACCAAAAAACCCCGCATGCACACTGGTTTAGACATTATCTATGAAGTCGGAATGCAGCTACCTTCATGGCAGGTAAACGAACGTTTGCAGACACACACACAAAAATCTCACCACTGGTGAACCTCGGAGCTCTGCCCGAGGAATGAAAAAAAAAAAAAGGAAACGTGCTAAAGGCATATCTGGAGTGTTCTTTCATAAAAAGATTACTGTTCTATTTCCTACATAACCCAATTCTTTATTTTTTTAAATCCTTGTATTCCTTGTATCAACATTTCCGTGTCAGATTACAGTTTCTTTCAGGCGTGTAACTGCAACATACTGATTTCTTCATTTTTTTGTTGTCCTTCATATCCGCTTAAAAAAGTTGAGCGAATCGAAGCAACGTCCTCCATTTCTAAACATCTTTAAAAAACACAACAACAAAACACACTGAACAGGACCAGAAGGAGGCCAGAAAGTTGTTTACACAGCAACAATAAACAATAAACGAACAAAGAAACCCAAACAGGAGAAAAAAGGGAGTTTTTTGTCAACTGGAAAAGTGTTGTCGTTCTCCTTATAAGCTTTTGTCTAGCATTTGTTGTTGTTGTGTCTGTGCGCGTGTTGCATGTTCCGGTTGAGGAGAGAGGAGAGGAAGATGGATAGTAGAGACGAGATGGAGAGAGAGATGGAGAGGAGATAGAGAGGAGAGAGAGAGAGAGAGAGAGGAGAGAGAGAGAGGAGAGAGAGAGAGAGAGAGAGAGAGAGGAGGAGAGAGAGAGAGAGAGAGAGAGAGAGAGGAGGAGAGAGAGAGAGAGAGGAGAGGGAGAGAGAGGAGAGAGAGAGAGAGGGAGAGAGAGAGAGAGGGAGAGAGAGATGAGGAGAGAGAGAGAAAGAGAGGGAGAGGAGAGAGGGAGAGAGAAGGAGAGGAGAGATGAGAGAGAGAGAGAGGAGGAGTGAGAGAGAAGGACAGAAGACAGACATAAGATATAAGTAGAAGATAGATAGAAGAGAAGGAGAGAGATAGATAGATAGGAGATAGAGAGAGAGAGAGAGAGAGAGAGAGAGAGAGAGGGAGAGAGAGAAGAGAGAGAGGAGAGAGAGAGAGAGAGAGAGAGAGAGAGAGAGAGAGAGACAGACAGACAGAGACAGAGACAGAGAGAGACAGAGAAGACAGACAGACAGACAGAGACAGACAGACAGAGACAGACAGAGAGACAGACAAGGAAGGTGGTATTTTTGGCCTGTTGTTGATGTATGGGGTAGATCACACCACTTGGGATGGGAGGCAAATCGATGGCCCTCGTCTATCTGCTTTATAGGATAATTCCTTTATTCCTTCCTTCCTTCCTTCCCCCACATGCATACAAGTGCCCTTTGCTCCACATCTTTCGGCTCTCTTCACGCTTTCATTCGTGTTTGTTTTTCTCTGTCTGTCTGTCTGTCTGTCTGTCTGTCTGTCTGTCTGTCAGCCTGCCTGTCTTCTTCTCCTCTCCCCGCTTTTCTGTCTGTATGTCTGTGTCTATTTTGTCTGTCGGCCTGAGTTATTCTTTCGTAGCTACAAGGGTGGAAACGCACACACCACCACACACACACACACACACACACACACCACACAACACACACACATATTATATATATATATATATATAATTATATATATATATATATATATTATATATATATATATATATATATAAAGAATGCTTCTGAGTGAGAGAGAGAGGAGAGTGTGTGTGTGAAGAGAGAGAGAGACAGAAGAGAGAGAGACAGAGAGAGAGAGAGACAGACAGAGAGAGAGACAGAGAAGAGAGACAGAGAGAGAGACAGAGAGGACAGAGAGAGAGAGAGACAGAGAGAGAGAGAGACAGAGAGAGAGAGGTCTGAGTAAACAAAGGTTTGTTATCAGACAGCCACGAAACGGATCTTCACATATTCTCTTGGCTATATTCTGGGGAACTTAGAAATAATGCTGAAGTACAATTTCCAAAATAAGCTTCGGAGACAAAAAAAAGAGAGAAAGAAAGAAAAAGAACGCTAGGACTGATCCGTGAGGGACACCAAGTCCAATGCAAGATCACGTTGCAGACAAAAAAAAGTTCACAGCGAGAGTCTGCATGCAGGTGAAGAGATAGGACTGGACCACCAGGGACCTCTCTGGTGTCGATCACACTGAAAACGCCGAAGAGCTGAAGAATCCCACTTTTTGATAAATGATATAAAAGACAGATGACAAATCAAGCGAGGGAAAGGAGAATATGATTGCTATAAATGCACGCACAGAACCCACCCCAAGACAGATCCCTAAGGGACACCCACAGAGCTTCCAGATAGAAGTTCTTGAGCACCAATGCTTTATCTAGCAGCACTTTGATGCCACTGAAGGTACAGAAATGGAGTCCTGGCAGATACGTCTAGGTCACGTTTGAAGTGTGGAAGAGTTCGAGAATCAGAACTGTCTGACCAAGAAGGTCGAAGGCTTTGGTGAAATCAAGCAGTGAAAGGAGGAACATGTTGCGAGTAATTAAGGTTTGAAAGGAGGTCAGTGACCATTTCCAGAAATGATGGAACCATAGCCTGTGAACTAGGCAGACAGGAAATTACAGGACAAGTTATCTATAACAGAGAACCACACAGCTGAAGAACTATCTTTCCAATTATCTTGAAAAGGAAAGATATCTGGAAATTTGGTGGAAAGTTTTCAATTGCTTCTCAACCTAGAGATGGCAACGTTCCCCTAAAGTAAGACTTCAAAACTTCAGATTTGAAAGTGGAAGGATGTTTACTGGAATAAGAAAATCATTGATGATATAAGTGAAGCAAGGATGAAAAAGATTGTGGTACACTACGAAAAAGGCAGAATGTAAAGGGTCTTATTCACAAGCATTTATACCAGTACTTCAGTCAACAGTCCAGACAGGTGAAGCAGATAAAAGTTAGAACAGTGAGGAACTGTTCTCGAAAATTTCTAATGCTAAACAATAACATAAGGTACAGACTGGAGCACAAATCGATATTGTCAAAAAGCCGGAGAAAAAGCGTATTCACATAAGTCCCAGTCAATGGTTGTAACTCTGTTCTATGCCTGTCAGGGCTGTGCTTTGTCACTGCTCTTGGGGGGGATGATCCGAGTGCTTTTGACTTTGTATGTGTATTTATTTGTATAGCACTTTAAGTCTGACTTGATGGCTTGAGTTGAACTCCCCGAAAAGTCCAAGAGGATTGTCAAAAGCTTATAAAAAGAACTTTTTACCTATCCTAACAAACCGTCATAACAAAGAGCTGATTGCACGCATTGCACTTTTCGCCTTACCCAGCCACATAACAACAAACAACGAAATAATAACAAGAAAACAACAACAAACACCTCCAAAACAGCCAATCACACAGAGAAACCTGCAAACAATCAACGACAGAATCTTGAAGTAAGATTTCTGAGAGTACCTCATAATTCACAATTCAAAGATTTACTATCTCACAAATAGAAAAATTCATGTGGGTTACAAGCCGTACATAAAAAAAAAGGGGGGGGGGGGGGAATCGCAGAATAACACAGCACAGTACACAACCATCACATCGCACACACTACAAGACAATACCCATACCAATACAGTGATGAACTGTTCGTGAAAACTTGTAATGCTACACAATCACATTAGGAACAGACTGGACCACAAATCGATACTGTCAAAAAGCCGGAGAAAAAAGCGTATTCACGTATGTCCTAGTCAAAGGTCTTAACCCAGAACTTTTATCAAAGAGGAACTCGTCAAAAAAGAATGAGCGAGCAACTGAACAAGATAACACCATCAAAGAAAAAAAAAAAACAGCACAAAACAAACAAACCACGAAACCACAGCCTACAATGGACTCACTTGTGCTGCTGTTCCCTGGACGCCAGAGTTCTTGCAGCTGCTGGATCTGGGATTTCTGGGACTGCACATGTGTGGCGTAACAGCTCGGCCTCTTTTCCTACTGCCGCCGCTTTCAGCTCCGAGTCTTGGAAACGCTTGGCCTGGAAGCATGGGGTGAAGGGAGCGGTGATTGTGGGGGGTGATGAATGAAAGAATGAAAAAGATCATCATCATCATCATCATCATCATCATCATCATCATCATCATCATCATCATCATCATCATTGTAAAATATTTGTAAATATAAAATTTGTGTACTCTACAAGATTCAGCGCTATATAAATCCGTATATTATTATTATTATTATTATTATCATTATTATTATTATTATTATATTATTATTATTATTATTATTATTATTGTTGTTGTTGTTATTATTATCATTATAGTAGGCATAATAATAACAACAAATATGGGATTTATATAGCACTGATCTTGTAGAGTACACAAATCAAAGCGCTTTCATTTAAATTAGTCACGCGCATGCAACCGTTTACATATATAAAAATGAACAAATTACATGTCTACACACACACACACACACACACACACACACACACACACACACACACCACACACACACACACACACAACGTCAAGGTGACGGGGATGGAGGAGACTGATAAGAGTAGGAACAGATGTGTGCTATGATTTAAGAAGAAATAAGTAAACGAAGATAAATGTGACACTACCTATATAAAGAGTAAACAGAAATGGATGAGTAGTAAGATAAATTTATCAAAGAAATATCCGAAGTCGGAATGCGGCTGCTTAAATTGTGCGAGGAAAAAGGGTCGTGTTAGCCAAACTTTCACCGCTGGCAAACCTCAGTGCTCTAGCTGAGGAACGAAAACAACATCAAAGAAAAAGAAGAAAGGTTGCAGAACGGTTTAGACATTCACCTGCCTAACATGGAAGTCGTGAGGTTCTGGGTTCGCCTCCGGCCTTTCC
This sequence comes from Stramonita haemastoma, assembly GCA_030674155.1. Lineage (NCBI taxonomy): Eukaryota > Metazoa > Mollusca > Gastropoda > Neogastropoda > Muricidae > Stramonita > Stramonita haemastoma. The sequence goes on from CM060330.1 coordinate 11,836,579, forward strand.
TTTTAATAAGTTTGACAGGAAAACTACACTGAAGTCAAGTCTTTAAGAGGAGATTCTAAACCAGTCAGAACCATGTGCTTAAAGAAATTTGCACGTCAAAAGAATTTCAGAAACAGTAGGGAGCTACGTCCCGATTGACCTAGCAAAATTAGTAGGTTCAATTTCCGACTGTGTCCTTGAAGTCGGAATCCGAATACTTTACTGGTGGGGGGAAAACGGTCGCACACTAAGAAATCTCACCACAAACAAACCTTGGAGCTCTATCCGAGGAAAAAATGAGTAAAGAAATGACAGTGGCAGGAACGGTACACAAATAAACGAACAATCAAAATCAATGAAAAATAACAACTATCCCCCAAACCCCACCCCCAAACAACAAAACTAGCAAGTTAACAAATGGAAGAATAAAAACCTACAATTTTAATCAATCAATAAATTGAATTTAAATACCCGGTTAACTGACTGACAAACTAGTGAATGGATTCATGACTGATTGATTGAACGAGTGGATGAATGACGAACCACACTTTCTTCCTCACTGTCGCTGATTTCAGCTTTCGATCTTGCTGACGTTTTATCTGGCCGAAGAAAGGAGGCACAGAATTGGGTAAAGGAATTGATGGATGATATTGGAATAAATGATCAGATTCAAAACAACGGACAAACTGATGGATGATGAATGTGTGCATGAATCAAATGAGGGACTCATTGAAACGAACGAACGAACTAGATTTAAATGTATTGCTGAACAAAGGAAATGCATTTGAATAAACGTTTGAGAATTTTGAGTAGATGAAGGGAGAAAAGTAGAAAAGAAAAAAAAAGAGAATATATTCAAATGAGTGTGAACATACAAGTGAAGCAGTTCTTCACGTATGGATAAATAGGCGAATCAGTTGGGTTTTTTTTCCGACTTGCTCCGAATTCTTTGCGTTTTCTATAATATGAGAAGAAGCATTCAACTTGCACTATTTCTATTAAAAAACAAACAACAAACCCTCAGTGTAGCTCATTTGCATTGCTTGATATGAAACATGCTTTGGATCATGGCTGGCTTCGTTTTAAACCTAAAAATGAATAATCATTGTGGTGCAAAATATGACAAAACAAAATGCAAGAATGGTAATTCATCTTTCCACAAAAAAGGAACTCTGGCTTATTACTTTAAACCAATGACCCTCACCCTCGATTATGAATAATCGATAATAACAAGAAGTTCAACTCGATGAAACCAAAGTGATTCAGCGATACTCAAAGGCCTCCTTAGGATCGTGGCCTCATGGCGGATTTACAACGATAGCTTACAAACTGCTAGATCTTGAGGTGCCATAGGATGAATGTGGGCATGTTTATTGAAGTTATCACGCTGTTTAGAGACCATCCATCCACACGGAACCATAACGGGGCTGAAATCATGCACCAATAAACGCAGTTTATAGCCCGGGCCAAAGCCTGTGTCAGTTATTTATGTAAGCAAAATGCCGAGGCCTACAT
>CM060330.1:11843072-11845572 GCA_030674155.1 Stramonita haemastoma
CAACACGAGTGCTATTTCTATTATCATCGAAATAAAAGAATAACTAAATAAACACACACACACACATGCACAAACACACACACACGTCCCCGCGCGTAAACACATAAACATACACACTATTGCTCTCTCTCTATCTCATGTCTTGCTATATTCAAGAACATTTCTGTTGCAAATACTCAGTATATGTATTATTCCTGTTTAATTTATCTCGACACCCTCTCATGAGGAATAATGGCCTGTGCATGAATAAATTCTCTGAATCTCTCTCTCTCTCTCTCTTCTCTCTCTCTCTCTCTCTCTCTCTCTCTCTCTCTCTCTCTCTCTCTCTGGCATTAAAAAAAAATTCAAAGCACATCACTGGGTAATATTGCATTTGTCTCAGGAACGTGAACAGGGCAGTGTTAGTGCAGGGCTGGCAGTAAGAATCTATACATCACCTACAAGCGCTGGCTTATTTGCTTGCACAAATGGACTGGAAGGTATTTTTCTCCTTCATGTTTTTGTTTTTTTTAACAATCTATTTTTTATGTTGATTTTTGTCCATTTCTAGCTGTCTACTTTTCCCCTATGCCCTCTTTTAAGCTAAAAACTGGATCAAGACTTTCTTGGTTTTGTTGCTCTTCTATTCTGCTCTAAATGCCAAGAACGCAGAACCTCCCGAGTAATAGATGTCTAAAACTCGTGTGGTGAAAGACTTATCACAGGAAAGAGATATTTATAAACCGTCTTTAAAAAAAAAAAAGCAAAGAGAGAACAGCCTGAGAGACATTTTGGGAGATTAAAAGGAAGCTGAAATGTCCAGCAGATGAAAAGATGACCTTGGGTTAGGAGATGGGATTTCACACACAGACACGCAAACACACACACACACACACACACACACACACACACACACACACACACACACACACACACACACACACACAAACAAACAGAAACACAGACAGACAGGCACACGCACACAGACACACAATCTCACATTTACCTGATGTTCTTGTGCTTATGTTGTCGAAATGTTACTTGTCTGTTGACATTCAAACTGTAGTGCTTTACTGACGACGTTTACGGTTGTTGTTTTGTTGTTTCAAAAAGGTCAGACCGTGTTTCATATTCTGAGTTATGCAACAGACAACACTTTCATGTACCGCAAATGAGGTTCTGAAATGAACCTCGCCTTATCTTGCCTCTTGTTTATCCAAACTTGAACTTTACTTTGTCTTGCCTCTTGTTTATTAAAACTTGAACACAAGAAGAGTTGTTTTTCGAAACACCTCATTGAAATCACCTTGGAAACCCCCCTTTTTTCATTTTACCAGTCTGGAATTGAAATCTGCAATTAACAAATCTTTTATCTAACTAAAAAGGTTGCAGCACTTTCGCTTAAAACATCTGAGTCCCGGGAAATCCCCAAAGTCAGAATGCGGCTACCTTAATTCTAGACAAAAAAACCAGGGTCGGCTACACAAAGAATATCACCATTGGTGAACCCTAGAGCTCTAGCCGTGAAACAGAAATTATAACCTATCCCGGTCTGGAAACCCTTCCTAAAAGACTGACAAGTGGTGAACCCTAAACACCAAAAAGTCACAGAAACACAGGGACATCGTCTCTCTTGAAACTGCACGGAACTGACAAGACAATTTACAACATATACCCTCCTGCACAGGAAGTCAGTGAAGTTCCCATACAAGAGGCATGCATGACGTGTACAGACAGGTTCCTGGACTTTTCCAACGTATCCATTCTCTCCCTTCTCATTCCTCCATATTCCTTCCCTCGCCCATTCTTGTCTTTCCAGCGGTTTGTATTGCCAAGAGACCTTTGAATCCAGACTGCTTTAATCCAGTTTTGGAAAGGAGCGAGGGAGGGCCAACCATACCTTCCCACTGCCTGCCTGCCTGCATACCTTAACCTTTCTTCTTCCTGATAAATGTACACGAATACTGATAAGAAAAAAACCCACAGACAGTATCAGAGTTATAGATGTCAAAGAAAGAGTCTGTATGTTCATAAAAGAAACAAATATAGTAATGTAACAGTCATATCGTTTACAAAATCGACTCAAGAACACAAGAAGACAGGAAGAGGGATAAATGAATAAACAAATGATTTTTTTTTTAAAAGAGGGTAAAGGCACAAGCGAACATACTGGCTTACAGCCCTCCCAGGAAGAGAAAGATGGAGTAAGAAGAAGAAGAAAAACAAAGAGGAGTAGAGGAAGTGGAGGAGGGGGAGAGAGCGAGAGAGTGAGAGAGAGAGAGAGAGAGAGAGAGAGACAGAGAGAGACAGAGACAGAGAGAATGTGGGGGAAAGAGAGTTAAGAGAGAGTGAGGGGGAGGTAGGGAGGACAAATTCCCAAAACTTCCAGCTAAAAACAAAGGAAAGTCGACAAATGAGAAGATGATGCTAAAGAAGAGAAATTGAAAGGATGGAGTCGAGGAAATGTGTGTGTGTGTGTGTGTGTGTGTGTGTGTGTGTGTGTGTGTGTGTGTGTGTGTGT
>CM060330.1:11853072-11858072 GCA_030674155.1 Stramonita haemastoma
ACTACATTTTACCACTCTGGGTGAAGTATATGTAACGGACGGTTGTCAACCACCCCCGAACGAAACAGAACGTCTCCCAATTCGCAGGTGTGTTCTAAATATAGACACACGACGCTGCGATTGGTAGCTCCGATCGCATAGGAAGTAATCTAATTACCGCCCCTGTCACATTGCCATAGGTTTTTTTTTCTTCTAAATCTTACAATTTGGTGAACCTCGGAGCTCTAGCCCAGGAACAAAAAACAAGAGTTCTTTTACGTGCGGTGAATCTGCATTGCACACGGGTCCTCAGAGTATCGTCTCTTCCTGAAAAAGAAAACTAGTACCCAGACCAACACTCAAGGCCTCATAGATTGGGGGTCGCGGGTGGGGGTGCGGAGGGGGGAGTTCTGGCGTGATGGGGGATCGAACTCACACACTTCGTGATCTGAAGGCAGGTGCGTTACCTCTAGACCACCAACCATTCCTTGATGCCAGACTGTCTTCACCTCAAAGGAGCAACAAACTGATGCTACTATTATCCTACTCAGTCGTTACGCCCCCCCTCCCCCCGCCTTCTTCTTTCGGTCATTATAGAGATCATTAACTGCTATGTGAAGGGTGATGTGCTTCAGCACAATATAAACTACTAGCTTTTTTTGTTACTATGCTGATTATGTTCTTCATGTTAATATTTGTTCCATGTTTCTTGAATGAATAAACCTTGTTTAAACAAACAAAAAAAAGGAGCCACAGTCCTCACTTTCCATTGGCCTACCTAGCCGTGAACTGAGGTAAGTCAGTTTAAAGAAAAAAAAGAATGGGGGGAGGTGTTTGCAGGAGGGATAAGGGAAGGGGTGGAGGAGGAAGAATCATGGTCAGAAAAGTCAGACACCCCTCCCCCCCTCCAATCTCTCCTCTCCCTCCCACCCCCCCCCCCCCCCCCCCCCCCCCCTGAAGTGTTGTGGGAAAAAAAGTTGATTTCGTTCCCGTTACATCATCAAACTGAGCCCACGTCACGTCACAGTGTGCTGCCCCAGACTTCCTTTAGGCCTAGCTGTCTGACAAACACAAGCCTGTGACCTACGCACAGTCTGCTGATGGCAGAGTAATGAGGAAACTGGAGAAGAAGAGGAGGAACACCACAGAGAGAGAGAGAGAGAGAGAGAGAGAGAAGAGAGAGAGAGAGAGAGAGAGAGAGAGAGAGTATATATATATATATATATATATATATATATATATATATATATATATATATATATATGTGTGTGTGTGTATGTGTGTGTTTATGTGTGTATGTGCGCGCATGCGCGCGTGCGTGCGTATGCGTGTTCTTTCACCATCTCTCTCTCTGTGTATGTATGTATGTATGTATGTATGTATGTATGTATGTATGTATGCATGTATGTCTATGTGTCTGTGTGTTGTGTGTGTCTGTGCGTGCTAGCTTGCGTGTGTGTACGTATATGTATGTAAGCGTGCGTGTATGCGTGTGTATATGTATATATATGTTTGTGCACGTGCGTGTACGTGTATGTGCGTGTGCGCGCGTGCATGGGTGTATGTGTTTGCTGATTACTTCTGACAACTGTCAGCAGATAGAAACCCCGATGTTCGCTTCTGACTTGTGCGACTGATGGTATCTCCGAATCACAATGCCCCTTACTTGTTTTTGCCGAATGTTCCCTTTCTGAACTATGGTATCAGATTTTCTCCTCTGCAGTTTGAAAAGAAACACACTATATCATTTGCCTTGACATATCCCCCCCCCAAAAAAAGCATCTTTGTTTAGAACACAAAAATAAGCACTGTTCCCCATTACTACCCACAAATTTTACTTGCTATTTTCTATTCTATTTTTCATTCCTTGGCTACAGCTATGAGGTTTATTACCAATGGTGAGGGTTGTTTTTTTTTTGTTTTTTTGTTGTTTTTTGCATATGTGACTGTTTTAGCCCACCATCTAGGCAACTGCATTTCGAATTCGTGGATTGTTATTTTCTAATTTATTTATTTCTTGATTTATTTATTCATTCTTTTACATCGAGGATAATAGCCTAATAATTTAGGCTAAAGAGATTGAAATTTAAGCTGAAACCACTGCCTAGAAGGTTTGTATTTAACGTGGCGCAGTGGTTAGCATGTTGGAATCTGATAGGAAGATCGTGGGTTGGAATCCCCCCCAAAACCCATAGTTTTTCCCGCACACCATAGGGCTTTACCGAGAATGAATTTGATATGACCGGGCTGTGAAGAATGGGATCAAACAGTCGAGCATGATCCACTTTCCAGACATGACCATAAGGGCTTTGCTCAAACGTCTTGACCAACACAGCAGGTGTCTGTACTTCCAGACCCTTGTTGATGCCAGGATTTTCTGTGATAAGAAAAGCAAAATCCAGTCCTGGTAAAGCAGTCTCAAATCTGGCGCACTTTCACGTCATCATCGCTATATCATCCTTATCACCATTGACCATTATGCCATTAAAAACACCCACTGGAATTCGGTGGCCCCTACTGCCTTGTGGCTTCTGTTCCCCAAAGCTTCTGTGCCTGTGGTGGTGGGCCTCTGTCCAAGCCTTCGGCAGGAGATTTATGGAAGATGACGTTGTGATGGTCGCCGCAACGTGTCTGACTTGGTCTGCCGTTGCCAATTTTCAAATTCTGCCACTGGCCCAGGCCTAAGGCTGTGTCAGTTATTGATGTCAGCAAATTACCAAGGCAAATTAAAAAGGCATACACTAAAATGTTGTTCTGTTGTAAAATGTTGTGTTGAGATTGCCTTCCGCCATAACAAGCTCTTAACAACATGCACTCTCCTTTAATTAAGGGAGAAAAAAAATCCTCTGAAGTCGGACCATGGCTGCCTATGTGGCGAGGTACTTGAAAACAGTCACACACGCAAACTTCTCATTCAGTATGCAATTTCAATCTCACAGTAATTTCCAGGAGGGATGAGTGAGTCAGAGTGCGCGCACATTCTGAGTGACCCTCAAGAGTGTTAAGCTGGGGAACGCACAACATCAACAACAACAAATACTGTCATGGTTAGGATCGGAGGATACAGATGGTGTCCTCAGAATGTTGATCAAATCAGGCACTACTGAACATCACCACAATGACCCAGCAGAAGTACGGGGCCCTTCTAGAGCATGGCGGCCTAATATTGATAAACTTGGGTATCCACATTAGGCCCTGAGGATGTGACCTGACGAGAATGGATATAGTTGGGTGATGAGGTGTGGGGATGAGCAGTGCGGGAATAGCAGGACAGGCAACACCACAGCAGATGAGGCAGCTATAAGAAAAAAAGTGACTTCACTTCAGAGAGAGAGAGAGAGAGAGAGAGAGAGAGAGAGAGAGAGAGAACTCGAACTCGAACTCGAAAGGTTTATTCATGAAAAAAGGCCATTGGCCCATACATGAAGGGGGTTGCCAAATAACGATAACGATAATTGCTTTAAGCTGACACACGACGCTACTCCAAGCCATGGAAACCACAGCATTGATTAGTAATGTACATCGAGACACGAAACTCTTTACTGTCCAGATATGTTACGGCATTCCGAGCCTTTCTTTCGTCCAGTCTTTGTCACAAACACACCCTTAGGTCTAGGCTAGGCCTAGCCAAGAAACCGCTGTAGTAGTTCTCTAAGTGTCGCTAAGTCCCTTGAAGCACACGATAGGGTCTCCGTGTGTAGTGTGTTCTGGATTCGCTTCCCATTCCGCAAACTGGCGAGTTTGACACGTTCCTCTTTTAGCATGTTTTTCTCTTGCTGTTTGACAAACCAGTACACACATACTGGCTCAGTGTCTGGTTGGCATGCGCACTGGATCACAATGTCGTCTGACTCACACGTCACAATATCTTCACCGTCTGAATGATGTAGCACGGATTTTCTAAAGTGTGTATTTCTTTGTCTGTCTCTTAGCCTTTTCTGTACGGATCTATCAGTTAGAGTAGCCACGTACTGTTTGACATTTCTTGTGTCGAATGCACCAACAATATTATCATCGTTCACCTCAGGCTGCAAAACACACATATCAGCACAGTCACTACAATCAGACATACAGGGAGGTTCTAAATCAACCGATGATGGCAACTTAACTGATGTTTTTGTGTTGATGTCCTGTGTGTGTGTTGTTAGTAGGTCTATTCCATGTGTATCTACACATGCTGTATTCCCCTGTTCTACTCCACTGTCAGGCAGACTCGAGGCACTGAGGACACAGTCACTTTCACACACAACACTTGCCTGCTTCTCTTTATGCTTTCGAGAGCGCTGAACATCTCGTCGTCTTTGAGAAAACGATTTTTTCCTGTAGTACTGTGCTTGTGTGCTGCGATTCACTGTTGGATCCGCCATGTTGGTTGACACTGTTGTGTCCACTGGTTTCAGTCACAAGACAAAAACCACGCTGTCCCCTTCTCCTGCCACTTTCCAGCTGGAAACTGCATTGTCAGTCAGCAGGGCGCCTAAGGTCCTCTCCACAGCCGCTGGAAGTCCAGTAACTGGCATTTTTGACTGAATTTCTAGTTTTACTGCTGCTCACAGAAAATGTACGCCCTGTCCGCTTCACTTCTCGTGACCGCCCCCCGAGAGAGAGAGAGAGAGAGAGAGAGAGAGAGAGAGAGAGAGAGAGAGAGAGAGAGAGAGAGAGAGAGAGAGAGAGAGAGAGCAGGACTTTGACAAGTCTTTCACTTTGTAAAAAAGCACCACAACTTTACACACACACACACATACACACACACACACACACACACACACACACACACACACACACACACACACACACACACACACACACACACGTCTTGTCTCCAGGGAAGACAGGTTTAACAAAGAAGACAGAAACCTAAAACCACAGTGAAACTAGTACACATTTTCTCCCCCCCCCCCCCCCAACCCCCCCCCCCCCCCCCCACCCCCCCCCCCCCCCCCCCCCCCCCCCACAAACGTGCAGCAAATACAGCATTCCCACAAAGAAGCTGACAAACTTCACTTCTGCTTCACGAGTAC
>CM060330.1:11863072-11865572 GCA_030674155.1 Stramonita haemastoma
AGTCCCCGTGTATATGCTATATGTGTGCATGTGTGTGTGTGTGTGTCTGTGTGTGAGTGAGTGAGTGAGTGAGTGTGTGTCAAATTGTGTGTGTGTTAGTGTGTGGCGCGTGGAGAGAGAGAGAGAGAGAGAGAGAGAGAGAGAGAGAAGAGAGAGAGAGAGAGAGAGAGAGAGAGAGAGAGAGAGAGAGAGAGAGAGAGAGAGAGGAGAGAGAAGAGAGAGAGAGAGAGGAGAGAGAGAGGAGAGAGAGAGAGAGAGAGAGGAGAGAGAGAGAAGAGAGAGAGAGAGAGAGAGAGAGAGAGAAAGAGAGGAGAGAGAGCGAGAGCTTTTGGGGGGAGGTGGGGTAGAGGAAAGAGGCAGAAACGGAACAATGCTGAGCTTGACAAATCCCTTTTCTTACAAACAGAAAAACAAAACAGAACAAAAAAAAACCCCACTCAAGTTTTTCGCAAACATTAAAAAAGCAGCAATCGGGAAATCCCACATCCATATATCCCCAGGGAACATGAACCATTCGGGGAAACCCCACTTCCATAGACCTCAATGGAGTATGAAACCAGAATCTCTTAAAGAAGGCGTCACTGCACGAACCATTTTTCCACAGCCGCCAGTCACAAAAAGACCTATTTACAAAAAAAGAAGAAGAAGAAGAAGAAAAAGAAAAAGACAAGCACACCCCTAAAACTGCCATTCCTTTCCATCTGTGCCAACATGTGCAACAAATAACTGATCCAAAAAAAACAGGCTAAAAAGTGAACTTCTGCCTGATTTACAACATAACTTTCCTCGCTGAAACTGTATTCGTAAAAAAAAAAACCCATAGCGGCAAGGTGATTAAACGCAAACTCGTTGATTTTATTGGCAAGAGTCTGGCTAACTCTTTCATTTCTCTCACCCTACGGAGCATTGGAAGAAGCCGGAGCTGCAATAAACAGGCTCTCCCTTGTTGCAGTGATACAACTCGTCATTTTCTCAGAGTTTTTCTCCTCTCCCGCCCCCCCCCCCCTCCCTTGCCCAAGTTCCTCACTGTATTGATACATTCATTCAATTTTCCCCCCAGTTCTGTTGGGCTACGACAAAGACATATGGCGGTAGAACCAGGACATCAATCACCGTGTTAAACGCACCACGAAACATATTGTGCTTGAGTGAACCTTTACATTGTCTTTATGAACAGGTCTTTTTTTTGTTTTTGCTTTTTCAAAAACTGGTGATATTAATGTTTGGAGCGCTAGCAAGTTTTTGACATGTCGTATTATTTGATTTCCCCATTCCTGCCTTTTATCTATTGTTTGTGTACAGACGAGGTTATTCTGATTGGGTGAAAGTTAGTGAATGGACATTAATTTGTTATTTATATATATATATATATTTATTACAGTCTGTCACTGGTTTTTGTTTGTTTCCAGATATTTTCCGGTCACTGAATTGGGGATCAGGGGTGTACTGTGCTCTATCAATGATTAAAATCAGAATAAAGTTACCCCCTTCCTCTCCAAAACAACAAACCAAACAACTAAAAAACAAACCCAGCAACAAAGCCAAAAGTAATGCTGATGTTACCTGAAACCCCCAGCATCATAATGATGATGATAATGATAATGATGATGATGATAATAATAATAATAATAATAAAGATAATAGTGATAATGATAGCAATAAGAATGGCTCTACTACTACTACTACTACTACTACTACTACTACTACTACTACTACTACTACTACTACTACTACTACTACTACTACAACTACCGTAAAATCCCTAGCATACGCCCACCACCCCCTGTGCACTGATTTAGGGCAAAATTGGGGGATGGGCGTTTGCTAGGGATAGACCCCTTTGCACAAAATAATTTTTGTGCTCAACCGTGTAATTGAGTGAATACAAACCCCGAAAGCATGTAAGTCAGGTCGTGTGAGTAGAAGTGAAGGAAAACAGAAAAGAAGGGATTTTGAGGCAAAGAAGGCCAACGAGTTCCATAGCTTTCCGTTGTAGGTCCTTGTTTCGCAATACCCTGCCTTCAGATCTTTCATATTCTAGATAATGCAGCACACCTTGGTCGACATGTTCAGATCTAACAGCTGGTCCTTTTGACAGTTTCCGTTTCTGTTTGTCTTTTTCGTACTGCTGTTCAAGTCTATCTCTATTTTCACTCCATTCCCTGATCTTCCTATCCACGGAAAATTCACGGCACACTCCAAACATTCCCACCTGCTTTGTTATCCAGATACTGGAGGGCTTCCAATTTGAAAGATACAGTGTAAGACTGTCGCGGGAGTGAGGAGAGGGACAAAGAATAAGAAAAAAGGAAAGAAACACAAAAAGGTAAAGAAGGGGAAAAAGATGACATTTAGAACAGTCTGCACAAATCCTAGTGAAAGTGAGCATAGTCTCTTTGAAAAAAGCAGGGTGGGCGTTTGCTAGGTAGTTACCCCTGTCCACAACTTTTGGCCCAAAGTGGGGGGTGGGCGTTTGGTAGATGGTGGGCTTATGCTAGGG
>CM060330.1:11870572-11873072 GCA_030674155.1 Stramonita haemastoma
GACCATTTTATGTGAAAGAATCCACACTGCAGAGAGATAACGAGCAAATATCAAGGGTGGAAATGTCCGAACCAGGAGCAAAATGTTGGATTATGTGTCCTGGATGGGGTGGTTTTCGCTTCACACAAGCTTATCTGCTGAAGTCTTCACATGCTGATCTCTTTCTTCCCTCTTTCTCTCTGTCAATATGCATGTGTGCTTGCCTCTGAGTGTGCTTGCATGCATGTGTGAATAAAATAACGTGTGCATAAAGGTGATCATCTGAGCCGTGGAGAAAACCTCAGCGCTTTCAACCTGCAAATTAACTGGTGTTTCAAGAAGTACACCCAAATGTAACCGCTGCCTCTGTTTACGCCCTCTCCCAAAACGTGCAGTAAATACTGACCCAGAAATAGCACTGAACAGTCAACTTTTCGTAGAAGCTTACTCCTACTCTTACTCTATCATAAGGAAACTGCAGTTTGATGGAAGGGAAGCACTGCTAGGCCTAAAGAGGACCCTTGCTACACTTGTCATGTATCCTCTGGGGAGAGTGTCATTTTGCCGCTGAATGGGAATACAAAGATTCTGTCAACCAACATATACACACTTCCCTTTCCTTAACAGCACTCCGACAACTGCCACAAGAGCCCCGTTTTCTTTGGCAGCTCAGAGTTGGCTACTTTTCTGGCCCACTCACTCTGCCTCCCTTCCAATTTTAGCTGGTATCGATAGAAAATGGGCTGTCAGATAACCTGGCATGATAAATCGGAACTGCTACAAGGCACACTGTTTAGTTCTTTTCTATTCACAAAAATGTCATGCCACTGTGGATTCTACTAACTATATAAGGAGCTACTGGCATTTAAAAAAAATCCCAGCCACACAGTAGAAAATGAACAAACAAACCCCCATTGCACAGATATCAAAATGAAACCAGATGCAAATTTCAGGATAGGCAGCTTTCATCTCAGACAAAGCTTATGTGCTAATATCACAGCAAGCTCCACCTCTGTTTTTCTTGTTCCATCTTCATCTCTTTTTTGCATTCATATTAATTTTGCTCGCTAATGCATGTGCTTGTGTGGATTTTGTGCATACAGGTAAGAACCACGGAAAAAAAAAAATCACGAGAGCTGTCCACAAGCCTATTTATTCATATTTGAGACAGTATCACTGAATGTAACCATTGTTCCTCTTCACATCCACTCCCCAAATGTGCAGAAAATACTGATTTCAGAAATGCTCGGAAAAAGCTAACTTTTCGTAGAAGCTGACTGTATCATACGGAAACTGCAGTTTGATAAAAGGAAAACACTGATAGGCCTAAAGTGGACTCACGCTACTCTTGTCACGTATTCTATGGAGAGAATATTCACATTGAGACTGAATGGGAATACAGTCAACAAACTCGGAACTCTCTTTTCTCGACATCACCTCTAGAAATGACCACAAATGCCACATTTCCTCACGGCAGCGTATAGTTGGCTACTTCTCAAATACATTCACTCTTTTTCATTCATTCATTTCCTTCTCAATTTTTCGCTGGGAACGTTAGATAAATAATGATGGGAAAGTTTACATGTTGAATCAATATCGTTACAAGGCAAACTATTTTTTCACCTGTATTCTATTTATAAAAAGAATGTTCAGCCTAGTTTCATTAATACCGTGTAGACTTGGAGCTACGAAAAGTTCACTTTTTTACTGCTGAAAAAAAAAATCTGCATAGCAGAGAGATAATAATAAGCAAACTGAAAGTGCACAAATATTCAAATCAGATGCCAAATGTTGAAACCTGTATCGTGAAAAGTGTTCTCCATTTGGGACAAAGCCTGTGCAGCGGATTCTTTCCAGAACTTTTCCTGCTGCTTGCTCCTCCGTCTCTGTTTGCCTTCGTGTCTGCTTGCGTGTATGTCTGCTTGAATAGAGGCGCGCGCGCGCGCGGGCGTGCGTGTGTGTGTTGTGTGTGTGTGTGTGTGTGTGTGTGTGTGTGTGTGTGTGTGTGTGTGTGTGTGGGCGTGAGTGGTGTGTGGCGTGAGAGAGCGAGAGAGAGCGAGAGAGCGAGAGAGAGAGAGAGCGAGAGGAGAGAGAGAGAGAGAGAGAGAGAGAGAGAGAGAGAGAGAGAGAGAGAGAGAGAGAGAGAGAGAGAGAGAGAGAGAGAGTATGTGTGTGTATGTGGCGTATGTGTGTGTTGTTCTAAATTATAATCTGTGAAAAAGCAGACAAAGCAGCGAGTTTAAAGTTATGAAAATGTATTAAAAAAAAAAACTAGAAAAAGTTTATGAAAACAATTTGATATTATTTTGATTCACCTTTCACCCATTTCGTGTTTGTCAATGATAAATCAAGCTAATTTTCAGTGCGCTGATACCTTCTCAAATTTCCAGTTCATATCATATTGATATATATACCCCTAAAAATAATCAAACAACTGAACTTATTTATTCTTACTGTTGCGTGCTGCGTGGGTGGATCTCTCAAGTCAACTTTTAAGTGCAGACTTGCCAGTGCCTTAATT
>CM060330.1:11877150-11897150 GCA_030674155.1 Stramonita haemastoma
AGAGAGAGAGAGAGAGAGAGAGGATAATACACACGAAAAGTTTATATCATCAGAGTATCGTATGCTATTATTACTAACAATATTATGTTTTCTTATGACAGAATATCAATATACGCTGACCTGTCGGTAGAAAACTCGGTGACGTCCACATATTCCTGTAGTGTGTGTGTGTGTGTGTGTGTGTGTGTGTGTGTGTGTGTGTGTGTGTGTGTGTGTGTGTGTGTGTGTGTGTGTGTGTGTGTGGTGTGTATGTGTGTGTGCGCGCGGGCGCGCGTGTGAAAGTGTGACTTTAACTAAGTGGAGATTTCTTGTATTTTGCCAATGTTTCGACCAACTGTTTACGTGTTGAATTACGACTTTTTACATTCTATATAACCCAGCGGAAATGATGAGACCGAATACTGAACATCACTTTTCCGCTGTTTATTAATGATGTTCTGCTTATTGATATTTTAAAAATAATAATAAAAATAAAAAAGACAGCCCCCAAACCAACAACAAAACAATCCGAAAAAAGAACAAACACTTTGATGTCCACCCAAAAATGAAAGGAATTAAGGAATCTGAATTTGTTGAAAGGAGATGAGAGATAAAACAACAACACCAACAACAAAAACCCAATACAGACGAGAACTAAACAGAAGAGGCAGAAAGAGAAGAATACAACCAACAACAAAAAAACCCCTAACGAGATGGGATTAGAAGACAAACGGAAGGAACAGAACAAAACAGAAATGGAAAGATGAAATGAGACGAGACAAGAAAGACAGGAAAGAAAAAGGGACAAGAGAAGCAACCCCCCTCCCCAACCCCCCTTATTAGACAACAGAACAGACAAAAGAGGAGACCAGACAAGACTAAACAGAAACTAAACGAGAACGATTCCATTCCGCAGAAGACAACAACACAGTAATTCAGTGGATTTGGTAGTCTACAGGTAATGTTATCAGCCTTGAAAGTGAGACATCGCGGGTTCCATCCCCATTCGAACCCAAACTTATAATGCATATTCCATTTTCCTCGATATAAAAGGAATACATGAATAAATGAATAAACAAAACATTACAACACAAAACAGTACAACACAACACATCACAACACAACACATTACAACACACCACAACACAGCTCAACACATTACAACACAACACAACCCAACGCATCACAACACAACACACAACACAATACAACACAACACAAGACAGCACAGTCAGCTCCTGTCTCACCTCCTGGGCCTGCTGCTGAAGCCTCCTCCTCTCCTGCTGGGCCAGGCTTTGTTCCATCTGTCGTGCAGCACTACGGTTGTCATCCTCCGCCTGCCGCGTCCGGCTCAGCTGCTCTTCCAGTTCTTCCACACGACCCTGCGTCATCATCATCGTTGTCATTGTCATCATCATCAGCGTTATCATTATCATCATAATAATCATCATTGTCGTCGTCATTGTCGTCGTCGTCGTCATCATTATCATCGTCATCATCATCGCATCATCATCATCATCGTCGTCATCATCGTCATAATCATCATCATCGCCATCAACAGCAAAAACAAACAAACAAACAAAACCCAACCAAACCAAAAATTCCAAAAAACAAAGGTGTTGTCTTCATCGTCGTCATCTTCTTCAAAGTTCATGTCAACGTCGTCATCACTACTCAGTACTGTCATCATGGTCGTCACTTTCCACGTCACCGTCATCATCAACGTCGTCAACGTCCTTGTGGTCACCATCATTGTTGACGTCGTCATCGTGACGTCGTTGTCACTACTACTAACTACTACTACTACTACTACTACTACTACTACTACTACTACTACTACTACTACTACTACTAGGATTCCATTAAATCATCTTTATAACGTTTATGTGGAAACAAACAGGCAAATAAACAAAAAAAAGGAGACAAAAACAAAACAAAATGAAGGAAAGAACGCACACAAGAGAGTTGTCTCTGTGTCCTGTCTCTCTGTATCTGTCTCTCTGTTTGTCTGTCTGTCTGTCTCTGTCTCTGTCTCTCTCTGATAGATTCTGAAAGAGATGTGAGAACGACAAACTGTCCAGGAGATGGCATGAGTAATGGTAGGGTAGGTACTCATTTGTCAATCGTTCAATTTTCCCTCCTATCTTTTCCTCTTCGATTGTAAACTATCTTCGCATCTATCTCGCATTTCTCTTTGCTGTAGGTGTCTTTCCAGATCCTCTGCATCACACCCCTCCTGTCTATTTGTCTGTCTATCTGTCTGTCTGTTTGTCTGTCTGTCTGTGTTCTCTTGTTGGTCTCTTATTTTTAGTATGTTTGCTCCCCCCCCCCTTTCTCTCTCTCTCTGTGTCCCTTTAGACGCATGTGCCCCTGCGCGCCCCCCCCCCCCCTCTCTCTCTTTGTGTCTGTGTGTGTGTGTGTACGGCTTATTTTGATTTTTTTTTTTATTTCAAGGATAATGGAATAAGCCCTCGTGTGCTTTTTATATCCACTCCCCGTGTGTGTGCGGTTTTACAAATATTGTCATCTGTTCTCACCGGGACACAATGGCCGACTCTTTCGATCAGAGGAAGAAGATTTAACGTGCCCGCAAGAAAACCAGGAAAACGGTGCTATATCTTGTTTATTTCTTGGATCTAACTGCCGTACCAATAATGACGTGTCTCCAATAATGACGTGTCTCCAATAATGACGTGTCTCCAATAATGACGTGTCTCCAATAATGACGTGTCTCTTCTGCCCCTCTGCAGCCTACCTGCCTGCCTGCCCGCACCAGAAGTTGGGCAAGTGCAGCAGTGGTCCCCTTCCCACAGACTACACATGTTTGCAATGAATGCAGGAGAGTGGATTATGTCCCTACCAACACACCTAGTGTCTTCCAATTTCCCAGCCGTAAATTCCGTAACTTGACACCCCAGTTTTATCAGTAATTCGTAACTAAATTCCTCGTAATCGTTGGGTTCGTCCTGGATTGAAATTCACTCGATACAAAAGAATTGCACTAAATAACACGTCAAGATTAAAAAAAACCTTAACAACTAAAAGCACACATTAACATCAGCATTTCTTCCATATGACACTCGGGTTCTAAGATTCCCTTGGGGAAAGCGGGGCAAATATCTATCAATAATCCCGGGATGGGAAAGAGATGACAGGTGGGACGGGAGGGAAGATCAGCTTCTATAAGAAGGAAAACTGTTGTGTTTTGATGAGTGTATGACTAATGCTTGTCTGTTCGGAGTTCATAATTATCGTTTCATCACCGCCCCCTCCTCACTCCACCTTTTCAATCTTCTCCTTCCCCAAGCGCTCTATAAATCAAACGTTTCTCTATTCAATCATTCCCTCATACCACACATCACGCATTTCCCTCTCTCTAACGTTTTACGTTGACAAACCATGACTCATCAATGTCTTCACATCACGTTTGAAGGAAAACACCAGGTAAACTCCGCTTGATAAAACAAAAATCGCAGAAATTGTCACAATGACGTTTTCGACTAAATGACGTCGATCAAGCCAATATTGACGCCAAATTCTCCCCTCACGCAGCGAGTGATGCTAACTGTTTCAACTCACGCACACTGGATTACTCTCTCCTGCTTCATAAAAATTTGTCAACTGATTTGTCCACTTGATATGTCAGTCCAAAAAATTATGTCTTCGTTTAGACTTGGTGTATCATATATAAATGTTCATGAATTCAGATTTTGAGAACATGGTGTTGATGACCGTAGGTTACTATGGCCATTATGTAAGCAAGTACCGAAGGATGAAGTACATTTTGTGTTATGCTGTCCAGTGTTTGGGAATGTTAGACAGAAGAACACCCTGTAAAATATAGTGGACAGCCTAATTCTCTTAGACTGTGTTTACTCATGGCAGCAAGACATCCTCAGCTTGTGCACAGCCTCACTTTTTATTTGTGTAAAGCTTTCAGAATAAGAGACAAATTGTTAACTCAAGTCATATTATTGTAACTGACTTTTTGTTA
Source organism: Stramonita haemastoma (assembly GCA_030674155.1). Lineage (NCBI taxonomy): Eukaryota > Metazoa > Mollusca > Gastropoda > Neogastropoda > Muricidae > Stramonita > Stramonita haemastoma. The sequence goes on from CM060330.1 coordinate 11,881,124, forward strand.
TACAATAATTTATTGTTGATGCTGTTGTTTTTCCCCTACAAATACTAAGCAGTTCGACAATCCCCTTCATGCATGGGCCAATGCCTTTGTAATAAATCATTCGAAAATCTTCATCTCTCCCCCTCTCTCTCTCTCTCCTCTCTCTCTCTCTCTCTCTCTCTGGCATTCGTTATGATCGTCATCAATACTAACGACTGTACTTCCTTCTGGCTCTTAGTTAATTCATTTACTTCTTCTGTGACGTCTTTTTTCTTCCTGTTATTTCTGTTTTAATCTCCTTTTGATGTTCGTATTTTCTTCTTTTTTTTCTTAAAAAATCTTTTTCGAACAATGAAAACTGGATGAAAAAATGTCATTTTGCTGAACCTTTTACTCCCAGAAAATAAAGAGTTCGTCATTATCATTATCCCTCTCTCTCTCTCTCTCTCTCTCTCTCTCCCTCTCCTCTCTCCTCTCTCTCTCCTCTCTCCTCCTCTTCTCTCTCTCTCTCTCTCTCTCTCTCTTCTTCTTCCCTTGTGCGATCTATCGAGACAGCCACAAAACATAGCTGGATTCAGACTACCATGAAAGCAGTGGGGCCCACTGGAGGTCCACACGTCTTTATTAGCGTCACCACCAGTGTCTGGGCCCACAGTGTATCTCCTCTATTGGAGGCCACAGTAGGTGGCAATAAAAAGTCTCTCTCTCTCTCTCTCTTCTCTCTCTCCTCTCTCTCTCTCTCTCTCTTTCTCTCTCTCTCTCTCTCTGTCTCTTCTCTCTCTTAAATTGTATTGTGGCCAAAGGCCGAAGTACAATAAATGATTTCAGTATTCTCTCTCTCTCTCTCTCTCTCTCTCTCCTCTCTCTCTCTCTCTCTCTCTCTCTCTCTCTCTTTGAACAAAATCGATTCAGTACCCAGTCTTTCAGAGTATTTGCTACAAGTCTTTTATTGAGAAATACAGGAAAATGAGACAAACACTTGTTTTTTCACTGGAAAATAAGAGTTCTGCACTTACTTCGATCTTAACCACACACATTTTTTTCTCGATATCTAGTGCAGTAACACCTACAGCTACCTAAATGGCAGATAAAAGGCCTCATACGCAAACATCTCACCACTGGTGAACCTCGAAGCTCTAAGTCAAGGAACAGAAAAAAAAACTTATGAAATAAACAAATAAACTTGGATGAATGGTGACCCCACTTTCCCTTCTTGCTTTGATGAAAGCAACAGAGAAATCTCGCCGAACAAACCAAGCGGCAATTGCAGAAAGGTTAATCCTGTGTGTGTAATCCCTGACGTTTTATCTGCAAAATGTTCATCAACAACGTAACCCAATAAACGTTTGAGTTTCTATTTCCAGGGGAGGTAATTACTAAATTAGTCGTGTTGAGGAACTGCCTCCAGAACCTTGCCCGACAGTCCAATGTGCCCCCCCAGGCCAGCTGGTGACAAGAGGTCAAACCCCCCCTCCCTCCCTCCTTCCTCGCCCTTTCCCCGGGAAAGAGTCAACGCTAATCCTGACAGAAGGGGCAAGGACACCCCAAACCCAAGGGGAACCAATTTCTGTGTTCCCAAGAGCTGCCGTATTTCTGTTCCAAGGGAAGCGATTACTTTTTTTTTCTCCAAAAGTTATAAAGTTGATGCAGTGTGCAGGTGGAGAAAGAAAAAGGATTCTGTCTGAGATGTCGTCTGGTTATGACTATTGTAGTCGTTGATGACTGTATTACTTGTTTGGTTACAAAATACTATTGCTATTACTTTTCTGGGAGTGCCTTATCTCTGTTCAAAGGGTGTGACTGGTTCCATGGTATTGTTGAAGTAGTGTACTATTGTTGATGTAGCCTACTACTATCGTGTGTGTGCAAATTAAAAAGGTGATGCGGAGGGACTTGTCCTGGGGGAGAGAGAGAGAGAGAGAGAGAGAGAGAGAGAGAGAGAGAGAGAGAGAGAGAGAGAGAGAGAGAGAGAGAGAGAGAGAGAGGAGAGAGAGAGAGAGAGGAGAGAGAGAAGAGAGAGAGAGAGAGAAGAGAGAGAGAGAGAGAGAGAGAGAGAGAGAGAAGAGACAGAGAGAGACAGGACAGAGAAGAGACAAGAGGGAGACAGAGACAGAGACAAGCAGAGGCAGACAAGGAGACAGAGAAGCAGAAAGAAACGACACACTGGCTAGTGGCTGTCCCAAAGAACTGACTGTTCCGTGTGTTCTGGGTTTCCCCTGTAATCTGGGGCCTGCAATTTCCCAGCAGCACCTCCCTGCTACAATTCCCCGGATTCCTATCCCAGTGTGGTGGTTTGTTCACTCTGGCCACCTGGTCCACCTCCCATGAGGCACAGTAGTGGTATTTTGCATTTGTATTTTTTGTATTTTGTACCACTTTATGTCCACAGCCGATTTCTCTGCGTGAAATTCGGGCTGCTCTCCCCGGGAGAGCGCGTCGCGCCTAACCATTTTTTTTCTTTTTCCTGCTTGCAACTGTATTTGTTTCTCTATCAGAGTGGCTTTTTTATACAGAAATTTGCCAGGGTCAACCCCCTTGTTGCCGTGGGTTCTTTTACGTGCGCTAAATAGTGATGTGTAACATACGGGACCTCGGTTTATCGTCTCATCCGAAAGACTAGCGCCCAAACCACCACTCAGGATCTAATGGATGGGGAAAAAGTTTTGGGTCCAAACGGGGTACGAACCACCGCACGCTCCGACCCAGACTTTTTGCTTTCTAGGCAAGGCACGTTTCCACCTAGACCACCGATTTTGGTGGCACAAAATGGTGTGTGTGTGGGGGGGGGGGGGGGGGGGGGGGGGGGGGAGGGGGGTTATCATTAACTGGTTCAAGACTTTCAACTGCGCAAACCCGTGTAAAAAGTAACCAAATATCATTTTTAAACTGCTTAGCACATCGCTTCATATCAATACAGATGAGAACACGATCCAAAATGCCGGCAATAAAAAGACGTAGACTGCATGAAACTTCAGTCGAAACAGCGAATGTTAAATGAACACTACCTAACTCTAGCAAGAAAATCCGTTGAATATGACCGGATTCGCATGCTCGTTTGCTTTGCCATTTGTAGTCAGTGCACTGACAACCTACCTGATGAAGAAAAGGAGAAGGTCAGTACAGTCATTTCAGCAATTAACACATACTAATACTCCGAATCGTATCATCGTAAATAGAGCTGGGCGGGGGGGGCTTGACTTTGCTCTGGCATTAAGACAATTACCAAATATGGTAATACTGCGTTCAACAGCAAGCTTTCAGACAAGGGAGAGGGAGAGGCGAGGCAGGTTTTTTTGTGTGTGTTTTTTTTTTTTTTTTGGGGGGGGGGGGGAGGCAGTTCTTAACTCTTGTCAAGAATAATTAAAAAAAAAAACATGTCCACAGTACCACATCGACCCCTCAAGGACACCACCCACACAGTGCCTTCTTACCGTGTGGCTGGATAATTCTAGGCTAGCAAGTAATGGAATAGAGAGGTAGAGAGGGAAAGTGACAGGGAGACTAGACATAAGAAGTATTTTTTTCTTTTGCGTTGATGAAACTACAAAACTCAAGTTTCTGCAATTGCAATGAAGGCAGCAGCACACAGCAAGTTCTCCCAAAGTCGCCACACAGCCTCTTGGCCAGTAGGGTGGGGTCAGTCAGCCCAGATCGTCTTTCAGAAAGCCCCGTGTAAGGAGACAGTATTGCAACACACCTTTCTGGCTGCCAGTTTGGCAAGAGCACTGCTCTGTGTGGCTTATGCAGTTTCATGATGATATACATATGGTAATTTAGGCAGCTGTGGCCTGTCTTGAACTTGAATTTACAGACCCACTCTCGTTGCGCAAGGACTAATTGGGGTCTGACCTGTTGTAGTGAGGATGCTGATGTATCCACTTGCTTTTGCTGCTTGGCCTGGATGATGGGCATGGTTTCAGAATGACACACTCTATGCACATGTATAAAAGTTCGATCCTTTGAGATGGAGAACGGGAGTAGTCTTCACACGTCTGGCATCAACAGACTGATTACGGTCATGAACAAATCAACAGATCTATGCACATGGATGAAAATTCAATCCTCTGAGATGCAGAACGGGCAGTAATCTTCACCGTCTGGCATTAACAGACTGGTCACCATGATTACGGTGGTCCAAAGCATCAACCAGAGACAGCTGGCCATATCTTCCTGATCTCTGGTGCACAGTTTCGATACTGTGTTTAGAGGAGCTGGGGTCCTTACAGACATAATGAAGAAAAGAGGAGTAGAAAAAGATTTTTTAAAAGTATCGAATAATTTGTTAATTTTTAATCATGGCGTACCTTTTTCAAAAAAGCAAAGGGTTTTTTCTTCTTAAAGGTGAACATGATTGGAACTCCTATTCTATTATAAAAAAAGTATTTAAGCCGAGTTTAACTGACATCTCTTTCTGTGCCTCTTTCTAATGTGTCTGTCTGTCTGTCTTCTGTTTTTCTGTCTGTCTGTCTGTCTGTCTCTCAAGCAATTGTCGTGTCACCCCAGGTAGAAGCGAACCAGGCCATGCAGAACGCCCAATTTCCGTAAAGCACGAGCTTGTATGTCGAATGGGCTGAAAGGCTTACACATGAAAATCATTTGTCACTGTCATTGCCATTCTGTTTCCGCCTCAGTCTCTTGTGTTTGTCTGCCCCCCCCCCCCCCCCTTCCGATTTGTCTGTGAGGTCCCACAACACAGATATTCGAACCACAGACCTAAAGCTTCAAACCAACCTATGAAATAAATAACACAAACGCATACGCGCCCGCGCACCACGCGCACGCACAAACACACACACATCAACACAAACAAACCACCACCATCAACACCCTCTCTCCAATCACATCTCTCCTCCTGTCTTCTCTCTCTCTCTCTTCTCTTCTCTCTGACTCCCTCCTCCCTGTCGTTGTCCTCCTGTCAAAACCAGATGAGGGTGCATGCAGGGGAGGGGGGGGGGGGGGGGGGGGGGCTGGCAGTCTGGTAGAAGATGGACACACATGACTGCACCAGATAAATGTCAAAGCCCCATCCTCCCTCTCCCCCCCACTCCCTCCCACCTTCCAGCTTTGCTGCATGCTTTAAGCCATCTCTGTTGAACAGCATGAGAGAAGAAGAACACGTGTGATTTTCTCTTATTTGTCTGTTTGTTTGCTCCTCAGCTAAACCTCTGTGGTTAGGCAAGGTGGAGATTTGTTTCGTATGCGACCAGTTTTTGCCCAAAATTAAGATAGCGCATTCCGACTTCGGGGATAGTGTTGAAACACGACAGCAGTGTGCATGCAGTTTTATTTTTTAAACGGCTGTCATCTGTTCCTGCCGGCGCCAATGCCCCACTCATGAAAGCGTGGAACATTCTGTTAACGTGGACGCAAGACGTCTGCATACGTTCTCACAAAGACCTCGTTTTTTGTCTCATCCGAAAGACTTTCGCGGGAGGTTGCCGGTACTGATGTTAACTTAGGGGAAAAATCCAACGAACGAACATCTCTCAGTGGTGGTCTTGAACCTGGGCCGTCAGATTCAAGCCCAATGTTCTAACCACTAGGCTTTCCCACTCCCTAAATCTGTGTGTAACTAAGATGACAACAAGATACAGTTGAATGAATGGATGGATGGAGGAGGGAGGGACGAGAACAATGATGGGTGCATAGACGGATAGACAGACAGACGGATGGAGGATTGGTATGCAGGTGATACAGAACTAAGGACAACAGACGGATGAGCAAATGGTGGGTGGAAGGAATGACGAAAGGGTTCGGTGGGTACGTTGATGGATTAATATAATTATAGACTGATGGATGGATGGATGGATTGCTTGGTAAAGTGTGTGGATGGACTGATGAATAGAAGGTACGGATAGATGAACAAACTGACTGGACAACCGGACCGGACTGACGGGCGGATGCATACATGGACAGACGGACAGACTGATGTATGTATGTATGTATGTATGTATGTATGTATGTATGTATGTATGTATGTATGTATGTATGTATGTGATGTATGTATGTAGCATGTATAGGGTTGTATGTATGTATGTATTAAGTAGCATATAGTGTAGTATGCATGCATGTATGTATGTATGTATGTAGTATGTATTATATATTACTGTAGTATATATAATTATGTATATAGTCATGTATACATGATGTATATGTATATGCAACATTACGTTGTACGCACGCACGAACGCATACATATATGCATGCATGTATGAACACATCTGGGCGGACAAACAGATGGATCGATAGATGGATAAATAAATGGGAGAACAGAACACTGGAGGGGTGAGTGGGTGGGTGGAGAAGTCTCTCAGACAAAGCAGTTGCTATGGAGAGGGGTCGGAGGGGCAAGGGTGGGGGGAAAATCGACATTGCAGATTCCGCAGGGGAGAAATCATCCATCTGTACAGTGTCTTCGTTACAACTCTTTTGACAGCGTGTGATTGAGCACAGTGTGTGTGTGTGTGTGTGTGTGTGTGTGTGTGTGTGTGTGTGTGTTGTGTGTGTGTGTGTGTGTGTGTGTGTGGTGTTGAGTGTGTGTTGTGTGTGTGTGTGTGTAGGTGTGTAGTGTGGTGTCGTGGTTGTGTAGTGTGTGTGTGTGTGTGTGTGTGGGTGTGTGTGTTTATGTGTTGTGGGTATTGTATGTGCAGTGCCTGTGTAATTGTGTATTGTGTGCAGCACACGTTCACGTATAACAGATATAGCTTGTATGTAAATGAACGAATCTGTATTCATAAACAAGACCGTTCAGTGCAAGCGTCCATACTTATCACGGGAAACAAACTGGCGAACTCTTAACACACACACACAGACACACCACACACACACCACACACACACGCGCGCGCACACACACACACACACACACACACACACACACCACACGCACACACACATGCACCCACCCACCCACACGAACACACACACACAACACACACACACACACACACACACACACACACACACAACACAACACACACACACACGCACACACAACACACACCACCACACACAACCACGACACCACACACCACCCCTCCCCCCCACACACACTCAAATACACATCCACAGACATCAACACACACATAAATATTATAGAAAGAACAAAACGACGGTCTGAACAAAGCGGTAGTTGGGGGCTATTGTCTTGACGATAAGTGGGAATGATGAGTGCCAGCTTCCTCCAGAACAGAAGGGGAAGCCAGTGGCTGGTTCCAGGATGTTCAGTGTCTGATGGCCCCTTCTGTGAACATTTACCCCTCCAGAAAATCTCTGTTGTTATCATCATGTTATTATCATTATCCGTCTTTTTCTGACTACGTGTGGAAGTGTGTCTTGAGTGTTAGCCTACTGTACTGTGTGCCTACTGTCTTGTTTGTTTGCTGTCTGTCGATTAACTTCTCTTTGTGTGTCAAAGTCACAGTTTTATTTCCAGATGGTACAATGAATAAGCATTGATTTGCTTTTTTATATTCATCAAGCCATCCATCTAGGAACATAAATTATTTCAGCAATAATATTCAACTTACATGATAATACAGCATCTTGAAAAAAACCGATATAGGTGTGTGTGTGTGTGTGTGTGTGTGTGTGTGTGTGTGTGTGTGTGTGTGTGTGTGTGTGTGTGTGTGTGTGGTTTGTGTGTGTGTATGGTGTGTGTGATGAGTGGCGAGAGTTTGGTGCAATGCAATATGTCTGTTTTAGGGAATAAATTTCATTTTTATCATGGAATGTCCCCACTTTGTACATTTACGACAAGGTTTTATTCCTAAGCAATTTCTCCAACCCATGTCCAGTTATATATTTTTGTAGTCTGATGAAATGTAAATCTCGAAAAAGCTCTTCCGTTCTCATTCAAAATTTTCAAGACTTCAAATTTTATTTGTTCTCTTTCACACATGTAGATTTTGTATTTTAAAGAAACTGACCTACTTAAACAGAGGCTTTGAGTATTTAATGCTGTTTGTCATTTTGCGATCAACACTTGCTCTTCATTTCCTGGTAGTTTTAATATCATTTTTGGGTGTTTTGTTGTTAGATTTATTCTCCTGTTGAATTCGTTTGAAATCCTCTATATCCCCCAAAAAGGGTAGAAGGAATTAAATCTTGAATCTTGTGTGTGTGGAAAAGAAAAAAAAACGAGAGAGAGAGATTCAATGATTCAAGAGAAAGAAGAGAAGAGAGAGGAGAGAGAGAGAGAGAGAGAAGAGAGAAGGGAAGAAGAGATGAAGAAAGAAAGGAGAGAGAGAGAGAAGAGAGAAGAGAGGAGAAGAGAGAGAGGAGAGAGAAGAGAGAGAGAGGAGAGAGAGAGAGAGAGCGTGTACGTATGCATGAATGTGTGTTAATGTTTTCGACAAAAGAAGAAAAATACAAAGAAGAAGAGAAAGAATGCAAAGAAGAAGAAGAATGCAAAGATGAAGAATGCAAAGATGAAGAATGCAAAGATGAAGAATGCTAAGAAGAAGAATGCAAAGAAGAAGAAGAATGCAAAGAAGAAGAAGAATGCAAAGAAAGAAGAAGAAGAAGAAGAAGAAGAAAAAAGAAGAAGAAGAAGAAGAAGAAGAAGAAGAAGAAGAAGAAGAAAAACAAAACAAACAAAACAAAATACCACCGCCGACAATAACAAGTGAAGACACCAAACTACAACCATACAATGAAAACCTCTAAAACAAAAACAACCCCCCCCCCCCCCCCCTAGGCAAACAATAATCACAATCACCACCAAACCCTTGAGATAAAAAAATGAGCAAAACCAGGCACACACACATACAAACAAAGCACAAGGACACACAATCATAGAAAAAGAAACCCAGCACTGTTTGACCAGATTCTTCAACTCCAAAATCGGCGTCAAAGGTTACAAGCCCCTGACGATCCCATTCCAAAAAACTGTAATAAGCTGAAACAAACTGAATTTTTCCCCTCCTCGTAATCTTGCTTGTTTGTTTGAGATTTTTTTTCCCCAAACAGAAAGGAGATCTAGATATGAATCCGCTCACAATTCCTCTCAAGATGCCCGTCTACTTCGAACCCTTCACAATATTTCCCAGCAGAAAGTGAAAACAAAATGAACCGCCTATTTACATACACGTAGGAGTGTCTGAAATGATCAGAATGGACTGGAGTGCTCTCTCCCCCCCCCCCCCCCCCCTCTCCTCTCTCCCTCTCTCTCCTCTCTCTCTCTCTCTCTCTCTCTCTCTCTCTCTCTCTCTCTCTCTCTCTGTGTTTGTTTGTCTGTATGTCTGTTTGTTTGTCTGTCTGCCTGTCTGCTCCAAGAAATAGGCATGAGGAGAGGAGGTTGCTTCTTCCCCAAGTTTCAAACGATCGTGTGCAGTCGGCTGAATAGCTTTCTTGTTGTCTTCTTTTCTTTATTGTAAATTTGAAATCGATCTTAGTGTCTCACTCTGTTTGTCTGTCTGCCTGTCTCTCTGTCTGTCTTTATCTTTCCCCTTCCTCGTAATCTCTGCTTTTGTCTTATTTCTTTCCATCCATACAAGCAGATCATCATCATCCTCACAATCTCTCTCAATCCTCATCACATCAATCCCTTCACATTTTTGTTTTTTTCTTTATTGTTCCTGCAAGTTGTTGCTAAAACATACATATGAACCTGCCTCATTTTTGAAAACGTAGATGCTAATGCAAATGTTGGATTGGTATCAGCTCTTCCACTGCGCGCACTTTTTCCACTGTATTCTGTCTCGTCTGTCTGTCTTCTGTCTCTCTCTGTCTGTCTGTCTCTCTCTCTCTCTGTGTTTGCTGTCTGTATGCCTTTGCTTGTCTGTCTCTTCATTACAATAAAATATAGATGAAAGTGAGGTTGTTGATCTTTACCTTCAACATTGTCATTCCTACTAGCTCTCTTGTTTCTTCTTTTCTTTTTAAATTTAATCATCTTATTCTCACTCTGTCTGTCTGTCTCCTGTCTCTCTGTCTACTTACTTCAAAGTACAACTACAAACTATATATATATTATTCATATCATAAGTTTTTACCTTCTGTGCTATTGTTCTCATTTGCTTCTCATTTTTCTCTTCATTTTTGATACAATGCACTTTCTAATCAGCTTTGCACTCCACTTTTCACTGATTGTCTGTCTGCTCTTCTCTTTCTCTTCTTCGTTCTGCTCCTGCCTCCTGCCTCCGTCGTTCTTCCTGCCGTCTTCTCTCAATTACAATAAAATATAAGTATAAACAGTATTCAGGTTGATCTGTTACCTTCTCATTTATCTCTCTCTCTCTCTTCTTCTCTTCTGTCTTGCTTCTCCTCTCTCTCCTGTCTCTTAGTTTGCAGGTGTTGTTCTTCGTGTCTGTCTGTCTTCCTTCTTCTTCTCTCTCTCTCTCCTTCTCTCTCTCTCTTTTTTCATAAAAAGTAAAATTTGGTATCGTTCCTATATCTCTCTCTTGCTTCTCTGTCTCTCTTCGTCGTCGTCTGGCGTCTCTCTCTCTCTCCCCTCTCTCCTCTTCTCTCCTCTCTCTCTCTCTCTCTCTCTCTCTCCTCCTCTCTTTAAGCAGTGAAAGAGAAAATGTCGATGTTCACTGTCAGTGAGCATGGAGGAGGAGGCCCTACAGTCTGTTGCAGAAGGACAATGCTGAAGACACAGAGACAGAGAGAGAGAGGTAAGCAGTGTGGAACAGAAAGAAGGGTCAGCAAACATTCAGCTGAATGAACGTGAATGTACAGCACGGAGACAGACAGGGAGGGAGAAGGAGGGAGAGAGAGAAAGAGAAAAGAGAGAGAGAGAGAGAGAGAGAGAGAGAGAGAGAGAGAGAGAGAGAGAGAGAGAGAGAGAGAGAGAGAGAGAGAGAGACAGACAGACAGACAGATAGACAGACAGACAGAGACAGAAAGAGAGAGACAAAGACAGAGAGACAAAGACAGAGAGAGAGAGAGACAGGGAGAGAGAGAGACAGACAGATAGACAGACAGACAGAGACAGAAAGAGAGAGACAAAGACAGAGAAACACAGACAGACAGAAAAACAACTTTAAACTATGCTCATCATAATTCTACTCCCAGATCAGAAAAGGATCAACTCTAGACTGCCATGGTGGGTTTTTTTCCCCCGGAAGAACACCACTATTTCTCCCCAAGTGGATGATGACAGAAAATAGCTGACATTCTGTTTTTGGAAAGAAAAAAAAAAAGTGCCTGAAAAAACAGAAACTCCTGACACTGTCCTAAAAAAATCCCAGCTCAAACGATATCAACCCCCTCCCCCCAACCCCTCCCGCAATGAGGGTGGCAGAGGCCTATTGGTTTATATACCACCCTCACCTTCTGGACATTTTGTGCTAGGAATTCCCTCTTTTTTATCCCTCTCTTTGTTTTTGCCTTATTCCTTTTCTTCCTGTCGACTCCTTGTGTCTATTTATTTTGCCTTCTTGGTCCATTCTCCTGCTTTTTTCCCCTCAGTAAGACTTTTTTTGCACCCCCTCCCCCACCCAGGAAGATTTAAAAGATAATTTTCTCCCATACCGAAGTTGGATGCACTGGTCCTGACTATCGAGCGACTTAACGGCAGTACAAGTACAACGCATTTTCACTCATATGACAGACAATTGCTGCTGCTGTCTGAGCGTTCGAAGAAGAAGAAGACAAAGAAGGAGAACCGATATCAACAACAAAGAAAACGTTTGCCAAACAGCCCCAAAGAGACACCGACATAATTCTTGCAGCAGGATTCTTTGCGCTATGTTGACAACAGAATCCTGCCCAGGCAGTGTCGCCCTGTCATCCCGAGCACATTTTCTATACAACCATGGCCCCTTTCCATCAAACACTAGTAGGCTCCCACCAGTCTCGGAAGACTATGGAGTTGCGCTCTAGTCTTTAGAGCGCAAAGCCTGGGTAAGTAAGTACGGAGGCCAAGCTGTTACCCATGCAGCAGACCCCCATCTCCACGCCACTGGAATGATCCACTGGAAAGGCAATGACCGAACACTAACACGAACCAAACACTAGGGGGTGGATTACTGTCAACTCTATCGATTTGAGTGTTCTTTATGGGTTTTTTTTCCACAGTATTCTCAATCTTTCAGGTTAGAAAAAATGTTAATTAAAAAATTACATATAGGAAATGGGGAGGCCAAGGAGCAAAGATGCAACTTTTCAGAGAGAAAGAACAAAACACATACACGAAATAAAGCTGCAAATAAATAAGGAAAAATAAGGAGAGAAAAAGGTATGAAAAAAGCCCTTGCATTATCCGTATTACACACCACAGCCGAAACAATACCGATAGACACGTTTGTTAAAAAAACAGCCTCAAAGAGACACGGAGAAAATTCTTAATTATCAGGGCTCTGTAGCTAGTGTTTACAAAGAGAAACCCACCCAGACAGCTTCTCTCATCACATGCATACTCCCTACACGATTGGGGGGGGGGGGGGGGGGGGGGGGCACTATTCACTAAACGCCAGGGCGCTTTTCTGAAAACTGAATCGACTAGTATGTCTTCGTTCATTCTTTGATAGCACACAAGTCTGACTTTTGACACTATTGCAGGAAAATAAGAGGCTTCCCAGGAAGCAAAGGTACCATTCTCAGAGGAAGAAACAATAAACATGAACAAAGATTAAACTGAATCATGTGCAAACTAAGGCCCAGACGAAAATGCCATGTGCAAATTCAAACACGGAGAGACACACATGCAAGGAAAAGAAAGAGAAAAAGACAGACAGACAGACAGACAGACAGAGGAGAGAAGAAGAGAGAGAGAGAGAGAGAGAGAGAGAGAGAGAGAGATGAGAGAGAGAGAGGAGGAGAGAGAGAGAGAGAGAGAGAGAGAGAGAGAGAGAGAGACTGAGACTGAGAGACAGACAGAGGAGAAGAGAGAGAGACAGAGAAGAGAGAGAGAGAGAGAGAGAGAGAGGAGAGGGAGGGAGAGGAGAGAGAGGGAGAGAGAGAGAGAGAGAGAGAGAGAGAGAGAGAGAGAGGAGAGAGGAGAGAGAGAGGAGAGAAGAGAGAGAGAGAAGAGAGAGAGAGAGAGAGAGACAGAGAGAGAGAGAGAGACAGCTAGACAGACAGAGAAGAAGACAGAGAGAGAGAGACAGAGAGAGAGAGAGAGAGAGAGAGAGAGAGAGGAGAGAGAAGAGAGAGAGAGAGAGAGAGAGAGAGAGAGAGAGAGAGAGAGAGAGAGAGAGAGAGAGAGAGAGAAGAGAGAAGAGAGAGAGACGAGAGAGAGAGAGTTTTAAGCTTACTGTAAAAACAGCTTATTTACAACGTTTAATGTCAGGAGGAAATTGGACCCGTTTTCATCCTCCTTTTCCAGATTTAATGATCGGTACCTCATTACAACTTTTTGTTTTTGCCCTTTTCTTGTTTTTGGATCCAAAATGCAAAACTCATGAAGCAAATCTCAGCGAAACCATCTGCAGACAGGAGAGGCCATCATTTTACACAAAACCACCAGACTTACACAACACACAGTAACAAAACACTAGTTCATGTTACCCAACATACACCAAAAATTAACTATACTTTCCAGATTAAAAAAATATATATATATATACACGCGTAAATAAGCAATGACAAGAAGTAAACAGATTAACAGACGAATTGACAGATGAACTAATACACTTCTAGATTATTCTTTGGAATGTCAAAAATAATCTTTTTTCAAATGAAGTTAATCCTTGCCTGTCTAAGATGACGGGAGTCTATTCGGAATTTGACAGCAAACCACAGACACTGAGTGTTCTTTAGAGATGATTTTACTTGTATTGAAGTGGGTGGTGATGGTGGTGGTGGTGATGGTGGTGGTGGTGTGGGTGGTGGTGTGGTGGTGGTGATGGTGGTGATGGTGGTGGTGATGGTGGTGGTGTGGTGATGGTGGTGTGGTGATGGTGGTGTGGTGATGGTGCGGGTGATGGTGGTGGTGTGGGTGGTGATGGTGGTGTGGGTGGTGATGGTGGTGGTAATAGTGGTGGAGTAGGTGGTGGCATTTGAAATCCTGGAAGTAATTGGTTAAGTGGAGCATTTTCTATGCGCGTCGTCTGGAAACAGACAACCGTATTAATTTGGGTTTGAAAAAGACAAGTCTTCCTTTTCAAATTTTCAGCAGATGTTTAGAAACAAGAATTAAGCTTTTATAACCAAAGTCTGGGCATTACTTGAAATCTTCAGAAGGACTTTGCCAGTTTACAACAGCATCGACAGGCCTAGAAGTGGAGGACCAGGGAAGAGTTTTATGCAGGAGATTTCAGTGTACAGGTGGCCTAATGGTAAGGCTCTCATGTGATGATCTAAGGAGGCAAGGGTTAGGGGTTCGATTCCCGTACGCAGGAGATTTCAGTGATCAGGTGGCCTAATGGTAAGGCCTCTCGTGTAGAGATCTAAGGAGGCAGGGTTAGGGGTTCGATTCCTGTATGATGTTGGACTTTTTCAATTTCTTCGTTTCTCGGCTAGAGCTATTGGGGTTTACCAATGGTGACATTTTGCACATGCGATAGGTTTGTTTGTTTATATTTTATTTTATTTTACACCACTTTATGTTACAGAGGATTTCTCTGCGTGAAATTCAGACTGCTCTCCCCGGGGAGAGCGCGTCGCCACAAGTGCAGTGCCTACCATTATTTATTTTTTTTCTCCCTCAGGATGGTGTCTAAACACGACACCTGTGTGCATGCTGATTTTAAAAAAATGTATCTGCTCCTACCGGCACACGATGGCCTGCTCTTCCGAAGGCGGAACGGGTTTTAACGTGTGCACAAGATGTTCTGCGTGCGTTCGCACACGGGGCCTCGGTTTCTAGTCTCCTCCGAAATGACTTTTTTTGTTTGTTTTTTTGTTTGCCTACTATCAAGGTAGCAGAGAGGCAGCATGACCAGTGTGCATGGTTTTCGTGTATCTTGAAGGGGAGATTAAGCATGGAAAATAATACGGAACAAGACCAGGTTTCTGACCTTTCCAGAATTTTTTTTCTAGAAATTCGATGTTTCTTACGTTTTCCTTCTAATTTCGATCCCCTTTTTGTTTACTATGTCACATTAAAGCAAGGCTTTTTTCTTCTCTCCCTATCCGGGTTAACATTTTCATAAACTTCACAAGGTAAAATTCAGAGAAACAGGAAGCATGATCAAACAATGCAGTGGTAAAAACAAAGAAAACAATGTTGATAAATAATAATAATACATGGAATTTATATAGTGCTATATCTTGCAAAAACAACTCAAAGCTCTGGAACTCATTATATGTTTAGAACGTTAAACAATTTCTACAAAGTTTTCTATGGATGCAGTTTTCTTTAGAATTACGAAAATGACACATTTCTTGTGAGTACTCTCTCTCTCTCTCTCTCTCTCTCTCTCTCTCTCTCTCTCTCTCTCTCTCTCTCTCTGTGCGTGCGTGCGTGTGTGCGTGCGTGCATGTGTGTGTGTGTGTGTGTGTGTGTGTGTGTGTGTGTGTGTGGTGTGTGCGTGTGTGTGCTGTTATTGTTGTTGTTTAAACACAAGTTTGTTCATTCTTGGGGATAATAGACTTAAACAAGAACAGAAAATAAATAACAAGTATCCAAATCTCCAACGACAAAAAAACTTGATTGAAAACAAATCTAAAATTATTTTGTTTGTTTCGTGAATTAATAGCAGGTCCAGAAATAACTTAAGCAGTTCCAACAATGCAAGTTCGTTTTATGTATAAAGAACCTGGTATTACAGACCGGAAAAGGAAATCTGTCAGTATACTCACTCGTAGACCAGAATGTGTGTGTGTATGTGCGTGCGTGCATGTGCACGCGCCGCGCGCGCGCGCGTGTGTGTGTGTGTGTTGTGGTCGCACGCGCTCGCTTATTTGAGTAATTATGCACGTGTAAGTGTGTGTGTGTGTGTGTAAAGAAAACTGTATAATTATGCGACTGACTGGACCTAAATAGCAGCTAGCGGCTTGCAAAGAAGTCCTCTGCAGTTTTGCAGGCAGAAGTGGCCGGCGAGCCTCAAGACACGTTACTGCAAGCCATAAACGGCCAGCATTTGTTCCGTCTTCTTTGACAGATCTTCACAACCTTATCTCTCTTCCCTCCTTGACATCTCGCAGCATCTCCAAAGTCG
>CM060330.1:11909650-11912150 GCA_030674155.1 Stramonita haemastoma
CACCCAAACTAACACATAACCACCTACAGAGAGATATAAACATGCACAGACAAATTCAGAGAGAGAAAAAAACACACACGCAGAAAAAAAAACACACTTACACACAGACAGACAGACAAATAGACAAATAGACAAACACACACACCGCCCTGAACATACATTTTCCGCAGAGGTTACGCCAATGTATACAAAATTAACCTGAGGCCCTCAGACACAACTCCCCCCCCCCCGCCCCCTGCCGATCCAACCCCCCCCCTCCCTCCGGGGAAAAACACAAAACAACACAAAACAAAACAAAACAGGAATCGATTTAACTCCGGAACATTAAGCACCAGCCGACAAGGCAGAAGAAAAGACACAAGAAGAAAAGAAAGAAAGAGGGCGGGAGTAAAAAAATAAAAAAAAAATAAAAAAAAAGAGAAAAAGACAAGGACAGACTAAAGTCGATCTGGTCAGCGGAAAACAATCGACCTCGTGATGGGCTTTATATTGGAAAAGGAAAGACAGAAAGAAAGAAAGAAAAGAAAGAAAGAAAGAAAGAAAGAAAGGAAGAAAGAAAAGAAAAAAAGAGAGAAAGGAAGAAAGAAAGACAGAAAGAAAGAAATGAAGGAAGGAAGGAAGGAGAAAAAGGAAGAGAAACAAATGATGGGAAGAGAAGAGAACGACAATTGGTAGGAAGAACAAGATGAAAGGATAGAAGAAGATGAAGAAAAAGAAGAGGAGGAAGAAGAAGAAGAGGAAGAAGAAGAAGAAGAAGAAGAAGAAGAAGAAGAAGAAGAAAGAAGAAGAAGAAGAAGGAGGAGGAGGAGGAGGAGGAGGAGGAGGAGGAGGAGGAGGAGGAGGAGAACAACAACAACATGCAGAGAGAGAGAGAGAGAGAGAGAGAGAGAGAGAGAGAGAGAGAGAGAGAGAGAGAGAGAGAGAGAGAGAGAAGAGAGAGAGAAGAGATAGAGACAGACAGACAGACAGACAGACAGAGGTGTCCAGACAGAAAGAAAAAGGACTGTTAAACAGATAAAAGGGAAAGAAGGGAAGGGGGAGGCGGAGGAGAAGATGTGCTACTGCAGCTACTGACGTCAGATAATCCAGAGAAAAAAGAAGAAAGAGGGGAAAAGAGAACAAGAGGAAGAAGACAGCAAAGAAATCAAGGAAAGAAAGAAAGAAGAGAGAGAGAGAGAGAGAGAGAGAGAGAGAGAGAGAGAGAGAGAGAGAGAGAGAGAGAGGAGAGAGAGAGAGAGACACTGACACAGTTTTATTGTCCATACAGCATTACAGCCCTGTAGACAAGGGGAATAACAAGTTCAGATGAATTCGTGTAACATAATAAGAGAGAGAGAGAGAGAGGAGAGAGAGAGAGAGAGAGAGAGAGAGAGAGAGAGAGAGAGAGAGGAGAGAGAGAGAGAGAGAGAGAGAGAGAGAGAAAAGAATCAATTCAATTCAAAACAATATAACCATACCATGAAGGGCGATCGAAACACTGGCAGGCATAATGCATTGCTAAGAATGGTGATAAACATTGCGAAGAAAAGATATGGTTGGTATTCGTTTAAACATACCAAGAGAACTTCAAACCACACACACACACACACACACACACACACACACACACACACACACACACACACACACACACACACACACACACACACATCCACACACACTATACCAATACTACACAGTAGAGACCATAGATTAAAAGAAAAGACTCAAGAATTTTACATGTATATAAGTATATACACATGTCTAAGCATTTGTTGAAAAAAAATCATCCGAAAGAAGAAATAAGACATACCTACATTTGATTTCCATATTAAGCTTACGAGTATGTTGGCGCGCAAGCCTCATACACATAGGCAGACAGACAGACAGAGAGACAGACAGACAGACAGACACACACAGAATGCTTCAACAGAAATATGACTGGGTAGTCAATGTCAATTCAGAATTCTATGGACTACTGGCACAAGGGAATTTCTTTTTCTGTTTGTTTTGCTGTTTGGGCTCTGAAAGAAATGAGCAAACAGGAAAGAAAGAAAACGAGTAAAGAAACACGCAAAAAAATGAAACACATAAGAAAGGTAGAAGAAAAACAAGAAAAAGAAGATGGAAGAAAAATTAAATAAAATAGATATACTGGAGAGAAAACAAATGAAAAAAAATGTGAGAGACAACAAAAACCAAAACAAAAAAACCCAGACAGCTGAAAAGAAAGAAAGGAATACAGCAAAAAAAAAAAAGATTAAAAAAGGAAAAAGGAAAAAGAAGAAAAAATAATAAAGATATCAAAGCAAAGAAAGAAAAAAAAAGATAACGGCATAAGAGCAAAATAGAAAATAATGATTAAAAATAAATAAACGAAAACAAATCATCAGATCGAATACTGAAGACTATATAGCATACAACTAAAAAAAAAAAAAGCACACATGAAAGTCACTACAGGAATGCCAGCGCCATCCCACAAACACACACACGTACGTGTATGCACGTTCGCGAGCATGCG
>CM060330.1:11917150-11937150 GCA_030674155.1 Stramonita haemastoma
AGCATCTTAAGGGTGGCACATCCCCTGTCTTTAAAGAGGGTAGGTACCCATTGACAGCTGCGAGCACTGGGGAACTGCACTGCAGCCGAGGGCGCGCGAATGGTCCTCTGTCCGCGAGGCAACCATGCTCAGCTCTGCTTAAAACCTTAGCATGGGACGAGTGAGCGCTCTGACCCCTGAGCTATCCCGTTCCCTAATGTGGTATTTTCTCAGAATTAAGAAGTAAAATTTTGACAGAAGATAATTCTCTCAAAGCCTTCTTTAAATCACACACACACACACACACACACACACACAACACACACACACACAAAGAAAAAAAAGAGGGTGAATTCCCAATGATAGTGTTTTGAGTATTTCCACTGATTAAATAATATATATATTCTCAATAATTAAATGATAAATCATATGTATCCCCAATGATTAAATCAAATGTTTTCCCAACCAACCTTGATGCACCCCCCCCCCCCCGAACCCACAGAAACAAACACATACATACACATACACGCACACACACACACACACACACACACACACACACACACACACACACACAACACACTAAACAAACAAGAAAAAAGGGCCCTTTCAAGTCAGTCATTCTTTACCACTTCCAAAAGTTTCATACAGGTGTTCGCAGAAAAAGAAAATTAATCAAGCGAAAGGGAAAGTCACAAAGTAAAAATGATTCTTTTTATTTTGCACGGGAAAAAGTAGAAATGAAAAGATAAAAAGATAGGTGTATAGCCCCATTCCTCACCATTCTATATGTCTAATTTAACCAGTAAAAAGCTGCTTCACTCTACTTCAAGTATTAGACGAAAAAAAAAGTGAAACTTTTGCACTGGCGACAAGCTCGCATGGCTCGTTTTTTCTTCAACATTAATTTTTTTTCTAACTAATAACAAACATATCTACGAGAAAATTCAAAATGACTTTTTTTGAGGATCCTTGCTGGTCAGTTTGCGTATTTAATTATTTATCCATTGATGATGTTGGAAATGTTTCTGCTTAGCATGTGATTTCTGCATCAGCATTTCTTTGAAGATAGGTTCTGTTACTTTCTGGCTTTTTAACTAATTATTTTTATTGCCGAAACAGCATTTTGGATGGCAGTTTAGTTTATGGAATGTCGTGTTTTAAACTTCGGGAAAGTGTGCTTTTTGTCTTTTTTGTGGCTTAATTGACGATAGAAGTATTAATTCTATTCTATTCTTTCTTTCTTTATTTCTATTCACCCCCTTCTCTTCTCTTTTCTTTCTTTCCTTGCAAACCCTTTACTTTTGTCTTTTCTTTCTTCCTGTCTTTTGTTGATGTTTCTGTATTTTCTGCATCTTCCTTTCTTTCATTTCCGTTTTTTATCTCTCTGTTTTTAATTGCCCTTTCTGTCTTTTCGTGCTTTCTTCTAGGTCTATTCTTCTTTCTTTCCGTTTTGTCTTTTTTCTTTCCTTCCGTTTCTTTTCTTCTCTCTCTCTCTCCCCCCCCCCCCCTTAAGTGCAGACTGTGTTGTGTGCACCACTTGTAGTTCACTCGTTAGCAGCAGACTTACAATATAAAAGCCATTTTCTTTTTTCTTTCTTCTTCTTCTTCTTCTTCTTTCTTCTTCTTCTATATTTCTCTTTTTTATGTTTTTAGTTCTATGTCCCTTGTTATGTTTTTACTTATTTTGTTCTTGCTTTGTACCCCGGGTTTTTTCGTTCTTTCTTTTCTTTCTCTGTAGTCTTGGTTCTCTTCTGTCTGTGTTCGTGGTTCTGTTTTTGCCGAGTTCATTTCCGTTGTATTTCCTTCCATTCGCGTGCTCTCATTTCTTTATCTGTTACTTTTACTTTCATGTCACCCCCACCTTTTAGAGAAAAGAGCTTTTGTTCATCCCCCCCCCCGCCCCCATCTCTTACCTTTCTTTTTTTCTATCTCTTTTGTTCTAGTGCCTATGTTTTGTTATAGTTTACAATGCACTCGTCAGATATTGGCCGGTATACAAATTTATTTACTTATGTATCAATTTTCATTTCGGATAAGGCCCGTTTAGCATGTTGTTTTTGCATCATCATTTCTTTGAAGACCGACCATATCATTTTCTGGATTTTAATGGAAATTATTTGTTATTGCAGAAGTCGCCATTTTGGCGGAAATTCCGTTGCAAATTGTTTGTTGCTTTTTTTGGATAGCGTGCTTTTTGTACTTAATTTACATTTTCTCTCTCTCATTTTTGCCTTTCGTTTCGTCTTTTCTGTCGTTTTACGCCCTTCTTGCTTTCTTTCTTTCTAAGCTTTCATTTCATCTATCATCATCATCATCATCATCATCATCATCATCATCATCATCATCATCTTCTATCTTCTCTTGCACGTCTTTCCTTCTTTTCTATCCTTTCGTCCTTTCTTTCTTTTCTTATTTTTTTCTCCTTTTATATTCTTTTGTTCATTTTCCCTTCTTATATCTTTTTCATTTCTTTGTTTCTTTTCTTCTTTGTTTTTTTTTTTCTAAAGCTCAGATTGTTTCTTGCTACATTGCGGCTTGTAGTTTCTTCATTAGCACCACACTGAAATATTTATTTATTTATCTATTAGCTGCCTTATGTTCTGTAGTGTTCCATCCTGCTGTTCCCAGCCCGCTAATCTCAATTCCAACGCCACAGCCATACCTAGATTCGTTATGTCGCATCCTCAGGGTAGGAAGTTCACGGAGAGCACATCAATATGACGCCGCCGTGGGGCCACCTGCTAGAGGCCCTGTACTGCTGCTGGGTCACTTTGGTGGTGTTCAGTGGTGCCTGTTCTGAGCTAACATACGCAGGACACCACCTACTAAGCCCCTACTAACGACAGTTTTAGCTCAGTCGCGGAGCCAGTCTGAGTGAGTCACCCACCCGAGGTGGCAACCACCACAACGTCCCTCCAACGACCGTCCCCCTGAACCTTCAATCCCAAAGGCTTTGACACAAACTCACCACAGGCACAGAAATGTATGGGAAACCGAATCTGAGGTCACCACGAGACCAGAGCAACTGGGGTGACCGAATCAGAGGCTTTTTGTTTTTTTTTGCATGATGAAGAATGATAATGACGATGATGTAATGTGCTGCTGTGGAAGTGCATCTGCTTTGAGACTTGGCAGGGTTGTACCCTACGCTTACTATCATATCCCAGCATCAACCGGGCCCGAGAGATGCAGACACCTGCACAGTTGGTCAGGTCATTATAGCAACTCTCTAAAACTCGCATCTGTATAAAGTGGATGAAGCTCGACTGTGTGGTCCCAGTCTCCCCACGGAGCCCACAGCACGCTCAATCTGGATAGGAGCCGGCAAGAGTCCGAAAAATTCCTATGATTCTCATGGGATTCGAACCCACAACCCTGAAGTCCGTAACCCAAGGCCCTAACCACTGTATCACGGAGGTTAGACCTGAAATTTTTGTTGTTGTTGGTAATTGTTTTCTTTTTCGTTAATGTGTTTAGTTATTTCTCCCACTTTTCTGTCTTTTTTTTGTTTGTTTTGTTGTTTGTTTTGCTTTGTATTTTGCTTTTTTCTGTCGAGGCTGTGATTCTTGTTTTCATTGTTCCCTTCATTTCCTCTGTATTTCCTTCCATCTGCGGTTTCTCATTTCTTCCCGAGTTCTCTCTCTCTCTCTCTCTCTCTCTCTCTCTCTCTCTCTCTCTCTTCTCTCTTCTCTCTCTCTCTCTCTCCAGAGAGAGATATATATATATATATATTCCATCTATATATATCTTTTTCTCTCCTTTTTTCAGAGTGCCTTTCTTTCTTTCTTTTTGTTCGCTTGTCTTTCTCTCTCTCTCTCTCTCTCTCTCTCTCTCTTCTCTCTCTCTCTCTCTCTCTCTCTCTCTCTCTCCACCCCCATTCCATTCCTGTGTTCCACTCTGTACAGACCACGAACCGTTGCTAATCACGTATCGCTCACGCACCAGACCGCTTCCTTTCTGTAAATGAGTGTTTATTCATTATCCTCGATATAAAAGAATAGATTAAAAAAATAAATGGCTTGTGAAGAAATAAAAAAAAATCCCCCCTTAAAACAAAACCATAACAAATCAACATCGCACTACAGCCTTGGAAATCTGTAACCCCCGTACAGACAAACGTGAGATGGAAGGTGAGATAGGGGGGGGGGGGGGGGGGGGGGGAAGGTGGTAAGAAGGAAGAGAAGAGGAGAAGGGGGGATTCTCTCTGAAGACTGTAATTAAAGTAAGGGACACGGGGGTCGAAAGTGATTTTTTTTTTTTACAAGGTCATGTTAAACTTATTATCAGGCATTAAAGGGGGTATCAATTATACAATCTAAAAAAATCTATGAATTACTTAGCCGTAATGCACTGTTGCTATGGAAACGATCCAATATGGCCGCCAATCTGAATGCTTCAAATATTAATTAAAAGAAATTAAAAGAAACTTTTTTTTAATTAATAGATATATTCCACAGGCTAAATCCTAGAAATACACAGCAGGAAATATCCAAATTTGAATTGATCAATTTTTTTATACTACAAAAACAAACCGTGATTTTGGCCATTTTAAGACCCGTGTCTACCATGGTCTTCAGTGAATCTCTGCTGTTATCTGAGCTAACGACAACACGCCATTTCGGATTCAGACATGTGGATCTGTGGTCTAGAGGTAACGCGCCTGTCTAGAAAGCGAAAAGTCCGGGTCGGAGTGTTCGGTGGTTCGAATCCTGTTTGGACCCAAAACTTTTACCCCCATCCATTAGACCATGAGTGGTGGTCTAGGTCCTAGTCTTTCGGATGAGACAATAAACCGAGGTCCTGTATGTTAAACAGAATTATTTAACGCACGTGAAAGAACCCACGGCAAAAAGAGGGTTGTCCCTGGCAAAATTCTGTAGGAAAAAAGCCACTCTGATAGGTAAACAAATATAATTGCAGACAGGAAAAAAAAAAAAAGGGTGGCGCTGCATTTGTGGCGACACACTCTCCCCACGGGGAGAGCAGCCCGAATTTCACGCAGAGAAATCTGCTGTGACATAAAGTGGTATACATGAAAAAATAAAATAAACAAAAAGAAACCAAAGCTGAATGGAAACTAAGATCTGACGGAAGTGTTCGCATCCTATCAGCATATCATCCTAAAGGAAATTAAGAGTAACCCCACTGCGTACAGGCTCGCTTACGGGTGAATACATAGACGCATGGTATGCTCTCTCTCTCTCTCATCTCTCCTCTCTCTCTCTCTCACACACACACACACACACAAACACACACACACACACACACACACACACACACACACACACACACACACACACACGTGACGAATACATGTATCCACGCATGCATACCCTTCCCACTCTATCTTGAATGTGTTTTACTATCATAATTCTTTTTTCTTTGAATATCACAACCTCTGGCGCACATCTTAAATTGCCACCCCCTTCTTTCATTTGGACGAGCATGCCAGCTATGTATGACTGAGGGCATGGAAGACACAAACATACCCAGCATGCACCCAGCTACCTCGAAATGGACGGGCTCCACCAATTTCAACTCGCCAGAGGTCTAGAAGTAATGCACCTACCTAGAAAGCGAAAAGTCCGGGTTGGAAGTGTGCGGTGGTTCGATCCCCATTTGTGCTGACACTTTTCCCCCAACTACTAGACAATGAGAGGTGGTCTGGGTGCGAGTCTTTTGGATGAGCCCATAAACCGAGTTCCGTGTGCAACACGCATTTTGCGCATGCAAACAGAACCCACGGCAACAAGAGAGTTGTCTCTCTTCTGTAGAAAGAAAGCCACTCTGATAGGGAAACAAATAAACGCAGGCAGGAAAAGACAAAAAAAAGTGGCGCTGCTCTTGTGGCGAGGTGCTCTCCTCGGGGAGAGCGGCCCGAATTCCACACAGGGAACTCCGCTGTGACTTAGAGTGATATAAAATTGACACAGCGCCTAGCTGAACAATGCAGTGCAGTGCCCTAGTGATTCAACCAGTTCAGGAAGAAAGCAATTTAAGGGGGAAAAAAGACAATAGAAGAATAGATTACTGAAATGTGAGAGAAACTTTTTAAAGTTGCTACTCTCCATATACCTGTACAAATAAACAGATTAAAAATAATAACGCCAGCTGTAGCCCAACACGACTTGCAAAAGGTCAAACTTCGTGCTTCCAAGATGTGTTCAGATTACATTGCTCAAAACTTTTCTTTATAGCATTAAAACTTTTAAATAACAACAACAGCAATAATATTCTCTATATGTAGTTTAAAATTGACTTTTTCTTATACAGAATATGTATTTACTTGATATGAGTTTGTTGCTTTAAAAAACAATTCTGTTGTCATGTATTTTATCATTGTATTGCCAGTTCCTTGAATATCCACAATTTCTTTCTTTTTTTTTCGATGGTAAACGAAGTTATATTGTTATCACACATTTGTCTTTTGGACATTAGTATTTCTTTTTGTTTTGATTTATCGTGTTTTGAATCTCTAGGAAAGTGTGCCTCTTGTCTTATTTCATAACAACAAACTATTTTCATTTCCCCTTTCTTTCGGCCCGGAATTGTGTATGTTTAAAAAAAATGTTTCTCTCTTTGTTATTTTCTTCTCTTTTTGCCTACGGTTTATTCTTCTTTCTTTCTTTCTTTATTCTTCCCTTGTCTCTCTCTCCGTCTCATTTTATTTCTTCCTTTTCGTTTTATCCTCAGTGCAAGCCATGTTCTCGCTATTTTCACAGTTGTAATTTATTCATTACAAGCAAAGCGGATTCCGTTGTTTTTTTTTTCCTCAGGATGTCTTTTTTTTTTTACGTCTTTATTTTTTCTCTTTAGCACGATGCTATACTTCAAAATGCTAAGATTACGTTGTCTCTATTCACGCCAAGCTTTTAGCATAACAACCTGTACTTTCAATTACATGGAGAAAAAAAATTAGAGTATGGCTACCTAACTCGCTTTTCTGATTGCATTTTTATTTGTGTTTCTGTTTTCCTATTTTTCGTGTTTTTTTCATTAACTTTTTTTTCATTTTTCTACTTGATTTTCTCTTTTGTGTTGTAATCGCTTTGTTTTCTTGCAAATTCTGCGTTTTCTTTCTCCTTGTGCTTTGCTGGTGTTTCTGTTAAGTTCATTTTCCTTGCATTTTTTTTCCTATCCCCGTCTTCTCATTCATTTTCAGTTTTTCTTTCGCTTTTAATTTTTTTTTTTTAGGATGCGGGTTGTTATTTCTTTGTTTTGTTCCCCTATTTTTTATTTTTTTTTTGTTGCTTGTTTCAATCTGTCTCCCGGAATTGCAGCTAACTATGGGACAACGCTCGTGCTGATGGTAAATTTTCTGTGTTAACGGGTGTGTGTGTGTGTGTGTGTGTGTGTGTGTGTGTGTGTGTGTGGTGTGTGTGTGGTGTGTGGTGTGTGTGTGTGAGAGAGAGAGAGAGAGAGAGAGAGAGAGAGAGAGAGAGAGAGAGAGAGAGAGAGAGAGAGAGAGAGAGAGAGGAGAGAGGAGGAGAGAGAGAGAGAGAGAACACTGAATGATTAATGTACATTGGCGAGGAGAGAGAGAGAGAGAGAGAGAGAGAGAGAGAGAGAGAGAGAGAGAGAGAGGAGAGAGAGAAACTGAGAAGATGAGATGAGAGAGAGAGGAGAGAGAGAGAGAAGAGAGAGAGAGAGATGGAGATGAAGAAGAGAAGAAGAGAGAAAGAAAGCGTTCTATTGCCACCAACTAAAAATGTGACCATATCTGAAAAGGTTCTCTCTCTGTCTCACAATCTCTGTCTCTCTGTCTCAAACACCCCCCCCCCACACACACACACACACTCACTCACTCACACCACCCACACCCACACACACGCTATGGATGCATCATACCCTTTTCAAACCAATCTTGCATGAAGAACCAACAAGAAGAAAATGCTTCATATATATGCATTCTATACTTTTTTTGTTGTTGTTGTCTTTTTTTGGCTCTTCGTTTAATTTATTTGATGGCTTCAACAATGGTTCCGACGAAGAAAGAAAAAAAAACCCACAAGAGTTACAGTGATTAAAAAAAATCCCTAGAAAACTTGCAGACAATGTCCAGTTTCTCAGACATAGGCCTCAGTGGACCGCTCTGAAAGGTCATTACACATGCAGAGGAAAATGACTTATGCATAGGGCAAAGAAATCATCAAGCCCACTCAAGCTGAAAACGTCGCCTGTTGTTTAATCAGGTTGATACCAATTTCCATGGCGTCTGAATGGACCTGATCATGGACTGCAGTCGCCCAGAAAATAAAGCGATTGGTTTCCTGTTCTATAAAGACTTTTTCAAAGTCAGAGGTTTAAACCTCGGCAGTGTCTGGTGGATTAAAGATAAGGAGTTTCCAAATCTGCGTACATGCAGACCTGCCAGTGTCTCACTCCCTTTTATGTGTACATGCAGACGGAAGATCAAATATGCAGCCCCCAAAAAAACTTCTGGATTGACGTCTGTCAGTATTGGTGGGGTGCTGCACAAATACAAAAGTAGCCCAGGATGAATCTTAGACTTGGCTCCAGCATAAAGCCCTGGACTTAATCAAGCATTTTCTCTGTGGAGTTCTTAGCAGCTATCATACATATTTTCTATTCTAATTAAAAAAAAATTATATTCGCATAGCCCACGTGGATTATTCCGCATGTTTGGTCACCTGCCTGGAAAAACCAGAAACAATTTCCATCACGATGCCAGAGTTAATCAGTTCGAAGCAAAAAAAAAAAAAACAACAAAAACAAACAAAAAACACACAACCACCCACCTCCCAAAGACAAAAAACCCCAACCAACCAAACAAACCCAAACAAAAAACTTAGAATTCTTCACTTATGCTCTTGTATTCGTTTTTGTTGTTTATGTTTTTTTAACATGTATCGGTGTATTTTGGATATAATTTCTTTGTGCTAAAATACTTTTTATGATTCATTTATTCATTTATTTCGAGGATTAAAAAAATGGATTAAGCATTCGTGTGCATTTTTCTCTCTGCAGTTTTGTTAATTTTGTCATCCGTTCCCACAGGCACAACTAGTCCTACTCTTCTGAAAGATGAAACAGGTTTTAACGAGTGTACAAGATGTTCTGTGTGTGTTTGCACACGAGACCTGGGTTTATAGTCTCATCCAAAGAATTGTTGCCGATATACAGAAAGACTACTTACTACTTGTATGATGAATAAAATATGGCTGGAATTGCAGCCTGTGTGTAGAGAGATTACTTACACTTGCATGACAGCGAAAATGGTACTGTTAGTAGCAATGACTTGAGATTTTTCTTATGTACAGAAAGACTTCTACTTGTACGCTGAACAATATACCATTAAATTAGATCTAATGACTGTTGCCTATGTATGGAAAGGCAACTTACTGAAAGGTGGGTAAAATGGTATTGTTGGCATTTAAGACTTAAATTGTTGCCTAAGTGTGGAAGCGTTACTGTACACAGGTAAAATGGTATTTTGGTATTTATGACTTAAACTGTTGCCTAAGTGTGGAAATGCTATTTACAGAGGAGGAATGGCATTGTAGGTATTTATGACTGAGATTGTTCTTATGTATTGAGAGACTGCTGCCTCTATGGTTGATAAAACAGTATTGCATGAGTACACGGCTTGTATTGAAATCTCTTCCTTGGTTCTTTTGCTGATATTTCATACTTGTGTCTCCTCTCGTTTGCACAGAAGAAAACAGGAAAGCACGTCTGTGACAGCTCACTGTCACAGTTGAAACTGATACACCCTGTACATGTTGCCATCAGCATCTGCTTTTGCTGACAGAGAGTGCGTCAGTAGATATAAACATAACACACACACATAAACATACTCCACTACACCCAACATCATACTGTAATACTATCTAGTTGAGCTGCTGTTGTACTGATGTACTTTGTGCTTGCTGCTATCTACTACCTACACTATCCTATCCTACCTACCTATCCTATCCTACCTACCTACCCACCTACTCTATCTATCTATCTATCTATCTATCTAAACTATCTATCTATCTATCTATCTATCTATCTATCTATTATCTATCTAAATAAACAAAACGCGGTTCGTAATGTAAGACTACGTATCCACCCCCACCCCACCCCAAACCCTCCCCTTAAGGAATTCCGCCTGTCGCGTCGGGGCAAATTCTGGAACTGATCCTGTTTTCGCAGACAGCTTTCAATGGAGCAGCACTCTGCAAGCCTGAAGGCCCGTGCAGAGCTAGCTGTGATGGCCAGTGCCCACACAGTCCTGAAATCCTCCTCCGCACCGTTCCACTTAAAGCGCGGACGCATGTTGCTTGACACGGCTGCTGGCTCAACACTGAGGGGCATGATTGCTTTCAATCGAGCGAGATGACAGGAAAAGGGAAAAATAGTGAAGACATCGAGAGAATTTTTATTTTATTTTTTTTTTAAATACATTTTTGTCTGCATGCTTTAATGTAGATTGCCAAAATCAAACCAAAAAATGCGTATCTTCTTTCTTTTTTTGTTTTGTTCTTGCTAAGTTGGTCGGGATTTTTTATTTTTTATTCGTTTCTCGCTAACTCGATTTCACCAAGGTGATATTTTACGTATGTGACGTTTTTAACAACCATAAAGTAGCCACATTTCGACTCGGGTGGGTGGCTTTTACGACACTTGTGTGCATGCGTTTAAAAAAAAATGTCACCCCTTCCTACCGGCACTCAATGGCCGTGTGCGCAAGCTGTTCTGCATGTGTTCGCACACAAGACCTCGGTTTATGTTAGTCCGAAGGACTGTGTTAGTGGATGATTTCATACATGCTTCACGATACTGCATTCAGTACTGTCTGTTCATGTTGCCAACACCAACACCAACACGCAAGTACACACGCTCGTAACACAACTACAACACACACACACACCACACACACAATACATGCTCGTGAGCACGTGCACGCACACACACACATTCCAAAACACTGATGTCTGTTTTGACCCCTCCCCCCTAAATACACACACACACACACACACACACACACACACACACACACACACACACACACACACACAACACACGTACAGAGAGAGAGAGAGAGAGAGAGAGAGAGAGAGAGAGAGAGAGAGAGAGAGAGAGAGAGCAGAGACAGAGACAGAGAGACAGAGAGACAGAGACAGAGACAGAGAGAGAGACAGAGACAGACAGACAGACAGACAGACAGACAGACAGACGGAGACAGGCAGCAAGGAAAAGCAATCAAATGAAAGCCTCGCCATTTTTCAGCAGGATCACTGCTGGGGGAACATAAAAAATTGTGCACAGCACTTTACCATATCAATAATTATCGCTCGAATTGCATTGAAGACAAAATCATAAGCAAATTCATATCTCAAAGGTTGAATGATATAAAATCGGTATCTCTCTTTTTCTCCTTTCAAAAGCGTACCCCCCCCCCCCAAACAAACGCATCCATCCTAAACCGTCTAAATGAATATGTGTGTGTGTGTGTGGTGTGTGTGTGTGTGTGTGTGTGTGTGTGTGTGTGTGTGTGTGTGTGTGTGTGTGTGTGTGTGTGTGTGTGTACGTGCGTGTATGTATGTGTATGCGTGCGTGTGTTTGTATGCGTTCGTATGTGCGTATGTTTGTGTGTGTATTTGTGTATGCTTTAGTATTTGCATGTGTGTGATTGTGTCTATGTGGGTGCGCGCGCGTGCTCTGTATGCAAACATGTATGTGTTTGTTGCACGTTGGCACTCATATAATACATACATATATATATATATATATATATATATATATATATATATATATATTATATATATATATATATATATATATATATATATATATATGTATTCACTGCGTGTATGTTATTATGTATGTGCATATAATTTATAATGAGCGTATGCATGCACCCGAACGTGAGTGCATACGCATTCTCGGCTTCTGTGCTGGTGTGATAAAAGCACACCAGTGTGTACACACGCAGGTGCGTTTATGTGCGCGCACACGCGTACCTTTACAGCATGAGAGAGGGTGCAAACAGCAGGCTCAGTGTGATCAATCCGGCACATATCGCAGCAGTGAACGGAGAGAACAGACAAGACACACTCGTCACTTCATGATACGTCTCACACCACGAAACCTCTTTCCCTTTTTCAAAAACGAGATAAGAGGGTAATATAATCATGATCTATCTTGCCTCAACAATACAATAACAACAAAACAACTTTAAAACAAAACAACTGCACAACTTTCTTCTTCTAACATTTACAGCTTTGATAAGCTCACATTCTTGAAACACATCCTTCACAATAACTCAACAAGGGATTCGCGAAAACTTATCTGAGACGTAAGAAACAAGCATGTGCGTGGGTGTGTGCGTGCATGCAAGCGCGCGTGCGTGTATGCATGTATGAATCTGTGAAACTGAGCAACACAAGCGATCGACGAACACAAATATAAAAGGACAATATTTCAATCACCATAAATATGCCGAGCAGAAAGTGAACAAAGCGGTTTGAAAATCGAATCTGATAGTGATAAACTAGAAACAAATTTTTTGATAGGAAAAGCGTTCACTGGCGAGGGCAGAGTGGGATAGCCTAGTGGTTAGAACATTTCATCTCGCAATTAATTTGACGACGCAGGTTCGAGCCACCATCGAGACACCCATTCGAGGCGATTTCCCCAGTAGATTTGAACATCAGTGCCGACTCCACTTCCCCGAAAGTCCTTCGTGTGAGAATTTAAACTGTAGTCCCGTGAACGAACGCACGCTGAACATCCGTTTGCACACACGATAAAATCCCGTTCAGCCTGTAAGAAGAGTAAGCCAGTCCATGCCAGTAGGAACAGAGGACATTATCCCTGAAGTCAGAATGCGGCTACCTTAATGGTGGGTAAGCGGTCGCATAGCAAAATCATTGGTGAACCTCAAAGCTCTAGCCAAGAAATGACACTCATCCCCTAAAAAAAAAAGAAAGAAAAATCAAAAACAAAACCACACACACTCAAAAACAAAAGAAAATAAGAACAACACACACACACACACACACACACACACACACACACACACACACACACACACCACACACACACACACACACACACACACACACACACACACACACACACACAACACTGTTCAAGATTTAATATGCCTTTCATCCCTCTTGGGGCATGGAGGATTTCAGTCAACAAAATCAACTGTAACACATAATTTGCATTAACAAAAACGTTTACAACACTGCATGTGACAGATTAAAAAAATGAAGTTAACATTTTCAACAATGTCTTGTAACTTTACTCTTGACCCTAAATTTGCTAACTTTTGATCACACACACTCACATACACAAACACACACACCAAATTTTACACAGAAAATCTGTAGGGCTTAAAAAAAGAAATTTGCTGCTGCTGCTGCTACTACGACTACATCTACTATTACTACAACTATTTCTGCCACTTTTACTTCTTATACGACTACTACTTCAATTGACTTTTGTTTCTGCTTGCCTTTGTTACAACTCCTGTTAGTGATTTACATTTTAATTTTGGAAGGCGAGGGGGTTTATTCCTTTTTGCTGTGCTTTTTGAGAGACATACATGTAATTATATTACCAAGGTACTCATCAGAGAAAATCAAAATATAAGAGACAACAGCAATGGAGCGCAACTGGTGACGTTAAACCCTTTCAGCCAACCTTCCATTTTCCACTTTTTATTTATTTTTGCCTATTTTTTAAAAGACGCAATCGGAGAAACAGCTCCAAACAAACAACAAGAAACAAACAGCAACAACAGTAGTAGTAGCTCAGCGTAAGAATTTTTAGGTGGTTTGTGGGCTTTTTTGTACCGGTTTTGGTTTTTTTTTTTACGCTTTGTGCCTCATCCCAAACACCGTTTCAATGGTTTCTTCCCGTTTTCATTCTGGTCGACAAACAAGTTCTTCCTGATCCCCCCACGAGCGAAAAAAGGCATCCCACACAAGTGCCCACACAGAGGTTTCAGGGGGTAGAGGAGGCAAACTTTGCACAGCCTGTCAGTCTGCCAGTTAGCCAGCCGCTTCCGGCTCAAGCTGAAGCCTAGCCATGAACTGGGCCAGACGTAAGGTGCCAAGCCTCTGAAACCTTGGTGATGGCTTCTGAAACTTTGCACAATGTGTCCTGTCCTTTACCTTTGCCAACTTGTTTCTGCTTAAAAAAGCAACAACCCCAAAAGAAACCAACAGAGCCAAGGTGTTTGGCCGTAATTGTCTGTGTTTAAAAACCCATGCTCCCAATTTGTAGGCTTGCCATGCCAGTTGTATATCTCTATGTAAAAATCTTACTCTTTACTCATATGTTTGCCCTAATAATAGTCTCTATAAAAAAAAAACAGGAAAGCTGCGCCATATCTATTTGCCGTGTTACATGTTCTAAGCTTTCAAAGTAGACAAAGGCCCAGAACAAAAAAGAGGTCTGTTGTTGGTGCAATAAATGCAAAGACCTGTTTTTGTGTTTGCAAGGTGTTTGGTTTTTGCTCTAAGATCGCATCATCCATATTTGTAGTATACAGTACCCGCTTGAAAAAAAACCCGCTCTGTCTTCGTTTGCTTTAAAAACGTCCCCTATATATTTACCATGTGGTACCTACAGTAAACAATAACAATAACAACACACAACATAACAAACACATTAAAAGTAAAAACTTGTTGATGTTTACAATATGGACAGAGCTTTAAAAAAACAACCGCGCCCTTTATGTCTGTCTGCCTCGGCTTTCCAGGCTGCACATTTTAAGTTTACTACCTGCTCTCCGTTTCCATAAAACACTCCAATCTGGTTCTGTACAAAACACTGCGCTGTATATTATCTTTTACGAGCAAAATTTCTACATTATACTCGTTTCTGCTTCTTCTAGAAGGTAACGTGACTTCGTGACGATTAAACGTTTGTGCTACGTATTGCTTTTTTGATGTTTGCTATAGGATGTATGCATGCATGCGTTCAACATAGAGTATTTCTCTCTGATCAGCTGAAAGTGTACGCTGTGATTATGTTGTGCCCTTTGAAGTTACTTCACTTTCAACGGGAGTTCGTCTATCTGTTTCCAAGAAAGTCTTTTGCCCTGTATCATGCCCTGAAGTTTGTTACGTGTTCCAAGCTTTCAAAGTACACAAAAAATGAGGACAAAAAATGAAGTATGTTGTTGGTGCAATAAATGCCAAGGCCTAAATTAAAGGGTTTTAAAAAAATTCTTTAATGTTATGCTGCGGTTGTCATCAGCCAGGATACTAATTTTCAGTCTCCTTTCTAAGAGAAAAAAATCCTCTGCAGTTAGCTGCCGTTATCGTAAGGTATTTGTATAAGAAAAAACCAGCGATCTTTTCACAGTGAATAATTACGGTCTCATAAGGATGTGGTGTAGTGTGGTGTGGTGTGGTGTGGCGTGGTGTGGTGTGGTGTGGTGTGATGTGATGTGATGAGAGGTGTGTGTGTGTGTGTGTGTGTGTGTGTGTGTGTGTGTGTGTGTCTGAGAGAGAGAGAGAGAGAGAGAGAGAGAGAGAGAGAGAGAGAGAGAGAGAGAGAGAGAGAGAGAGAGAGAGAGAGAGAGAGAGAGACAGACAGACAGACAGACAGACAGACAGACAGACAGACAGACAGACAGAGAGAGAGAATATTCTAGGGGTGACCCTTAAGGTTATAAGCCGAGGCACGCGCACCACCACCACCACCACCAACAACAACAACAATAACACCACCACCAACAACAACAACAAACTGGACATGCATTCTGTGACTTCAACAAAAACTCGTGTGCCCTGACATGTGTCGTTTCCCTTGTTGTGTCTGTCCCCCTTGATTGATTTCACCATCGAGGAGTGCGCGTGGCGCGCGCTCGATAGTCTTAATTCGCAAGAAATTTCCTCTCGTGCGTCTCGACCCCCTTTTATGTGGGTGGGAGACGTGATGGGTCTCTGCTTTAACAGCGGGGCGATTTCGTGACCAGGCCACCAGAAGCTCAGGAAAAGCAGGAGTCGAGGCGACAAAATGACCTCCCATCCTTTCCATCAACAAAGCTTCCTTCTCATTCCCACATGTCATGTCTGCCTGTGGTCCCTTCTGGGGCATAGGCCGCCAACTAGCTGTCTCTCATTCCCACAACCTGGGGTTAATTCAGGACTGGCGGTCAGTCAAGTCAGTCAGTCAGTGTCCACGTTAAATCACAGAAAAAACAAGACAAGATTTGGGGAGTCAGTGGGAAGGGGGGGGGGTATGGGGGGTATGGGAGAGGGGGAGAGAGAGGGAGAGGGGAGAGAGAGAGAGAGGAGAGAGAGAGAGAGAGAGAGAGAGAGAGAGAGAGAGAGAGAGAGAGAGAGAGAGAGAGAGAGAGAGAGAGAGAGAGGAGGGGGGGGGGGGGCTCTATTCAAACTCGCGGGGAGGCACGCACAAGCAAACACACACACACACACACACACACACACACACACACACACACACACACACACACACACACATACGTCTCGTGGAGGGAGAGAGGGGGAGAGAGGAGGAGAGAGAGAGAGAGAGAGAGAGAGAGAGAGAGAGAGAGAGAGAGAGAGAGAGAGAGAGAGAGAGAGAGAGAGAGAGAGAGAGAGAGAGAGAGGAGAGAGAATAAGAGAGAGAGGAGAGAATAAGAGAGACACACACAAACAGATACACACACAGAGTGATAGTGACAGAGAGAGACAGAGACAGAGACAGACGTAATCAGAGAGAAGGTGGGAGAAAGAAAGACAGACAAGAACACACACAAACACACAAACACACACACACACACACACACACACACACACACACACACACACACACACACACACAGAAAGAAAGCAGGAGAGAGAAACAGACAAGAGCAGAGATCAGGCACACCAAAGATGTTGAAGTTCATAAAACCACAAAAGCAATCAAAGATAAAACCAATGAAAACATGATGCAAAAAACTAGAGGAAGAAAGCAAAAACCCCGGAATCAATTTAAGCGTAAGAAGAGCGATGAAAGGGGATCAAGACGCCTTGCGGAGAAAGAGAGAGCGCTCTATCTTCGGGGGTCACTCAAATCAAAGAGTCCGGAACTGAAGAAATGGATTTCGGGATCAACGGTTATGCAATCGTTTCCGAAGTGAGTGTGAGTGAGTGAGTGAGTGAGAGAGAGAGAGAGAGGAGAGAAGAGAGAGAGGAGAGAGAGAGAGAGAGAGAGATGGAGGAGAGAGAGGAGGAGGAGGAGAGTGTGTGTATGTGTGTGTATGTGTGTGTGTGTGTGTGCGCGCGCGCGCTCGCGCAAGTAAAAAAAAAAACAACAACAACAGAGACACAGTGTTTTTGAGAGAGAGAGAGAGAGAGAGAGAGAGAGAGAGAGAGAGAGAGAGAGAGAGAGAGAGAGAGAGAGAGAGACAGACAGACAGACAGACAGACAGACAGACAGACAGACAGATAGACTGACGAACAAATAGAGAGACTAGAGATACAGAAAGAAAGAGACAAACAGATTAGAGGTTCAGAGATAGATATATAGATCGATAGATTGAGAGAGAGACTGAGACAGACAGACAGACAGGCAGACAGAGACAGAGAGATAGAAGTGGATAGTTCAGACCGATAAAAAAAAGACAGTTCGGCATAATAAGACACAGATGGACAGAAAACCTCACATAATACAGAGACTCAATCACACAGACCGACCGACCGACAGACAGACATAAATACATAGGGACAGACAGTGACTCACATTTGGACTGCAGATCTTTGACATGATCGGCCAGTTTGCAGGCTGCTTGTTCCGCCTTCCACCTCCTCTCCCTCTCCCCCTCCCTCCTTCATCAGTTGCTGCAACAGCCAATACATCAACGTTGATCTACAATGAAGTTGAACATAAAAAAACACATCAATACTGATCTAAAATATACATCGGCAACACATCAACATTGATCTACAATGAACATCAGTAACATATCAGTACATCAACATTAATCCACAATGAGCATCATCAACACATCAACATTGATCCATAATGATTATCAGCAAGACATCAACATTGACCCATAATGTTTATTAGCAACCAACACATCAACATTGATCCATAATCATTATCAGCAAGACATCAACATCGATCCACAATGAACATTAACAACCAATAGTAATTTCACAATGAACATCAGCACCATATCAATAGTTCCGTTTCCACTGATGCAGCACATTCATCATTCAGAGTCCGCGTCTCACTAGGGGGATTTCCAACCAGCAAAATCTTTCTGTATGTATCCTTGTCTACTCTTCTCCCCTATCCATGGCCACCTTCGTTTACATCATAATCAGGATGGTTGTCAGCCTGAGTGTCTGGAGTTGGTCTTTGTTTAGTTCTGCCTGTGGAAGCGTTTGTGGTGATAAAAACTGTGGTAATATTTATCATCGTTTTGGGAACATGAAAGAAGTAGTTGGGGGTGGTGCTGGTGATCAAGAGTAGCACGATATCTATTTTTTCATGCCATCTTTACTTTCTGTCCTGTTTGTGTTTGTTTTTACAGCAAATCATCATGGGTGAAGACACTTGTGCAATGCTGGGCTAAACAGGATTCCCCATTTCATTCACATGTGCATGGGCACATGTCTCCTTTCGAGGCAAGAGTAAATCACCATTGAGGAGAGGATGAGCACAACCCTCATGAGGCTGGCCCAACAGCAGACGAGGTCTTTAAAACCTCCATCCATCCCTTTCCACCGTTCAGACTTTTAACAAAGATCTTTATATGTCGATGTGTGAAAATGTCGATGTCTTGTGGACGTACGATTCAAGGTATGTATTCTGTCGGGGTGGTGGATCTTTGCTACCCTATGCCTGTACTCTCCAAATCCATCAGCAGTCTCGTACTCTTGAGTCAAGTGTTCGAAGATAAGTGTTCCTGAAATCCCCTTCCCATCATCAGAGATAAATACCTTTTCAGTGTTGAGCTAATTCTGTTATTTCAAAACTCGCTTTCACTCTGTCCTGGAAACGTTCAAACGCTGTGTGATTTAAAGATTTTCGTGGTTTGTTTAAGTTACAGCATAACCTATCAATCTTTAAAGCTTACTGTACAGGATTGTTCATGGATTTATTTGTAAAGCTGCACAGTGTGTGTGTGTGTGTGTGTGTGTGTGTGTGTGTGTGTGTGTGTGTGTGTGTGTGTGTGTGTGTGTGTGTGTGTGTGTATGTGTGTATGTGTGCGCGCGCTCGTGTATGTATGTATGTATGTATGTATGTATGTATGTATGTATGTATGTATGTATGTATGTATGTATGTATGTATGTATGTATGCATGTATGTATGTATATGAGTGGATGCGTGCATCCGTGCGTGGACACACACACGTACGTGTGTGTGTACTTGTTGGCGCACACTGATTATATATATGACCAAACAATTATACTGTACAAGTGATATACTGCTATCAAGAACGCATACATGCACGTGCTTGAAAGAGAGGACACACACTTCACACCCAAAACCATAATATCCAGACTCATTGACAAAACCACGTTGGCATCAGACTGACAGATAATGAAAGCAATCCGATCCCATTAGGCCTGCAAGCACACGACCAGGATACCAAAAGCACTGTACTCGGTAAACACCCCCAAGGGGACGTGAGACAAAAACACCCCTGTGTGCACAGACTCTTGCAAAATCTGTTCAGAAATGGGATTGCAGTGCCAGAGATAAACCATACTCACAAGGAGGGCCAGGAAAGGAATCGCCACATCCTACCAATGTCTCCTTTCTCCAGCCGTCTGCAGCCTAATCTGATTTTCACTGTCTGGCACCAAATCCTGTGCGGCGATTCGTTCTGATTTATGTTGTCGGTTCACCCAACTGCGTAACAATTCCAGAAAAATGATGTCGAAGAGATGGTGATTAGACTTGTCCAGTTCTTTTTTGAATGGTAGTGCATCCCTTTTTCCTGTGCTTTTTCACGTGTCTTGGTTTTTGCAGTGCAGGGAAAAAGACTCTATAACGAAGTCGTGGAGGTCTGTTTCGCAAAGTTTTTTTTTTTGCCTGTTTCAAAACA
>CM060330.1:11942150-11947694 GCA_030674155.1 Stramonita haemastoma
CTGGCACCAAATCCTGTGGGGGGCAATTCGTTCTGATTTACGTTGTCAGATCACCCAACTGCGTAAGTTCAATTCCTGCAACTGATGTTTAAGAAATGGTGATGAGACTTGTCTTGCGCTTTTTTTTGATGGTGCTACTGAAGTCCTCTCTCTCTCTCTCTGTGCTCGTTCATGTGTATAGGTTTGTAGTGAGTGGAAAGACTACAACAGAGTATTTTTGTTGTTGTTGCAAAGTTCTGTCCTGCTTTGAAACAAGTTTAAATACACTCTTTCTTTTGTATTGGGTACAATGAAGTTAATCTACACCTGATGAATGATCCAGTGACCGCCTCTTTGGTGTGGCTGCTTTCTGAGTGACAGCAGAAGTAAGGCAACTGTAGCTCCACAAATGTTTTTACTTAACAAATCCCCCCACTGTTTTTTTACGATTTTTTTTACCTCTGGAATTAAAGATACCCCCCCCCCCCTCCCATTTTTCTGATTCAATTTACAGCTTTTCTCATGAAACATATACAATGACTTGGGATCATTCCATGACTCTCCCTGCGTGTGTGTATGTTGTGTGTGTGTGTGTGTGCGAGCGCACACGCGCATGCGTGCGCGCGTGTGTGTGTTGTGTGTGTGTAAATGTATAAGTGTGTGTGTAGTGTGTAATGTGTAAGTCTGTGTGTATGTGTGTGCGTGCATGTGCGCATCCGTGTGTCTGTGTTCATATAGCACACGCACCACACCGACACGTTCATGCACTTTCGTTTGACTGTGTAATGCATGCAACTGCTAGGGAATGTACGGGATACTTTCTGCTTCCTCAAGTGTTTCTCTTAAGGTCCAGCCAGGTTTTTTTGGGGGGTACTCATTTCCCAAGGAAAAAGCGGTCCAAAGAAAGGACGTGGAAGGGAGTGGGTCAATCAATGCCCTGATCAATGACCCCTCTTGTGACCAGACGTCCACACCCCTGCACACAACACAGTCCCCCAGCTGTCCCCATCTCAGGGTCTACAGCCCACGTGCAACATCCCCCATCAATATTTCTTCCTCAACTATCAATGCCATGCCAAAAATACACCTTCAGAAAGATGGCGAGGGCAAAGGGGGAATTCTACACAAGAGATGACAGAAAACATTCCGTGTATAAACTTCTGCCGCTGAACAAAATGGTCTCTCTGAAATCTAACTCCCCAAGGCGGTGTTTCTGTTTGCTGTTTGGATTCACGAGGCTGAGTCAATATTTCTACTGCTGAAATCGTTTTAGTGAAACTTTCCAGGGGTTCGCAAAACAGGACTGGATAAAAAAAAAAGTTACTTCATTTGGTAAATACCTTTTGAAATGTGATACTGGTGCTAAAGAACTGTTTAAATGTGTGTGTGTGTGTGTGTGTGTGTGTGTGTGTGTGTGTGTGTGTGTGTGCGTGTGTACGTGTGTGTGTGTGCGCGCGCGCATGTAAATGCGCATATTATGTATGGGAAGTTTACCTATCTACTTAGGCGCGCGCGTGTGTGTGTGTTTGTGTGTGTGCGCGCTCGCGCGTGTGTGTGTGCGCGCGCACATGCGTGTGTGCGAGTGTGTCTGTCTTTTTGTGCAAGCCACACATCCAACAGCACATACGCAGAAATTCCTTGTACATGTATACACATACGATTTAGAAACCGAACATTACATGAAGGAGGTGACAGACAGGAAGAGTGGACGAGGAAGGGGCATCAATCAATGATACGGTCAATACCCACACAGTTCCCCAGCTGTCCACATCTCAGGCTTGTACAGCTCACGTGCACACACTCCCAGTCTGTGCATTTTTCTTTCCTTTTTGTCTCTCTCTACCTGTGGTTTTCATGTCTTGGTTTGCAGTGAATGGAAAGACTGTACGGCAGGAGAAGGGGAGGAGGGGAGGGGAGAGCCCAGTGTTGAGAACATTGAGCTGGTGATGTGATGGCCCAGGTTTGAGCCACCACCCAGGCACCTGTTTGAGGAGATTTTATCCCCTGGAGTAAACATCAGTACCGACTCCACTCGCCCAAAAAACTTTAAGATGAGACTATAACAGAGTTTCCAAGCGTGAACACTCACAGAATATCTGGCATACACGTTAAAACCCATTCCACAATTATGGAATAGTAGGCATTGTGTGCCGCAAGTAAAGGGTGACA
This sequence comes from Stramonita haemastoma, assembly GCA_030674155.1. NCBI lineage: Eukaryota > Metazoa > Mollusca > Gastropoda > Neogastropoda > Muricidae > Stramonita > Stramonita haemastoma. The sequence goes on from CM060330.1 coordinate 11,944,299, forward strand.
AAATTGATAAAAAAATGTACACGGGTGTGCTGTTCAGACATCATCCCTGTAGGCGGAATGCAGTTACATTAAAAGTTGGCGAAAATTGTCGCATACGAAAAATCTCACCATCGGTGCACTTCAAAGTCTAGCTGAGGAAGAAAGAAAGAAAGAAACAAACAAAAAAGACACCATCAGAGATGTGAATGTTTTCTAAGTTTTGTCCTCCTTCAAAACAAGTTAAGATAACCTTAATCTTTATTTCCTGTTGTCTAATAATTGTGCTGATTGATACGGAATAAACCATCCTGATCTGTACAACATCTTCCCAAGCAACACCAGAAACAAGACAAGTGTAATCACGAGAACTTTTCTCCCCTACCCAATCTCTCCTGCCCACTTCTGTGAGTCAGCCACACTTCAGGGTGACCCAAAGTTAGAGTCCTGATTCCAGACACTACTATTGCTTCACAACTCAGGGATCAATGACAGCACAGTCCCTCACCTGTTTGGCATCCACGGCTTCACAACTCACGTGCAAACACTCCATGGATACTTCCCCCCCCCCCCGAGTCCTGCTTGCTATTCTAGAAATAAACCTACCGACAAAAGGGACTGTCAGGAAATGCCGCGGAACAGATCCTGATTAACAACTACTTTCTAAAAGCATTTGATACTACACTTGAACTTTTGAAAAAAAATCTCAAATTGTCTGGTTAATTTACTATAATGGTATCACAATAGTTGGTTGAGAATTTCTTTTCCGCAGTTTAAGAGAAATACTGATGGAAACTTTTGTCTTTCGACAGTAAGACATTGAGTGAAAAGCCATGACTTGAAGAAGTGATGAGATCTTTATGAATCGCACGCGTGCAATGTGTGTGTGTGTGTGTGTGTGTTGTGTGTGTGTGTGTGTGTGTGTGTGTGTGTGTGTGTGTGTGTGTGTGTGTGTGTGTGTGTGTGTGTGTGTGTGTGCGTGCGTGTGTGTGTGTGTGTATGTGTGTGTGTGTGTGTGTGTGTGAGAGAGAGAGAGAGAGAGAGAGAGAGAGAGAGAGAGAGAGAGAGAGAGAGAGAGAGAGAGAGAGAAATAGATAGATAGATAGATAGATAGATAGATAGATAGAGACAGAGACAGAGACAGACAGAGACAGACAGACATACAGAAGCAGAGGCAGAAAGAAAAATAAAATGATTGCTTTCCCTCCAGGGAGCATTTCTGGGAACACATCACCATGTTTCATGAGGAAAATGGCCCCACATCACATCAGAAGAAAACACTCGTGTGCATCCCTGCACAGAAACAGCCTCCCACATAAACCAAAGTCTGACCCGACTTGTGAAATCACAGCCACCACTGTGTTTCGAGAGACGCAGATGATATTATACAGATCCACGGTCTGCAAACTCCTGCAAATCTGATAATCTAACAAGGTGCAGAGAGACAGACAGAAAAACACACACACACCAAACACACACACACAGTGACACCCCCCCCCCCTCTGTTATTCGTACTGCAAAAATATCTGCTGCTCTGTGAATGTAGATGTGCTATTACATCATGTAGTAAGAGGTAGCTTCAGTTTATGCCATGACAAAGGGAGAGAGGCCTATTAAGTTTAACGTGTGTGCGTGTGCGTGTGACTGTGTGTGTGTGTGTGTGTGTGTGGTGTGTGTGTGTGTGTGGTGTGTGTGTGTGTGTGTGCGTGTGCATGTGCGCGTGTGTGTATGTGTGTGTCCGTCCGTGTGTCTGAGTATGTGTGAACAGGCAAAAGGGTGAGCATATTCTGGAGGTTTCCGGGGCAGACAGATCTCATTCCTAGCAGGAAAGGAGCAGAAATAGGGATGCCTATGCGCGCACATAATTATATGCACATATAGACGTGCGTGTGCATGCACACAAACACAAACACATGCACAGTGTGAGAGAGAGCGAGAGCGAGAGCGAGAGCGAGAGAGAGAGAGAGAGAGAGAGAGAGAGAGAGAGAGAGAGAGACAGACAGACAGACAGACAGACAGACAGAGAGGGTAATAAATAAACAAGGAAAAAGAAACCCACCACCACGACAACCACCACCAACAACAACGTCCACCATCATATCCTTTACAGAAAATCTGCACTATGTACCCAGTGGAGGTGGTAGCAGCAGCAGCAGCAGCAGCAGCAGCAGCAGCAGCAGCAGCAGCAGCAGTCTGCAATTTCCAAGTCACAACATCTTCGAAGTGGATTTCTGGGCTAATCTGGTGTGGCGTGTACAGAGTCTTCTTTACGCCCTCAACCCTCATCCCATCTCTTTATGTTGTGTGTGTGTGTGTGTGTGTGTGTGTGTGTGTGTGTGTGTGTGTGTGTGTGTGTGTGTGTGTGTGTGTGTGTGTGTGTATGTGTGTGTATGTGTGTGTGTGCGTGCGTGCGTGCGTGCGTGCGTGTGTGTGTGTGCGTGCGTGCTGTGTGTGCGCGCGCGTGCGGGCCCGTGTGTGTGTGTGTGTGTGTGTGTGTGTGTGTGTGTGTGTGTGTGTGTGTGTGTGTGTGTGTGGAGTGTAAGGTCCTGGCTTTTTGCTCAGGTTTGTAACGTAACGTACTAAACCCCAAATCATAGAAAAAAAACCCACTTTATCCAGAAAATAGCTCAAGTTCAACCCAGGGTTTGTCACTCTTTGCCCTCGAGCTCAAAATAAAAATAAAGATAAATAATTTAAGAAACAGTCCGTTGACACGCTGTGGAAGCAAAGAATCAATGTTTAATTTCTTAATGAGAAATAAATATTTGAAAAAACAATCTGACGGCCATATTATGTATCGTGTGCATTTCGTTGAGGGGGGGGGGGGGGGATGATTGAGTTAAACACCTGACTGATTCCATTTAATTCTCGATAAAAAGGAACAACTCAAATAAACCCAAACAGCCACCCATGAGACATTTCTGATTAATCAATGTGCTGTTCTAAACAACAATCTAATAAATGGAAAAGATAATCGTTTTATTGCGTGTGATAATGTAGTTAAATGATACACGATGCATCTGAATGTGTAAGGGAAGTATAAAAACAAAGAGAAATTTATATGTAAAATGGACATTATTTATTGCTTCTTAACTGAAGAACAAAGAGAAAAAGACAGATAGAGAGAAGGAGTACCTTAAGAATGAGGAGGAGGAAAGAAGAGAGAGAGAAGGAGGGGAGGGAGGGAGGGAGAGAGAGAGAGAGAGAGAGAGAGAGAGAGAGAGAGAGAGAGAGAGAGAGAGAGAGAGAGAGAGAGAGAGAGAGAGAGAGAGAGAGAGTGAGAGAGACAGAGAGAGTGAGAGAGACAGAGAGAGAGAGAGATACAGAGAGAGAGAGAGATACAGAGAGAGAGAGACAGAAAAGAGAGAGAGAGAGAGGAGAGAGAGAGAGAGAGAGAGAGAGAGAGAGAGAGAGAGAGAG
>CM060330.1:11947794-11952794 GCA_030674155.1 Stramonita haemastoma
TCTCTCTCTCTCTCTCTCTCTCTCCTCTCTCTCTCTCTCTCTCTCTCTTCTCTTCTTTCTCTCTCTGTCTCTCTCTGTCTCTCTCTGCTCTCTCTCTCTCTCTCTCTCTCTCTCTCTCTCTCTCTCTCTCTCTCTCTCTCTCTCTCTCTCTCTCTCTCCTCTCTCTCTCTCTCTCTCTCTCTCTCTCTCTCTCTCTCTCTGAAGAGTCATTGGGGCTGTGTGGTTTTTGAAAGTTTGATCCTCTGAAACCTTTCTAGGTGGCAAACTTTTATACTGTCAGCCATATGACAACTCCTGGCTATTGTTGTATGAAGGGTGCTTAGACATAAACCAAGATGTTATGAGTGTATTAGCACACATATCTTTGATTTATCATTTCTTCCAAACGACTCATTCCTATCACCATTTTAAGAGGGAAAAAAGGGTAATTTTCAGTTCATTATCACTCACATCAATGTCCAGATTAGGTTTCATCATCTGGAAGCTAAAAGCTTTTTATTGCTATGCTTTCAGTGCTAAGCTTTAAGTACCTATATTTATAAAACAAACCAAATGTTGAAGTGTACAAAATATAGTTTCTTTTATGAATATAGGAGCTTTTTTAAATTTGGTTTCTCATCCACAGCTCCAGGGTTCATCAATGGTAAGACTTTTGCATATGGGACAGTTTTTGCGGTACCGCATTTCGACTTTTGGGATAATATCCAAACATGACATCTATTCTTATGAGCATGTATGACCTACTTTCCTGAATTGCAGAATGGGTTTTAAAATATGTGCAATATGTTATGCGTTTGTTTTCACATGGGACCCCGTTTTAGAGTCTCATTATGAAGGATTTTATTTGAGTCAAAACTGATAACTCCAGAGGAAAAATCCCCATGAATTGGTATCTGTTGGCAGCTTGAAGCCAGGCTCAAGCCCTGGTCATCAAATCGTGAGCACAATGGTCTAACCACTAGGCTACCCTGCTCCTACCTAATATAGAGGCTGACCCGAGCAAGCAGTTGCCATGTGGGCTTTTGTTTATCACTTCATTTTATGGCATTTTCACCACTATCTGTCATTCTCTTATATAATATCTAGGATGTGTTATGATGTGCAATAACACAGCTGTTACCAGAAGACGTACCCTTTGCAACAAATTTCATGAATGGTCATTTAGAACTGGGAAGAAAAGTACATGAAATCCATTTTGCTGCATACTACACAGCTGCAGTGCAACCCCCCCAAAAACCCAACTTTCCCCATTGCATTGATTGTAGAACCAACCAGACAGCAAACTGATCAATTTTACTCAACACAATTACGGTACAAGTACAAAAAAAAAACTTGTTCGGTGCACTAGTTCTAGTCTTGAATGAAAAAAACTGACTGAACACTATCAGTCAAGTTGTACAGTACACCCCACACACAGCTGCACTAGTAAGAAAACACGCCCTGTGCACCACCAATTTCACGTTGAGCTGCTTGACAAAAGAGAGAGGAGGTACCAACCAGTCTCGGCGATGGAGTCAGGGAGTTTTCCGTTCAATCACTCCAGCCGTTTCCTTCCTTCCGGAGGGAGCATCCCCATCCTAGTACAAGACACCTTGCAGCCTGTCACCAGTTTCCGTTCTGTGAAACTCTGCAGCGTCTGTGAGAGAAAGCAAGCCAGGGTACTAGTGAAGCAGAAGTGAAGTTTGTCAGCTTCTTTGTGGGAATTCTGTATTTGCTGCACGTTTGGGGGGGGGGGGGGTTGGGGGGGGGGGGAGAAAATGTGTACTAGTTTCACTGTGGTTTTAGGTTTCTGTCTTCTTTGTTAAACCTGTCTTCCCTGGAGACAAGACATGTGTGTGTGTGTGTGTGTGTGTGTGTGTGTGTGTGTGTGTGTGTGTGTGTGTGTGTGTGTGTGTGTGTGTGTGTAAAGTTGTGGTGCTTTTTTACAAAGTGAAAGACTTGTCAAAGTCCTGCTCTCTCTCTCTCTCTCTCTCTCTCTCTCTCTCTCTCTCTCTCTCTCTCTCTCTCTCTCTCTCTCTCTCTCCTCTCTCTCTCTCTCTCTCTCTCTCTCTCTCTCTGAAGTGAAGTCACTTTTTTTTCTTATAGCTGCCTCCTGTGCTGTGGTGTTGCCTGTCCTGCTATTCCCGCACTGCTCATCCCCATACCTCATCACCCAACTATATCCATTCTCGTCAGGTCACATCCTCAGGGCCTAATGTGGACTCCCAAGTTTATCAATATTAGGCCGCCATGCTCTAGAAGGGCCCCGTACTTCTGCTGGGTCATTGTGGTGATGTTCAGTAGTGCCTGATTTGATCAACATTCTGAGGACACCATCTGTATCCTCCGATCCTAACCATGACAGTATTTGTTGTTGTTGATGTTGTGCATTCCCCAGCTTAACACTATTGGGGGTCACTCAGAATGTGTGCGCACTCTGACTCACTCATCCCTCCTGGAAATTACTGTGAGATTGAAATTGCATACTGAATGAGAAGTTTGCGTGTGTGACTGTTTTCAAGTACCTCGCCACATAGGCAGCCATGGTCCGACTTCAGAGGATTTTTTTTCTCCCTTAATTAAAGGAGAGTGCATCTTGTTAAGAGCTTGCTATGGCGGAAGGCAATCTCAACACAACATTTTATAAATAACAACCTTCTAGTGTATGCCTTGGTAATTTGCTGACATCAATAACGGACACAGCTGTAGGCCTGGGCCAGTGGCAGAATTTGAAAAGTGGCAAAGGCAGACCAAGTCAGACACGTTGCGGCGACCACCACAACGTCATCCCCCATGAATCTCCTGGCGAAAGCTTAGACAGAGGCTCACCACCACAAGCACAGAAGAGTTGGAGAACAGAAACCACAAGGCAAAATAAGGGCCACCGAATTAGAGCGTGTTTTTTTTATTGGCATATTGGTCGATGGTGATGAGGATGGTAAAGCGATGATGACGTGAAAGTGCGCCAGATTTGAGAGTGCTTTACCAGGACTGGATTCTGCTTTTCTTATCATAGCAAATCCTGGCATCAACAAGGGTCTGGAGGTACAGACACCTGCTGTGTTGGTCAAGACGTTTGAGCAACGCCCTTACGATCATGTCTGTAAAGTGAATCATGCTCCGACTGTTTGATTCCATTCTGCATAGCCAGGTCATATCATCAAACTCTTCGTAAAGCTCTCTGGTGTGCGGAGAAACCCTTGTTTTTCATTCCTTGCCTACAGCTATAAGGTTTACCAATGGTCAGATTTTTTGCATCTTGGGATTCCAACCCACGATTTTCCTGTCAGATCCCAACACGCCAACCACTGCGCCACGTTAAATACAAACCATTCAAGCAATAGTTTCAGCTCAAATGTCGCTCTCTTTAGCCTAAATAAGACAATAACATCCACGAATTCGAAATGCGGCTGCCTAAATGGTGGGCTAAAACGGTCGCATATGCAAAAAATATCACCATTGGTAATAAACCTCATAACTGTAGCCAAGGAATGAAAAATAGAAAAGAAAATAGCAAGGAAAACTTGTGGGTAGTGTTACTGTAATGGGGAACAGTGCTTATTTTTGTGTTCTGAACAAAGATGCTTTTTTTTGGACATGCCAAGGCAAATGATATAGTGTGTTTCTTTTCAAACAGCAGAGGAGAAAATCTGATACCATAGTTCAGAAAGGGAACATTCGGCAAAAACAAGTAAGGGCCATTGTGATTCGCAGATACCATCAGTCGCATAGGTCAGAAGCGAACGTCGGGATTTTTATCTGCTGACAGTTGTCAGAAGTAATCAGCAAACACATACACCCATGCACGCGCGCACACGCACATACACGCACACGCACGTGCACAAACATATATATACATATACACACGAAATACACGCACGCTCACACACTTATGCGTACACACACACAAGCAGGCACGCACGCACACACACACACCACACACACACACACACACACACACACACACACACACACACACACACACACACACACGCATACACACACGCATACACACACGCATACACACACGCATACACACAAAGGGAGAAATGGTGAAAGAACACACACATACACACGCATACGCACGCGCGCACACACACACCCACACACTCAGATAGATAGATAGATAGATAGATAGATAGATAGATAGATAGATAGATAGATAGATAGATAGATAGATATGCCTCTCTCTCTCTCTCTCTCTCTCTCTCTCTCTCTCTCTCTCTCTCTCTCTCTCTCTCTCTCTCTCTCTCTGTGGTTCCTCTTCTTCTTCTCCAGTTTCCTCATTACTCTGCCATCAGCAGACTATGCGTAGGTCACAGGCTTGTGTTTGTCAGACAGCTAGGCCTAAAGGAAGTCTGGGGCAGCACACTGTGACGTGGGCTCAGTTTGATGATGTAACGGGAACGAAATCAACTTTCTCCCAACACTTCACGGGGGGTGGGGGTCTGGGAGGGAGTGGAGAGATTTGGGGGGGGGTCTGACTTTTCTGACCATGATTCTTCCTCCGCCACCCCTCCCCTTATCCCTCCTGCAAACACATCCACTCATTCTTTTTTTTTTTTTTTAAACTGACTTACCTCAGTTCACAGCTAGGTAGGCCAATGGAAAGTGAGGACTGTGGCTCCTTTTTTTTTGTTTGTTTAAACAAGGTTTATTCATTCAAGAAACATGGAACAAATATTAACATGAAGAACATAATCAGCATAGCAACAACAAAAAGCTAGTAGTTTATATTGTGCTGAAGCACAACGTCACTTTTCACATAGCAGTTAATGATCTCTATAATGACCGAAAGAAGAAGGGGGGAGGAGGGGGGGCGTAACGACTGAGTAGGATAATAACAGCATCAGTTTGTTGCTCCTTTGAGGTGAAGACAGTCTGGCATCTAGGAATGGTTGGTGGTCTAGAAGTAACGCACCTGCCTTCAAATCACGAAGTGTGTGAGTTCGATCCCCCATCGTGCCTGAACTTCCCCCTCCGCACCCCCACCCGCCACCCCCAATCTATGAGGCCTTGAG
>CM060330.1:11960294-11967794 GCA_030674155.1 Stramonita haemastoma
GAGAGTTCTTTGTTCTCGGCTTTTATAACAGAATAGCAGAGTTCAAAAACGGAGGAATGAAAAGTTGTTTCGAAACTTTGATCAGGTCATCAGAAAAATGAAGTAGACAGGGAAAGACAGACGGGCAAAAAGCAACACACATAACAAAGTAAAAAAGAAAGAACCGGCAGAAGATTGCGTAAAACTTGATGTTCATGAAATTAATTTCTTCTTTGTAAACTCCTCACATAAACAGTTGTAATTTGATATGTAAATTTTAATTTGTCTTAACACTCTTGGAAAATCAAGTATTCACAAAATTCGGCAAGGGCTTGGATTCTCTCTCATTTTCTGGTAAGCATATTTGTTATGATTGCTCTGTTCTGAAATCGTCGAGTAGAGAATCTGGTATCATAGATCGGAGAAAAATAATATGCTAGTATACTCATTCGTAGCCCAGAAAATGTGAATATGGCTATGGTTATTTTTAGACCAGCTACGATATTTTGTCGAAGGTTGTTTTTTTTTATTTGATTTGATTGTTTTAGTTATTTTGTTTGTTTTTATTTATTTTAAGTTTTTATGTTTAAGTCTAATATAACCTAGAGCGAACAGACTTAAGATGAAACAAAAAAATACAAATGATAAAAACAAAAAGCAGAAAAGGGCCTACTACTCCGTATGAGAACTGTTCTGAGCAAGCAAATAAAGAATGTGCCTGTAACTGATAGATGGACTCCCAAGGCTGTCCTCACCAACAAAACTGTCCTGTCCACGATCTCTGAGATAGATGCAGCATGGCCCAATGGTGTGCTTGGAATAACGTTTATTATATTAAAAAAATCCCACATCCTGAGAGAGAGAGACGGGGGGGGGGCTATCCATTTTTTGGGCCTATTTTTCAAAGGGAAGGATACGTCATCTATCATTTTTTCTGTGAAAACTCTTGGTCAGTCGAGAGAAAGAAATATGAAACGTATGGTCACTCTGGTCCATAGAGAAAGAGAAGGCAGACAGAGAGATTTGATTTATTCTTTTATATCGAGGATAATGGAATAAGCTCTCTTGTGCTTTTTTACATCCAGTCCCCGTGTGTATGCATTTTGTAAATGTCATCTGTTCCCACCGGCACACGATGGCCTACTCTTACGAAAAGCGGAACAGGATTTAACGTGTGCGCAAGATGTTCTGTTCTGTGTGCGCAAGATGTTTGAGAGACAGAGAGGGAGAAAATGAGAGGGAGGGGGAGAGAGAAAGAGAGAGAGAGAGAGAGAGAGAGAGAGAGAGAGAGAGAGAGAGAGAGAGAGAGAGAGAGAGAGAGAGAGAGAGAGAGAACTCGAACATAAAGCCTGTTGCTTCTTTACATAGTACAGCCGCCAAGGATTAAATTCTAACATAAAGAGTGACAGCAACTCGGTTTGCATACACACACTTACTATCATAGTGAACAATATTACCGAGGGAAACAATGAATCTGTGCCCCATGGGAGATATGGTAAACACTGAAGTTTTGCAACCCTTCTGGAACTGGGCAATTTGGACGCTTTGGGTTTACCGTAGATGTTCAGCACCTGTTGTGTTGTCCCCCATCCACCCAGATTCACCCCCTCTTTCTTTCCCTCTCTCTCCCTACCCCCTTCTTCTTTTTCATTCTGTGCTAGGAATTCCCTCTCCTCTTTTCTACCCATCTCTTTGTTTCTGCGTTGTTCTTCGAGTCATCTCCTTCTTGTCTATTTCCTGCCTTTTGGAGCCATTCTCCTTTTTTTTTTCAGAAAGACCTACAAGATTAACAAATCCCCCCACACCAAAGATTGATGCACTGGGCCTGACTCGTCACATGCTTAATGGCACTGCAACGCATTTTCATTCATGTGATAGACAATAGTTGCTGACTGAGCGTTGGACGAAGAGGAAAATGCCTTCCTGGTTAGAATAGAAATGAGAAGGAAATAAGACAATATTCAAATTTTGCCCCATCAACTGAACAATTGACGACTACTCATAAAAATAATTTAATGCGGAGTTCATAGGTCATGGCTTTCCCCGTTTATTTATAGAACTCTACGTAAGTATTGGATATTGCCGGAAACACAACCAAATATATTTTTTTTTTTTTAATGATTAAACATTAGAAACACATTTTGGGATCATTATGGTAGAAAAATGAACACAGTACAGCACAATATAAATTGTCTATGTCCTACACATTTCTCAGCCTGAAATCAGATATATATTTCCAAATTTTCTGTTAGCTAAAAGACAGGCACCGTAGCCTGTTGGATAAGACGACGGGCTTTGCGGTTTGTATGTCCTTGATGTCATGGGTTCGAATTTCAATGGGACTTTTACTGTCTTCCTAGTAGTTGTAAAAATTGTGCCCTATAAAAATGTACATGGAGGGCGGAGGAAAGCTAGGGGGGTATGATGATGGTGGCAGGTCTAGGGAGGGTGGAGGAGTCTTAGAAGGGGAGGAGGGGGTGCAGGGTGTGGTGTATGGTGGAGATATACGAACGAGGGGGAGAATGATGGGAGGTAGGTGTAGGAATGGGGGAGGAGGTTATAGGGGGAGGAGTATGGTTGGGGGGTAGGTATAGGGAAGGGGGAGGAGGTTTATGGGAAGGAGTATGATGGGGGTAGGTTAGGGAAGGGGGAGGGGGGTTGGTGTGGGGAAGGGGGAGGAGGTTTAAGGGAGTAGGGGGGAGGTTTAGGGGAGAGTGGGAGGAGGTTTAGGGGAAGGAATATGATGGGGGTAGGTTTAGGGGGAGGAATATGATGGGGGTAGGTTAGGGAAGGGGGAGGGGGGGGGGTGTGGGAAAAGGGAGGAGGTTTAGGGTGGGGGGTAGGTGTGGGGACGGGGGAGGAGTATGGTGCGGGTAGGTGTAAGGAAGGGGGACTAGATTTGGGGGGAGGGGTAGGTGTAGGGAAGGGGGGAAAGTATGGTGGTGGAGGTTTAGGGGGAGGGGTATGGTGGGGGCAGGTGAAGGGAAGGAGGAGGAGGTTTAGGGGATATTTAGTGGAGGAGGTTTAGGGGAGGGGGGGTTGGTGTGGGGAAGGGGGAGGAGTATGATGGGGGTAGGTTAGGGAAGGGGAGGAGGTTCAGGGGATATTTAGGGGAGGAGGTTTAGGGGAGGGGGGGTTGGTGTGGGGAAGGGGGAGGTTTAGGGGAGGAGTATGATGGGGGTAGGTTAGGGAAGGGGGAGGAGGTTTAGGGGAGGAGGGGGTTGGTGTGAGGATGGAGGAGGATGTTTAGGGGGAGGAGTATGGTGGGGGGTAGGTGTAGGGAAGGCGGAGTTTAGGGGGGGAGTATGGTGGGGGTAGGTGTAGGGAAGGGGGAGTATGGTGGGGGTAGGTTGGAGAAGGGGGAGGAGTCTGGTGGGGGTAGGTTAGGAAGGGGGAGGAGGTTAGGGGGAGGAGTAAGGTCGAGGAAGGGGGGGAGTATGGTTGGGGGTAGTTTTAGGGAAGGGGAAAGAGGTGGGGGTAGGTGTATGTAAGGGGGAGGAGCATGGTGGGGTATGATGTTTAGGGGAGAGGGAGGTATGGTGAGGTTAGGTATATGGAAGGGGGAGGAGGTTTAGGGGGGAGTATGGTAGGTAGGGAAGGGGGAAGGAGTACCGTGGGTGTAGGGGAGGAGAGTTTTTTAATGTGTTGTTATGTTCTGAAATGGTATGTTAGCTTTAGGATTCTGTCTATTCAGTTATTCATTCTATTTCCTTTTTTTCTTTTTTTTCAGTCTTCGGAACTGAACTTTTTTCTCCTAGTTTATTCTTAAACATGAGTTTATTCTTGAAATGTATCCTATGCTTGAGTATACGCCAAAAGTATGACAGATACCATCAACAAGCGTTGCGCTTATATCATTCTCAGGTGTGTCTTGTGTTGCATTCATTTGTTTTTCTGTGCTACCTCCTTTTCTTTAACGCCTTTTTTTAAAAATAAAAAACAAGATAGTCATATCCTTCACCCTTTTCTCCTTGTTTCTTTTATTTCATCCTTCTCTTGACCCATTCTCTGAATTTTACTCTCTCTCTCTACTCTCTCTCTCACTCTCCCTCTCTCTCTCTCTCTCTCTCTCTCCTCTCTCTCCCCCTCTCTCTTTTTCTTTCTCTCTCTCTCTTTTTATCTCTCCTTCCTACCCTCCCTCCCCCCTCCCTCCCTCCGTCTGTCTGTCTGTCTGTCTGTCTGTCTGTCTGTCTGTCTGTCTCTCTCTCTCTCTCTCTCTCTCTCTCTCTCTCTCTCTCTCTCTCTCTCTCTCTCTCTCTCTTCCTCTCTCTCTCTCTCTCTCTCTCTCTCTGTGCGTGCGCGCGCACACACACAAACACACACACACACACACACTTATATATATATATATGTATGTATGTATGTATGTATGTATGTATGTATGTATGTATGTATGTATGTATGTATGTATGTATCCATCCCTCATGTGTGCGTGCGCGCGCACACACACATTTCCTCTACTCCGTCCTTTCAATTTCTGTTCTTTGGCATCATCTTCTCATTTGTCGACTTTCCTTTGTTTTTAGCTGGAAGTTTTGGGGATTGGTCCTCCCTACCTCCCCCTCACTCCTTTCTCTTCCCCCCCCCCCCCCCCCCCCTCTCCTCCTCTCTCTCTCTCTCCTTCTCTCTGTCTCTCTCTCTCTTCTCCTCCCCCTCCTTCTCCTCCTCCTGCTCTCTCTCTCTCCTCTCCTCTCTCTCTCCTCTCTCTCTCTCTCTCTCTCCTCTCTCTCTCTCTCTCTCTCTCTCTCTCTCTCTCTCTCTCCTCCCCCCTCCTCCTCCTCCTCCTCCTCTTCCTCCTCCTTTTCCTCTACTCCTCTTTGTTTTCTTCTTCTTCTTACTCCATCTTTCTCTTCCTGGGAGGGCTGTAAGCCAGTATGTTTGCTTGTGCCAATACCCTGTTTAAAAAAATCATTTGTTTATTCATTTATCCCTCTTCCTGTCTTCCTGTGTTCTTGAGTCGATTTTGTAAACGATATGACTGTTACATTACTATAATTGTTTCTTTTAGACTCTTTCTTTGACAGCTATAACTCTGATACTGTCTGTACTTTTTTTTAATCAGTATCCATGTACATTTATCAGGAAGAAGAAAGGTTAAGGCAGGCAGGCAGGCAGAGGGGAGGGGGGGGGGGGGGTAGGTATGGTTAGCCCTCCCTTGCTCCTTTCCAAAACTGGATTAGAGCAGTCTGGATTCAAAGGTCTCTTGGCAATACAAACCGCTGGAAAGACAGGAAGGGGCAAGGGAAGGGGCAAGGTGGACAGAATGTGGAGGAATGAGAAGGGAGAGAGACTGAATACGTTGGAAAAGTCCAGGAACCTGTCTGTACACGTCATGCTTCTTGAAGGGGAACTTCACTGGCTTCCTGTGCAGGAGGGTATATATTGTAAATTGTCTTGTCAGTTCCGTGCAGTTTCAAGAGAGACGATGTCCCTGTATTTGTGTGATTTTTTTGGTGTTTAGGGTTCACCACTTGTCAGTCTTTTGGGAAGGGTTTCCAGACCGGGCTACGTTGTAATCTTTGTTTCCCGGCTAGAGCTCCAGGGTTCACCAGTGGTGATATTTTTGGTGTGTATGCGACCGTGGTTTTTTTGTCTAGAATTAAGGTAGCCGCACTCTGATTTTGGGGATTTGCCGGGACTCAAATGTTTTGAGCGAAAGTGCTGCAACCTTTTTAGTTAGATAAAAGATTTGTTAATTGCAGATTTCAATTCCAGACTGGTAAAATGAAAAAAGGGGGGTTTCCAAGGTGATTTCAATGAGGTGTTTCGAAAAACAACTCTTCTTGCGTTCAAGTTTTAATAAACAAGAGGCAAGACAAAGTAAAGGTCAAGTTTGGATAAACAAGAGGCAAGACAAGGCAAAGTTCATTTCAGAACCTTATTTGCGGTACATGAAAGCGTTGGCTGTTGCATAACTCAGAATATGAAACACGGTCTGACCTTTTTGAAACAACAAACAACAACCGTAAACGTTGTCAGTAAAGCACTACAGTTTGAATGTCAACAGACAAATAAAATTTCGACAACATGAACACAGCAACAACAACAGGTGAATGTGTGAGATGTGTGTGTGTGTCTGTGTGTGTGTGTGTTTATTTTTTTATTCTTTATATTTTTTATTCTTTTATATCGAGGATAATGGAATAAGCACTCGTGTTTTTTTTATCCAGTCCCCGTGTGTATGCAGTTTCGTAAATACTGTCATCTGTTCCCACCGGCACACGATGTGTGTGCGTGCGTGCGTGCGTGCGTGCGTGTGTGTGTGTGTGTGTGTGTTTCTGTGTGTGTGTGTTTGTGTGTTTGCGTGTCTGTGTGTGAAATCCCATCTTCTAACCCAAGGTCATCTTTTCATCTGCTGGACATTTCAGCTTCCTTTTAATCTCCCAAAATGTCTCTCAGGCTGTTCTCTCTTTGCTTTTTTTTTTTTAAAGACGGTTTATAAATATCTCTTTCCTGTGATAAGTCTTTCACCACACGAGTTTTAGACATCTATTACTCGGGAGGTTCTGCGTTCTTGGCATTTAGAGCAGAATAGAAGAGCAACAAAAGAAAGAAAGTCTTGATCCAGTTTTTAGCTTAAAAGAGGGCATAGGGGAAAAGTAGACAGCTAGAAATGGACAAAAATCAACATAAAAAAAATAGATTGTTCAAAAAAAAACGTGAAGGAGAAAAATACCTTCCAATCCATTTGTGAAAGCAAATAAGCCAGCGCTTGTAGGTGATGTATAGATTCTTACTGCCAGCCCTCTACCAACACTGCCCTGTCCACGTTCCTGAAACAAATGCAATATTACCCAGTGATGTGCTTTGAATTTTTTTTTAATGCCAGAGAGAGAGAGAGAGAGAGAGAGAGAGAGAGAGAGAGAGAGAGAGAGAGAGAGAGAGAGAGAGAGAACAAGATTCAGAGAATTTATTCATGCACATGCCATTATTCCTCATGAGAGGGTGTCGAGATAAATTTAACAGGAATAATACATATACTCAGTGTTTGCAAAAGAAATATTCTTGAATATAGCAAGACATGAGATGGAGAGAGAGAGCAATAGCGTGTGTGTTTATGTGTGTGCGCGCGCGCACGTTATGTGTGTGTGTGCATGTGTGTGTGTGTGTTTAGTTAGTTAGTTAGTTAGTTAGTTAGTTAGTTAGTTAGTTAGTTAGTTAGTTATTCTTTTATTTCGATGACAATGGAATCAGCACTCGTATTCTTTTTAATCCAGTCCCCGTGGGAATGCAGTTTTGTAGATTTTCTCATCTGTTCCCACCAGCACACAGTGGCCTACTATTCCAAAAGTCGGAACAGGTTAAACGTGTGCGGAAAATATTCTGCGTGTGTTCACACAGGGGACCTCGATTTATAGTCTAACCCGAAGGACATTCGGGGGAGAGGAGTCGGCACTGATGTTAACTCTAATGCTGACTCCACCCCCGAAAGTTTCGGGGGGGGGGGGTCCAGCAATTCAAACCGAAGGACACGTCATCCATCACGTTGTTATGGATGGAAATTCTTGTTCAGTCCAGAAA
>CM060330.1:11970041-11975041 GCA_030674155.1 Stramonita haemastoma
TGTGTGTGTGTGTGTGTGTGGTGTGTGTGTGTGTTGTGTGTGTGTGTGTGTGTGTGTGTGTGTGTTAGAATAGTACAAAAACAGATGGTGTTGTTGACAAAAAATTAAGGTGGGGATGAGGAGGAGTTGGAGGCCTCACAAATATTAGTAAAAAAACAACAACAAACAAACAAAAAACATTCCTATTTTTCATATTACCCTGAGGCCGTCTGAGTAGCTCAGCGTCCATAATGCCCAGTAAGCCATTGAGCCGGCCAGGGCCTCCAGCCATAAAGCCTTTGGTCTCTCACATTTCCATTATAAGTTGAGTATAGCTTTCTGGATCTCCAAATCTGAATAAATGAATACAGTATCATCATCTAGCTGTCATTGAAAATCTACAACAGTCCAATGGTTAGGAAAAAAACTGTGTTTTTTTCATTGTGAAAATAGGTCGTGGACGTATTTTTAACCGCAGTCTGTATTTTATAGAACTTTTAAACGAGTGTAGATTATTAACGTAGAATTTTAAAGACGGAGTGGACTTGCTTTTTTATCCTAAGATTTAAAAAAGGACAGTACCTTATTGACCAATACGTTATTAAGCAGTGAATTACTTATCTTTTTTCTTTTTGCCTCAGAACTTGAGGTCGTACATAATGTTAATTAGTGTTGGGGATTTTAAAATGTCAATATTTTGTATGTCTGTTGGTAGACTGCTTACATCAAAAATTATATATATATCCGCGGGTAGTTAGTAGGCCCTAACATGTCTCTATGTCTCTGGCTCTGTTGTCTGTCTGTCTGTCTGTCTGTGTCTGTCCGTCTGTCTGTCTGTCTGTCACTTTCTCTCCTCTCTCTCTCTCCTCTCCTCTCTCTCTCTCTCTCTCTCTCTCCTCTCTCTCTCTCTCCTCTCTCTCTCTCTCCTCTCTCTCTCTCTCTCTCTCCTCTCTCTCTCTCTCTCTGACACACACACAAAATCTAACCATTAGAGAACCTCGAAGCTCTAGCCAAGGACTGAAAGAAAAAGATATATGTGCTGCTGTACCGTTAATCTCAATGTCTGTTGTTATACTTCTTCAGTTTGTGAGTTCCTCACACTCTCCTCTTTTTCTCGCCCTCTGGCTCTATTCTGGTCTGAAGAGGGGCTGGGGTGTTCAATGAGAGTAATAGGAGAGGAGCGGGGTGATGGGAATGTAAACATGTAAAGTCGAGAGAGGAGAGAGAGAGAGAGAGAGAGAGAGAGAGAGAGAGAGAGAGAGAGAGAGAGAGAGAGAGAGATGAAGAGCAAGTGAGGGAGTGAGAGGGAAAGAAAACAGAAACAGAGAAAATAGGTTTGGAATTGCAAGGGACCTTACCGGTCATTTTAACAAAAAGAATGTGACACTTGTTTTCTTTTCTGTCCACATTCATCCAAAGTGCTCTCCCATGTGATGTACGTGCACATGTACCGGAAATCCGGTGTCATGTTGTTGCAAACAAAGCAAAACAAACATGTGATTGACCGGCTTAAAAAAAAACTGCACTGAAGTCTGTCAGTATTAGGTCTTCTCCTATGGCAGGGAGGGGGGAGATTTCATCAATGATAATCAATGATGCATTCATTCACTTATCGGGGAAACAGGCGAAATTTTTAAGATTGTCAGTTGGCTATCATCAGGGAAACGTTTTGATTCGCTTTTTTTTTTTTTGCATGCAGGAAAAGATTGCTGGGATTCATGCAGTTTTACTCATACATGTGTGTGATCTGACACATGCGCGCGCGCGCGCAACACACACACACACACACCACACACACACATAAACACAGACACACACACACACAAACACACACACACACACACACACACACACACAACACCACACACACACACACACACACACACACACACACACACACACACACACACACAAAACCTTCCTACATCACTGCAAATAGTGTCCAAAGAGGGAAGGGATGATGGGATAGCTAATTGAGGATCTCCACTTCTGTAGGACCTAATATCAATAAAGTATCAACGGAATGTTCTCCCCCCCCAAACAGAACCACTCCATGCCACACTTACTTTCAGGGTGTCTGGACAGTTTTGTGGCTGATAACCAAACTTTGGTTCAGATTGGCTAATGGACCATCTGACCTTTAAGTTTCCATGAAGAGGGGGAACATCCCATAGAAATCCAGATATAAGAGGGGGAATATCACATAGAAACATCACCCAAGGATGTATGTAAATGCTGGGCTCAAATGAATATAAGTGGCTAATATGCCGTTTCTGTGTCTCGTTAAAAATGGGGGGCATTACGGGTTCAGTAAGCAGTGTCATGAAATGGCCGCTTTGCTGTGAGTTTGCCTGTTCAATCCAAAACAGCCAACGAATTGCTATACACAATCACTTAAAAGTGGTAGTTGCAGGCATATTTTTTCTTCTCTGACCCCTTCTTTACAAATTTGCTGATGCTGGTGTGTGTGTGCTATTTTTTTCATTTTAATGAGATAAGGGATTGTTTTACTCACTATACCCTTAGCACTTGGTTTTAAACATATGTAACTTGAGAATTGCTATTGTTATTTTTTTCTGTTTTTAAGTAAGCATATGCATTCACGCAAGTATATCTTTATCAAAATTTGATATTTTCGCATTTAATGTTGAAAAAAAAAGTTAAAAAGTTCAGTAATCATTTCCAAAATAAAAAAACTAAAACCAGAAATATAGTTCAGTACATTTTCCCATGATGCTATTGTCAAGATCAAAAGCAGTTATCAGAATTGAACTGTGTATAGTTATTGTAAAACAGCTTGTAAAAGTACGGAACATTCAGCCAGTGATCTGTGTTATAAATGGTATCTTTTCTAAAACTTTCTTTAGAGACTGTATAAATAATGAAAGAATATGACAGTGTGTATTCTGACAGAAAAGTCACGATATACTTTCTGAATGTTTAGTGACCGAAAACATAGTCAAGAATAGCTTGTTTTCCATGAGATCAATTCTCAATGCCGTGGATTAGGTTTCTGATCGCCCATATACAAAAACGTAGGATATTGATAGACCATTATGCCAAAATACTGTCGGCGGTCCCTGGAAAATGTGCATGTTCTAAAGAGACAGAATTGTACAACTTAGCCATTACCGTCAAGGAATGGTTGAAGAAGGTAGAGAGTTGACATTGCTGATGCACGGTGAATGGGTGGCTGATATGCACACTAGGCAATGATGGACTTAAGACCAGAACAAGTACCGCCAGTCTCGAGAGGCAATTATTTGGGATGACTGCGTAAGTCTGAAGTGAAGTACTCTCTCTCTCTCTCTCTCTCCTCTCTCTCTCTCTCTCATCTCCTCTCTCTCCTCTCTCTCTCTCATCCTCTCTCTCTCTCTCTCTCTCTCTCTCTCTCCTCCCCCCTCCCTCCCTCGTAACATTTTTGTAGAAGTGCATGTGCTTATGTGCAATAGGTACAATTATGAAGTTGCGTTTCTGTTCACATCTCTAAAATCTTTTACTTTAACACATTAAAAAAAAGACTGTTTTCTAAAAAGGTTTTAACTGTGGTCATGAGTGAGAACAGATCTACCCTCAGTCTGAAATTCAGGGTAAAATTATCATTCATCGTAAAATCTTTCATATATTTCCAGAAAAAGATTATGTAATATACTGAGAGAGAAAAAAAAAATCCACCAGCTAGCCGGAGGATGAGTGTGGCTCATAAAGGAACCCAGGGCGCCATTCAGGCCGTTTTCCCCTACAGTTATTGCCGGCTGGCTCCATCGCCCAGAGTGCAGTGCCGGTTCCTTAAGCTGTGCTCAGCCTTCAGATGGCTCCCACACCTCCCCATAGCCAGCCTTTGGTGTCCTGCGTTTCCAGCGTTAATGGAATATCACTTCCTGGGGGTTTGATCTGATTGACTCTGAATGAGACTCTGTCGATTGTCGTAAAATCTCACAGGAATAAAGCACGCAAAGAGTAAACAAAGCAACAACAAAGTCGTGATGGAAGTGACAGAGAGCAAGAAAGTTGTGAAGGAAGTGACAGAGAGCAAGAAAGTCCAGAGGAAGTGACAGGGACCAAGAAAGTCTATAGGGAAGTGACAGAGAGCAAGAAAGTCTATAGGGAAGTGACAGAGAGCAAGAAAGTCCAGATGGAAGTGACAGAGAGCAAGAAAGCAATCTGAGGTTTGTTCGATGGATTTTCCCAGAAACAGTCAAGTAAAACCAGTTTGTTGATGAAACCACTGATGACAATCATAAAGAAAGCCAATATCAGTTTGCCATACATTGAGAAATGGTCGGACCTTATGAACTATACATGATCTGTGTTGTTTCTTATGACTGTGGATTATCATAGGTATATTCAAAATGAAGAGAATTATTTGAGTCTGATTCGAAGTCGGAATGCGGCTACCTTAATGGTGGGTAAAACTGCTGCCTTCGCAAAATATCGCCATTGGTGAATCTCGGAGCTCTTGCTGAGGAACAAAACAGTTTGAGTCAGAACATAATTATGCCATGTAATTTTGAACATGAAAATAGGAAGGATAATCTGACGTCAAAAGCATGATGTTCTTAGAATGAGTAGTGTGTTAGAAGATCCAATCCATTCATGTGTCTTTTCCAGACAATCACAGAGGTATATAGTCAAGGATGCCGTCACATCATTTGTAAAAGGAACATTGTTGTTATTTGAAATTGTGTGGAACAAGTCATTCATTTGCAGATGACTCAACAGTCTTAGAAGCGGTCAAATTAAACATTAAATATAAAGATGTACAGTGCCTTTCCAAGCCAATCATTGACATATCACCTCACATTTCAAGATGTACATTAGATGACTCAACAGTCTTAGAAGCAGTCAATTTTTTTTTTTTTGCGTTGCATGTGAGGCTTCATAATTTTATGCAGAAAAAAAGTTAATGTATATTTTAAGTAACTTTTGTGTAATTTGTTTTCCTGTCTTCACAGTGAAAAGGATGAATGTTGTGCTGATTTGAGTATCAGTTTATTGGAATGGGATGAGGGACAGAAGGA
>CM060330.1:11990041-11992380 GCA_030674155.1 Stramonita haemastoma
ACTTTTCTCTGGAATTGTCAGTGACTTCAAACAATAAAAAGGAATCTCACTCTTTATAATAGCTTTTAAAGGGGAGGTAATATTGCCTTAAAATGTTTTATCAGGCACGCAGAATGTGTCAAAAACTCTAAATACAGTTGAGCAACGTTCATCTGCAGTATAAACTAAGTTTCTCTTTTCATTCAAAAATTAAAATGCCATAAGATTTCTATAAGGTTAAAGAGAAACTATATTTTAAAATCTTTAACTGAAACTTAGGAAATTATTGCTAATATTTTCATATCCCCAAATTTCACATCCATGCAACAAAACAGGTACAACAATTTTATGGAATAAATCAAGTGCCACATGTGTCTGTAGTTCTATTGGCTGTGCAGTCCTTATTAAGCTAAACATGACTTTAGCAGCTTTATCATAAGCATTTTTCATGCATTACATTTTTATATGTCCATAGTTTCACATCAATACAATGAAATACATACAACGATTTTATGTGTTCTTACTATGCAGTCCTTATCAATTAAACATGACTTAATTCTCCATATACTAACACTCTTAGTCTGGAACTGAGGATTTGCTGGATTGAACAATTGCCCCCTCTGAATCCGGATTTGCTACCACTGCTACTGAAGTTGATTCCTGAATATTTAAAACTGTTAAAAACTTCAAGCGTTTTTCTGCTATTTTACATAATTATTAGAGATCTATTGTTCCCGAATATCATGATTTTGGTTTTTACTAGATTCACAACAAGTTTCTAATGAAAACAGTAAGTATCCAAAATATCTAAAGCATCTTGTAACCCTTCTTTGTAGTGGAGAATAAAATGGTATCGTCGGTATTAAGTAAAAGTTTAACATAACTAGTTAACATTTTGCCATGAGATGAAAGTTGAATATACAGTGTTAAGCAATTTCTGATAAATATTGTTCCAAATCATTCAGAAAGTGTGTGTGTGTGTGTGTGCTGCTTGATATCAATATTACTTCCCCTTCACAGGCTACATATCCTTTTAAAGAGTTCCATCCCTTTTAATTTTTTGCAGTTGCTTTGTAGTCCAGATCAAAGATTTCATCTGATGGAAATGAAGCAGTAGTTTTAATATGAAATTGTAGAATCACTGTTGACCTGTGTGAAAGAAGTACAAGGCGAAAGTAAATGATTGTAGACATACATGTTTTTCAATTTGTGAAGATATAGTAAAAGACACCTTTGGAATTTGAACTTGTTGGTTTAATGATAAGTTGTAAAAATGTGATGGCAAAAAGTTAAGCTGTGAGCTAGGAATTGCAGATCTGTAGGGGGATCTGCCCCTAACTTCTAATGCTCCGAGCTTTGGAGTGATGTGTTGTCTATCTTCCCATGTTTGTGCTAGGGAGAAGCATAGGGAGGGAGAGGTGGGGGGGGGGGGGGGGAGGGACGGGGGGGGAAGAAAGGGGGAGGGACGGGGGGGGGGAAGAAGGGGGAGGGACGGGGAGGGGGAAGGAGGGGTGGGGAGAAGGGAGGGGGGGGGAGGGAGGGGGAGGGGGAGGGGAGGGAGGGGGAGTGGTGGTTGGGAAGGGTGAAGGTGATTTGCCTGTTGCCAGTAATTTTGTATTGACTGAAAATTGTACTTCGTTTGAACGCTTGGATCACTAATTTTAGGAGGGTGGGTAAGCAAATAAGTTATAAGGACACCAGCATGTATCAAACATCATCTTCTTTGCGTCATATGAATGCATTTTTGAGTGTTTAAGATTATTACACTCATATTGATTGCACAATGTTAAAATTTTGCTGCCTACAGTAATATTATCTGTAAACTTTTCTCAAATTTGCAAACAGGAAGTGCAATTACATTAGTTTTTCCCCCAATAATAAGGAATTGGGTCGTCAGAGTATAAAAGTTTTAGTTAAGAAACGTAATTTATACAAGCCTGCTTCAATTAAGTGTACAAGTTCCTGACTGGACAGCCAGAACAGCTTGCAAAGCAGCGCAAATTGGAAATACTGTTTCAGCTCAGCTGCACTGCACCTACTCTTTTCAAACACGAATTAAGTCTTATCCCCCCACTAAATTTTTATTAAAACCATTTGGGATGGTCAAGTACACCCACCAAAACATAAAATTAGTGAAAAAAACTTTGAAGCAATTACTTGTTGCCAGAGCCCTTTTTTGGCAAAATGTTCCTGGACTAAAGATGGGAGGGCTAGTTTTCGAAAAATGTATGGCGCTCTAACGGTTGAGAAGACTACGAAAGTTGTGATGTAACGTAATGTAATGTATTGTATTAATACGTAAAGGCTGGTCATGATTGCTGTCTGTTGTCGTCATTCGTTGGTTATGTTTGATGGTTTAG
>CM060330.1:12002480-12013737 GCA_030674155.1 Stramonita haemastoma
ACTAGGGCGATATGCGGTGTCCACTTCACCTCAGGAAGGGTGTGGTGGCAGCTGTAAATGGCTGCGGTCAATATTGATGCTGAGCCCAGAAGCTGAGCACATGGGGGCTCAGTGATGCCCTAAGAAGGTCGCTGGTTCCCTAGCACTGTCCTGTGTGTGCAGCTGTCCTCTTCAGATGAATGCCTGTTAGTGGCGGGGATAGAGGGCTTTGGCCGCTGCTAGCTTTCTGCCCTGTAGAGTCCTTGTTGTGTGCTGGGGTCCTTGGGCTGACAGCTCCGTTTACAGGCCACGAGTCCTTGGGCTGACAGCTCAATTTACAGGCTAGGAGTCCTTGGGCTGACAGCTCCGTTCAGAAGCCAGGGTGCACAGATTTCTGCCCTGCTGCGGAGAATTGTCAAGCCTGGCAACACTCGAAGACCTCTCAACGTCATAGCTTGCTTTTCTTTCATACATTCAAGCTCTTTGAGTAGGGCGGGGGTGTTTGTGTCTGTAGGTTTTTCTCTGTTTGTTGTTTGGGTTTGGACCTCTTTTTGTTCTTGGGGTTTTTTTAGATGTGAGGTAGGATTGGGATCTGTTTCCTTGTGGGCTCCCTTTTTACATCCAGAGGGCTGGATGTAAAAAATAAAAAAAATTTAAGCAATTGTTATGCTTATTCTATTACCCTCTATAAATAAAATGTGTTCATTGTTGTTCATTGTTCCTCCTCCAACTTGCCTTCCTTTTTTTTCTTTTTTCACACTGCCTCATCTTCTGTGACATACCAGCTCTTGCTGCCCCCATACCACTCATTCTAATCTCACCACACCTCTAGCATCCAGGTTCATTCCGTATCCTCAGGGCCAGAAGTTCGCAAGGAGATTATCAGCGTTAGTCCACCATCAGACCACTCTCTGGAATGTCCCTGCACTGCTGCTGGCAGGGCCAGTGTGACTGTGTTCATTGATTCCGCTTTTTTTAATCTCAGAAAGATACGGATTTTAATTTAAGCATCTACCAAACGCATTATGAGTGTAAGAACAAAAATCATAAATCATATTGAGAAGATTTATAGATGACAGTACAGTATCAGAGCAAGCACTACAATCATAACACAAGGACAAACAAAAGTGTAAAATTCTTTTTTCTTCAACAGCTCCAATTCATATAATTTCGATTGATCATGAACTTGTACAGTTCACATCGTAGCTGATGACAGGAAATTCTGAAAATCTGATCTCAAAAACAAAAAAAAAGAACTTGTACAATTTAGATTATTGTTTTCACATGCATTCTTAAGTTAACGGACTGACATTTTGAAATACACGTAAACTCTGATTAATAATGCTTTTCACCCTCACACACACATAGATGCACACGCACAATAAGAGGGTACCCCTCACACACCTGCACACACATACACGCAGTAAGCATGGGGGGGGGGGGCGGATAGCCTAGTGGTCAGAGCATTGCACTGGCAATTTGAAGACCCGGGTTCGAGTCCGGTCGAGGAAATTTTCTTCCTGGAGTTAACATCAGTGCTGACTCCACTCTCCCCAAAAGTCCTTCGGATGAGACTTTAAACCGAGGTCCCGTGTGCGAACGCACGCAGAACATCTTGCGCACACGTTAAATCCTGTTCCGCTTTTCGTAAGAGTAGGCCATCGTGTGCCGGTGGGAACAGATGACAATCTTTACAAAACTGCATACACACGGGGACCGGATGAAAAAAAAGCACATGATTGTTTATTCTGTTATCCTCGATATAAAAGAATAAATAAATAAATAAATAAATGCCCACCCAGCCACGCGCATCACTCTCCCCCACAGGTACATCTGCATACACTGGCATTTCCCCCAGTCTTTTATGGTTTTAATTGTGTACATTTTTTTCCAATCAGAATAATTTTATTAACAATTTCCAGTGTGCGTTCACCGAAAGATCGATTTTGTATTCCAAATAGTACGTCATGTAGTGGGAGTTTGATTTGCATTCCCAAGAGACTGAATGGAGGTAACTTTGCGTTTTACGCCAAGATGCATTTACCGGTGTACATTCATAAAAGAGGAGTTCAATAAAATCAATTTCTCTTCTACATTCTCATGGATTTCCATTTCTGGACTGACATACGCAGGACACCATGTACTAAGCTCCTTGCGGAGACGGTATCATAGTCTTGGAGCCAGACCGAGGTGTGGTAAAATCCCTCCAACAACCCTCTCCTGCTATATATAGATCTCCAGACCCCAGAGTCTTTGACACAGACTCACCACAGACACAGAGGACTAGGCTACAGGAAACCAATACTGAGGTCACCCTGAAACCAGTGCCATAGGAGCTCCTGTTCCGCTGATACACATACTCTCTCTCTCTCTCTCTCTCTCTCTCTCTCTCTCTCTCTCTCTCTCTCTCTCTCTCTCCTCCTCTCTCTCTCTCTCTCTCTCTCTCTCTCTCTCTCTCTCTTTTATTGTGACTTCTGATTTTTGTCTTCTGATCGAGTGCATTTTTATTACCTTATCATATACAGTGTCTTTATTCTTGTGTGTTGTTTGGTTTGCGTAAAGCTTTATTGTTTAGTATCTTTTCAACTTGATGTATCCCTGAAAGGGGCGGGGACTGGATGTAAAAAAGCACGCAAGTGCTTATCTATTATCCTCGAATAAAATACTTTGCCTTGCCTTGCCTTGCCTTGCCTTGCCTTGCCTTGCCTTGTCTCTCTCAGTATAAAAGAATATCCACGATATAAAAGAATAAATAAATAAATAAATCTCTCACACATTCACGCACACACACAACACACACACACACACACACACACACACACCACACACACACACACACACACACACACTCCCCATCTGTCCCTCCCTCCCCCTCTCACATTTTCTCTCCCCCACCCCACCCCAAGAAAAAATTAAAAAAAAAAAAAAAACCATCAAAATCAGTCTCCATGATGGCCCAGTTAACAAAAGCTTTGAGCAGACAGACATCACGTCCATCACTGTGAGTTTTCCGCTACAAGGTTTCACACAGACATGTTCAAGCCTGCAGGGAAGATTGTGCAGATGCTTGTCTGTCTGTCTGTTTGTCTGTCTGTCTGTCTGTTTATGTTGGCTTTTCTCTGCAGTCTGTGGCACACAAAGTTACACTGTTTCTGAAAAGAATTTAATGATGAGAAATTGTGTATTTAGATAAATCGTCAGAATTCACTACTGTGCGCTTTAGTTGGATTTTTTTTGTTTTGGTTGTGTGTGTGTCTGTGTGTGTGTCTGTGGTGTGTGTGTGTGTGTGTGTGTGTGTGTGTGTGTGTGTGTGTGTG
The DNA here is from genome assembly GCA_030674155.1 of Stramonita haemastoma. NCBI lineage: Eukaryota > Metazoa > Mollusca > Gastropoda > Neogastropoda > Muricidae > Stramonita > Stramonita haemastoma. The sequence continues at coordinate 12,005,777 of CM060330.1, forward strand.
TGTGTGTGTGTGTGTGTGTGTGTGTGTGTTTGTCTGTGTGTGTGTAGTCAAGTCAAGCCACACTTTAATAATCTCCTGAAGGGCTATTACATGTGTGCATGTGGTGTATGTGTGTATCTATGTGGTGTGTGTGGTGTGTGTGTGTGTGTGTGTGTGTGTGTGTGTGTGTGTGTGTGTGTGTGTGTGTGTGTGTTATACTATGGATTATTCCATTTAGCTGTTAAGCAGTTTTAAGTGGTCGTGTTACTTCTTTGTAAGAGCACGTACTTTGGTGTTGGCGGGTTTTTTTGTTGTTTTTTGTTTTGTTTGTTTGTTTTTCAACAGGAAGCCCTGGTTTCTGTTATTATGTTTGTCCTTGTGGAGAGCTTTTGTGTTTTCCTTTAAGCGTTAGTTGCCAGGTGTTCTATTTGCAGTAACAATACATTGTGGAATAAGTGGGCTTCAGTGGGAATACTGCCACACGCCCACATCAGTCGAAATAAACATTGTTCAGATTTCATGTACTCTCAAAAGGGAAGGGGGGGTGGCTCTTGAAATAAACTTTTTGAAGATAAAAAAACTTAACAATTTCCTGTGGGCTGAATTGTGATATCGATAAAAATAAAATGAGAGAGTTGTAGTGGGGAAGGGAGAGGGTGGGTACCTTTGGCCTGTTTTCTAAATACATAGGTGATTCCGATTTACATAGAGATTCATTGCTTATTTTGAGCCTGAACTTTTCCCATCATCTGCCGCCACCTTGAGTGATGGTCCGGGTGCTAGTCTTTCAGATGAGGTGATAAACTGCGGTCCCGTAAGTACCACACAGTAAGTACACGTACAAGATCCCATGGCAACAAAGAGTGTCGTACCTGACAAAATTCTGTAGAAAAAAAAAAAACGACCTGCATACACATACAGACAGCATTTATTTGTAAAGAAAAAAAAAACGGGTTGGTACTACTTTACAGCGATGTGAGTTCCCTAGGAAAAGTAGCCTGCATTTCACACTGAGAAACAATACAGGGAAACATATCTGAGCTTACAAAGAGCATAGAATTACTGAAGAAGGGAGGCAGTATGGTATTTGCAAGATAATGAAACGAAAGCATGTGAAATAAAGCTGAAACAATGTGGCTGACATGGGTGAAGACGTAGGTTGAGGGTGACAGACGATTTGGTTTAGGGGTCTGTTTGGCCTTGGCCCTGACCATCCCAGCCCTGCAGTGCAGGAGGCTCGTCTGTCACAGCCCCTTTTGGCTGTGTTGTGTTCTCCTGCTTGTTTGCTATGTACATTCTCTCTCTGTCTCTCTGTTTCTCTGTCTCTCTGTCTCTGTCTGTCTGTCTTTCTCTCTGTCTCTGTCTGTCTGTCTGTCTGTCTTTCTCTCTGTCTCTGTCTGTCTGTCTCTCTCTCTCTCTCTCTTTCTCTCTGTCTCTGTCTCTGTCTCTCTGTCTCTCTCTCTCTGTCTCTCTCTCTGTCTCTCTCTGTCTCTCTGTCTGTCTCTCTTGTCTCTTCTCTGTCTCTTCTCTCCTCTCTCTCTCTCTCTCTCTCTCTCTCTCTCTCTCTCTCTCTCTCTCTCTCTCTCTCTCTCTCTCTCTTCATCTTCTTCTTCTTCTTCTTCTTCTTTTCTTCTTCGCAATTCTTCTTCGCAATTTTTCTTCACAATTCTTCTTCCTCTTCTTCTTCTTCTTCTTCTTCTTCTTCTTCTTCTTCTTCTTCATCATCTTCTTCTTCTTCTTCTTCTTCTTCTTCTTCTTCTTCTTCTTCTTCTTCTTCTTCTTCTTTCCTTCTTCTTCTTCTTCTTCTTCTTCTTCTTCGCAATTTTCTTTGCAAGTCTTCTTCTTCTTCTTCGCAATTTTTCTTCTTCGCAATTTTTCTTCTTCTTCTTCGTCTTCCTCCTCCTCCTCCTCCTCCTCCTCCTCCTCCCCCGCCCCCCTCCAATCTTTGGCGCTTTTTCCTTTCTTTCTCTTTCTACTTGTACCCCTTTTATTCATGGTCCTCCCACTTCCTGATTTCTGTTTTCTTCTTTTCCTTCTTCTTCTTTATTCTCCTCTTTTCTCTTTTCCATTTCGTTGCATTCTTTCTTCTTTTTCTTTTTTTCTTTCTTTCTGTATTTTATTTATTATTTATTTTGTTCCTTTTGCCGTCCTTGTTGTTTGTGCATCTTCTCTTACATTTTCTTTGTCTGCTTCCTTTTCATCCTTTCCGGTTTTTTCTGTTCATTATCCTCTCTCTCTCTCTCTCTCTCTCTCTCTCTCTCTCTCTCTCTCTCTCTCTCTCTCTCTCTCTCTCTCTCTCTGTCTGTCTGTCTCTCTCTCTCTCTCTCTCTCTCTCTCTCCTCTCTCTCTCTCTCTCTCTCTCTCTCTCTCTCTCTCTCTCTCTCATCCTACTCCTTCCCTTCCTCCCCCCCTCATGTGTCAACCTCGTCCCTTTTTTTTACCTCCTCCAAGCTTTTCCCCTTTTCTAACCCCCCCCCCCCCCCCCCCCCACACACACACACACACACACGCACACACTCTCACACACACACATACATACATATACACACACATACATACACATACACATCCTCCCTCTTCTTTGCCCTTCTCCCATATTTCCTCCTCCGCCCAATATGAATAGCATAATATACAGGACAGCAAGTTACAGTCAGTGCCCTCGTAAAACAGTTTGTGCCTCTGCTGTTAGCCGCACAGTTTATTTTATTTTTATTATATTTTTATTCTTTAATATCGAGGATAAATGAAAGAAGCACTCATGTGCTTTTTTTTTACATCCAGTCACCGTGTGTATGCAGTTTTGTCAATCTTGTCAGCCGTTCCTACCGGCACACGATGGCCTACTCATACGAAAAGCGGAACAGGATTTAACGTGTGTTTGCAAGATGTTTCGCAGTTATTTCCGATACGTGATGTCCTCCACTCCACCACACATCAGAGTTAGAAATGAGGGTTTGGCAGCTGTGAACAGAGAGTGGGAACAAGAATGGCGGCAGCAGCAGCAAATGGATACTGCTCACCACAGCTCAGCACACTGGCTCAGCGATGGGGGACGGGATAGCCTAGTGGTCAGAACATTGTGCTGGCAATTTGACGACCCGAGTTCGATTCCTGTTCGATGGGGATTTTTCCCCTGGAGTTAACATCAGTGCTGACTCCACTCTTCCCCCAAAAGTCTTTCGGATGAGACTGTAAACCGAGGCCCCGTGTGCGAACGCACGCAGAACATATTGCGCACACGTTAAATGCTGTTCCGCTTTTCGTAAGAGTCGGCCATTGTGTGCCGGTGGGAAGAGATGACATTATTGACAAAACTTCATACACACGGGGACTGGATGGAAAAAAGCATATAAGTTCTTATTCCATTATCCTCGATATAAAAGAATAAAATAAATAAAATAAGCGATGTCAGAAGGTCGTTCATTCCCAGCCAGTGGAGCTAGTATAGCTGCCTCTGTACTGCTTAAAAAAAAATAATAAAAAAAGTAAAGTCTGTCCCGAGCCTAAGGCTCATCAGGCTGGTGCTTATCCCGGTTTCTGTGGCGTTAAGTGACTGAGAGTCATAGACTCCCCCCTGGATAGGACGCCAGTCTATCGCAGGGTTAACCCCCAACGCAAGGTTGGTACCCCTTTTACACCTGGGTGGGGTGAGAAAATAGCCGTAAAGTGCCTTTTCCAAGGGCACAACGCCATAGCCGAAAGCTGGGATCGAACCTGCAACCTTTAGATTATGAGTCCAACGCCCTAACCACAAGACTACAGCGGCGGCCCTGTACTGCTATGTTGCTGCCAATGTCTGGGTAGTGCACCATGTCACTCTCTCTGGCTTTGTGTGCCGGAATCTTTTTGGCTGCCAGAGCAAGTTCACAGACCTGGGTGTGCGTTTTTGTCTGTGCTGTGCTGTCATGCAACATTGACTTGTCGAGTAACACTGGAGCACCTCTCCATTTTGTACCCTGCCCTCCTCTGTGGAGTCATGCTGTTTCGGGGTTTGGGGGGTGTGCTTGTTTTTTGTTGTGTTTTTTGGTTTGTTTTGTTTTGTTTTTGGAGGGGGCAGGTGGGTGTACATTTCCGAGGAGAGGGGATAGGATTTTTTAGTAAGTAGGCTGGGGATCTGTTTCTTTCTAGTTTTTTTCCTCCGCTGCTTTCTTTCCACTTCCCCTTTTTTCATTTTCTCACCATATTTCCTTTTTTTCTTTTCTTTTTTTTTGGGGGGAGGGGCTGGAGGGGATTCCTTCTTGTATTTTCCTTCTGTCAGTTCCTTATTTTCATCCAGCTGGGGGGTTTTTTGTTTATTTCTTTCTCTGTCCCCAATTTCCCATTTTACTTGCACCTGTTTTCTTTCCCCTTTTTATACCCATTCTCTTCCTCATCTTACCCCCGTTTTCTCCTCAAATATTGACAACAAACATCACCAGTGGACAGCTAGTGTCAGTGCCCTATAAACAGTGTGTTCTCTTTGGCGGCAAACACCAGGGCGATATGCGGTGTCCACTTCACCTCAGGAAGGGTGTGGTGGCAGCTGTAAATGGCTGCGGTCAATATTGATGCTGAGCCCAGGAGCTAAGCACATGGGCACAGTGATGCCCTAGGAAGGTCGCTGGTTGCCTGTACTGTGTGTGCAGCTGTCCTCTTCAGATGAATGCCTGTTAGTGGCGGGGATAGAGGGGCTTTGGCCGCTGCTAGCTTTCTGCCCTGTAGAGTCCTTGTTGTGTGCTGGGGTCCTTGGGCTGACAGCTCCGTTTACAGGCCACGAGTCCTTGGGCTGACAGCTCCGTTTACAGGCCACGAGTCCTTGGGCTGACAGCTCCGTTCAGAAGCCAGGGTGCACAGTTTTCTGCCCTGCTGTGGAGAATTGTCAAGCCTGGCAACACTTGAAGACCTCTCGACGTCATAGCTTGCTTTTCTTTCATACATTCAAGCTCTTTGAGTAGGGCGGGGGTGTTTGTGTCTGTAGGTTTTTCTCTGTTTGTTGTTTTGGTTTGGACCTCTTTTTTGTTCTTGGGGTTTTTTTTAGATGTGAGGTAGGATTGGGATCTGTCTCCTTGTGGGCTCCTTTTTTACATCCAGAGGGCTGGATGTAAAATAAAATAAAAAAAGCAATTGTTATGCTTATTCTATTACCCTCTATAAATAAAATTTGTTCATTGTTCCTCCTCCAACTTGCCTTCCTTTTTTTTTTTTTTTCACACAGCCTCATCTTCTGTGACATACCAGCTCTTGCTGCCCCCCATACCACTCATTCTAGTCTCATCGCACCACTAGCATCCAGGTTCATTCCGTATCCTCAGGGCCAGAAGTTCGCAAGGAGATTATCAGTGTTAGTCCACCATCAGACCACTCTCTGGAATGGCCCTGCACTGCTGCGGCAGGGTCACTGTGACTGTGTTCATTGATTCTTCTCTTTTTTATCTCCGCCAAGATGCATTTACGCCAAGATGCATTTACCGGTTGTACATTCATAAAAGAAGAGTTCAACAAAATCGATTTCTCTTCTACATTCTCATGGATTTCCATTTCTGGGACTGACATACGCAGGACACCATCTACTAAGCTCCCTTGCGGAGACGGTATCATAGTCGTGGAGCCAGACCGAAGTGTGGTAAAATCCCTCCAGCAACCCTCTCCTGCTATATATAAGATCTGCAGGCCCCAGAGTCTTTGACACAGACTCACCACAGACACAGAGGACTAGGCTACAGGAAACCAATACTGAGGTCACCCTGAAACCAGTGCCATAGGAGCTCCCTGTTCCGCTGATAAACATTCTCTCTCTCTCTCTCTCTCTTCTCTCTCTCTCTCTCTCTCTCTCTCATCTCTCTCCCTCTCTCTCTTCTCTCTCTCTCTCTCTCTCTCTCTCAGATGACATTTACAAAACTGCATGCACACGGGACATGTAAAAAAGCACAAGAGTCTCTCTAAATGACATTTATAAAACTGCATGCACACGGGGACTTATGTAAAAAAAAAAAGCACAAGAGTGCTTATTCCATTATCCTCGATATAAAAGAATAAATCAAATCTCTCTCTCTCTCTCTCTCTCTCTCTCTCTCTCTTCTCCTCTCTCTCTCTCTCTCTTCTCTCTCTCTCTCTCTCTCTCTCTCTCTCTCTCTCTCTGGGATTTTTTTTCATGTTCATGTTTATCTTCTCCGCTCTCCAATCGCTGTCGTATAGCGGCAATACAAACCCCCAAAAAAGATGGTAGTAGGTATACACACGCCATTTCAATACTGAGAGTGATGCAGACGGTTCATATCCGCTTCGATGTCGTATGTACTGTATGCAAGAAGAACCGAATCTGGCTTCATTTCCTTTCGGGATTGGAGGGGGGGGGGGTGGTAGTTTAATGGAAGTGACCCCCCTGACCCCTCCAAATTTGCATACTGAGTTTGTCGTGTAACTATAGTGAAAGCTTTGAGGTGGCCTGTGTGGTCGGGGAGGGCTTTAAAACAAGGATAATGAAGATTGAAATGGAAAGTGTTCCATGCCCCCGTCCTCTCCCCCCCCCCCCCCCCACTTCCCCCTCCCCCCTCCCCCTTCCCAAATTTCCCCCCCCTTACCTGCTTGGGGGTCCCTAACAGCTCTTGGGCCCTGAATTTTGTGATTGCCCCCCTCTCTCTCTCTCTCCTTCTCCCCCTCCCCCCTCCCCCTCCTCCCCCCATTTTTCCCCAATTTCCCTTTCCTTTTTTCTCCCCCCTCTCTCCTCTTTTCCCTCCCCCCTCTCTTCACTCTCTCTCTCCTCTCTCCATTCTTCCCCTCTCTCTTTTAAACTGAGGCCCTGTGTGCGAAAAGCAAAGCAAAACATCTTTTGGGCACACTTAAAAACCCGTTCCGCTTTTCGTAAGAGTAGGCCATTGGGCCCGGGGGGATCAATGACATTTTTCAAAACTGGCCCTACACAAAGGGGAATAGATTTAAAAAAAAAAAACCCAAAAAGTGCTTAAATTTCCCTTATCCTCGATATAAAAGAATAAATCGAAAAAAAAAATAACCCCACTCTCTCTCCTCTTCCTCTCTCTCCCTCTCCCCTCAAACCCCCATCCTCTCCTCTCTCCTCTCTCTCTCTACTCTCTCCCTCTCTTTTCCCCTCTCTCTCTCCCCCCCCCCCCTCAAGGGCCCTTCCCCACTACTTGCATGCACACCAAAAAGCACGGACATACACACAAAACACACAAACACACACAACACACACCCCACACACACACACACCACACACACACACAACATGAGAAAAACATTAAAAAAAAAAACCCAATAGCAAAACCGATTTAAGGCCTTGAACAGATTTTTTTTTTTAAAAAATGAACTCCCCAAAGGGCCCACTGAAAAGAAAAAAAGGAAACAATTTTAAATTGTTTTTAAAATTTTGATATCTTTTTTTCTGGCAAATATTTTAAACTCTTGAAGTCCCCTTTTCAAAAGAGTCAGGCCCAGTTTTTTTGTCCTCTTTCATTAAGATTAAAAAAGGGGGGAAAAACTTTTCTTTTGTTTGGGGGGGGGGGGGGGGCGGGGGGGGGAGGGAGGGGGAGAAGGTATGTCCTTGAAACAAAAATAAAATTATTTTTTAATGAAGAATTAGATTTTTTTATATGCATGAACACATTATACTAGTTATTTTTTGTGAGTACATTTTTTTTTTGTTTTTGATTTTTCGGATTTTTTTTATATTGGAGGAATTATTTTTTAAATGAGTGGGTATGGAGAGTGTGAAAAAGACGACAAAAAAAATGATTAAAGGGGTGGGGCGGGAAAGGGGCACAATTTAAAAAATTTTTGAAAGTAGAACAAAGCAGAAAAACCCAGGGAAAAACGACTCCAAAGGGGGAAAAAAAATAGACCCCCTCTCTTCTCCTCTTCTCCCCTCTCTCCCTCTCCTCTCCTCTCTCCCCTCTCTCTCTCTCTTTTCCCCCTCTCCTCTCACCAAATATTTTTTCTTCAGCCAAATAACAAATAAAAAAGATTTTTTTGGAAAATAAAAAAAA
>CM060330.1:12018837-12021337 GCA_030674155.1 Stramonita haemastoma
TAGTAGTAGTAGTAGTAGTAGTAGTAGTAGTAGTAGTAGTAGTAGTAGTAGTAGTAGTAGTAGTAGTAGTAGTAGTAGTAGTAGTAGTAGTAGTAGTAACAGCAGCAGCAGGAGCAGCAGAAGTAATTTTATTTTATTTATTTATTATTTATTTTGTTCTTTTATATCGAGGATAATGGGATAAGCGCTCATGTGCTTTTTTTTCATCCAGTCCCTAAAACAAAACAAAACAAAACATACACCCAACCGAACAACAACCAAAAAAACACAAAAAAACTACATATCATAGAGGCTTCACATATGTTCCTCTAAAGTAAAAGGTAAACTGTAGGCTGAATCAGAAAGAAATTGGAACACTTTAGATAAAGAAGAAAATAAAAACAACAGGAGTTGCAAAAAAAAGTTGACAAAAAAATAAACAAAAAACCTAATAACAATCCCAGGGCACTGGAGTCAATGATAAAATTCATTCAAAAGAAGGCTGCTGTGTCGAATAAAATCTCTAGTCAAGTCAAGTCACGTCAAGTCAAGTCCAACTTTTATTTCCAGATGGTACATTGAATAAGCAGTGCAATTGCTTTTTCTCATCAAGTTCTAAGGAACAGTAGAGTAATCATTTCTTTGTGGTAGCGGTTCCTTAAGGGAAGACATTGATTAACAATCCCAACAATTAACATAGATAAGCCCTGACAAGTATTTTAAAGATAATACAGCAGAACAAAAATTAAGTGTAGGAGAAAAATGATGGAGTTGAAATATTGTTTGATAAGAGGTAACGTGTCTGTCTAGAAAGCGAAAAGCCCGGGTCGGAGTGTGCGGTGGTTCGAATCCCGTTTGGGCCCAAAACTTTTCCCCCATCCATTAGACCATGAGTGGTGGTCTGGGCGCTAGTCTTTCGGATGAAACGATAAACCGAGGTCTCGTGTGTTACACATCATTATTTAGCGCACGTAAAAGAACCCACGGCAACAAGAGGGTTGTCCCTGGCAAAATTCTGTAGAAAAAAAGCCACTCTGATAGGGAAACAAATACAGTTGCAGACAGGAAAAAAGGGTGGCGCTGCACTTGTGGCGACGCGCTCTCCCCGAGGAGAGCATCCCGAATTTCAAACAGAGAAATCTGCTGTGACATAAAATGGTAATAAATAGATAAATGAATAAATAAATAAATAAATATGCGATATCGAACAGTTTGTTGCTCTGTATGAAGCATTTGAATAGAAGACAGTGCAGGTTTCAATAGAAAATCGCAGAAGTGCCGAAGCATGTAAATACAACTGTAATTAGCTGTTTCATTCAGTTCTTTGTGTTACTAAAAAAAAAAATTATTATAATGTTTTCTTCTGAATCACCAGATAAATCCATAGTTTTTCCTGTTCCTTTGGAGAAGACATTAAAAATCCCAATAATTAATTTGGATAAACCCTGACAAGTATTTCCACCACTTTTTACCCACATGCTAAGTAACAGACCTCTAGAATAGGCAGGATGGTAAAACAACGATAAAACAACACAAGAGCAAGCCTGCTTTTAGCAAAAACCAAACAACAGAACAAAACCAACAAACAAAGAAACAACAACAAACAAACTTTCCTTCATTTGTCATTTTTGCATGACACTCTCTTGTGTAAACGTTTTTGTTCTAGCTCTCTAATGTGAAACTTTTTGTAGCCTTGATAGATTGTAAGAAAGCTTTACATTGCATGAATGGCAATATTATTTGGAATGTTTCTTGCATACGAATACGTGTAAATGGCAGGTTAATTTCAGTGTACCCTTGAAGACATCTAATTCAGTAACTCTATGTTTAATATGAGCGCGGCTCATTTTGAGTGTGCAAAAGGACCTAAACAAGGCTGTCTGCTAAGTCTACAGTTGTTTTAGTTTTCATCTTGACTCAGCAATACAAGTGTCATGAAAAGTAAAGTATGACATTTGCATGTTATGTAGAGCTAACGAGGCATTGACATCTTTGTTTCATCCCTGAAGATGGAATGTGACAAATTTTATTATGGAAAAAAGCGGTCACACACGCAAAAAATCTCACCATTAATGATCCTCGGAGCTTTACCTCAGGACCAGAAACGAGTTGTTTGGATTGTGTTTGGATTATGATGATGCTACTCTCTGTCTGGTACAAATCAAAGAGATTTCCTGGAAGAAAGAAAAAGATAACGGAGATTCAATGCTTCATTCAGACAAGACACCATTTATCCTGCCTGAAAAAAATGGTTCTACGGTACTGTGAATTCCTGTAAAATACTTAGAACATCTTTTACTCAATACCTAATCAAGTTTCAGCGATGCACGAAAGGAAATCACACAGAAAGAGAAAAACGGATATGACTGACATTTAGCAATTACTGCGTAGGCTCAGTTCTGAGAATTGTTCTGCATTTAGCCTGAAACCATCGTGGAGGATCAATAGTCCACGATACGGCTGAAGTGTGGAGATTTCAGATCAGGAAGGAAGATGCATATCGATGTCAAAAATATAAAGC
>CM060330.1:12026337-12041337 GCA_030674155.1 Stramonita haemastoma
GAGACAGAGACAGAGAGACAGAGAGACAAGGCAAGGCAAGGCAAGGCAAGGCAAGGCAAAATTCTTTTATTCGAGGATAATAGATAAGCACTCATGTGCTTTTTTACATCCAGTCCCCGCCCTTTTCAGGGATAACATCAAGATAAAAAGATACTAAACAATAAAACTATATGCAGTACCAATCAACATAAAGGAATAAGGACATTATATATAATAAGATAATAAAAATGCACTCATTCAGAAGACGAAAATCAGAAGCCACAATAAAATGATTTTGATTATAGAAGAAAAAGAGAAGCGTTAATAGATAAAGAGCAAACAAAGAAACATAATGAAATAAACAACTTAGCAACCAAGAAAGAGAGAGAGAGAGAGAGAGAGAGAGAGAGAGAGAGAGAGAGAGAGAGAGAGAGAGAGAGAGAGAGAGAGAGAGAGGAGAGAGAGAGAGAGAGAGAGAGAGAGAGAGAGAGAGAGAGAGAAGCATTGGCGTAAATTATTTTCCTTTGGCCCTTGCCCTGATTAGGGACTATCAGCAAATCAAGAAGGAACGCCTTCGCAAAAAGTACAACTACAAAACAACAATCTGACAATCAGTAAGATAAAGGAACAAGCGGTTAGTAAACGAACAGGTCACTGCAGGTACACGTTCTCTCCTTCTGTTTAAAAAAAGAAAGAAAGAAAGAAAAGAAACGTACACATTTCCTGAGAAAAATTAGATTGTCAACAGCCTGAAGACTACTGGCGGCTTAACGCTCATTTATATAACCTGCTGTCTCTGGGAGATATTTGGTTTAAATAATTTTTATTCAGATTTTTTTTTAACAAACATTGAAAACAACAGCATTCATGAACCATAGCAACAACAAGCTTGTAGCTTATAGTGTGCTCAATTCAACAATAAAAATTAACATGAAAATGACGGCCGTTGGGCTGCAATGTGCAAAACAACAACAAAAACAAAGAAACCAACCTCAAATGCAATCTTTGCTAGAAGAAGAAAAAGTAACTCAAAGAATTATATCTATTTATAGATAAAGCACATAAAGATAATGAGAATAGAATATATTTCAAAAAGAAAACAAAAACAAAACACAAAACAACAATAAAAACTGGAGAAGGATAGAGAGAGTGAGAGACCAACCCATGAATATTCCATCTACAAGGCCAAAAATACTCTTAAGTTAGTTATGATGATATCAGGTTATAATCTACATAAACAATAACAATTATCGAATAAATCGTGTACTATATCAGAATTTGTTAATTGCTATTCACCTTACGAAGCTGTAGCATGTTTTCTTAACAATCATACAGACATTAGCGAAGAGCAAAGAAAGTTAAATAAAAGTTAAATAAGTGCTCCAAACCTGTACTGAGACTTTCCTTAATTGGTTACTGTCATTTGACAAAAAGTATTATAAAAATCGTTTTGAATCACATATAAATTGATGGACAACTTCAACAATAAAAATGTTTGTCTTCATATTTAATTCAGGGCTGCCTGTTAAAAGAATTTGCAAAATAACATATTCGGGGGGGAGCATAGCAAGTGTGTTGGCACGGACTAGATCAAAATTAGGACAGTTCAGAAAATAGTGTTCGGCTGTCTCCTGTGCATTGCCACAAGCACACAATGGATCGTTTGCTACGTGACGTTGAAACATATCATATTTTAGATCACTTATTCCAAGTCGAAGTCGACAATGCAGTATTTGTTCTTTTCTTTCACCGTGATAAAAATACAAAGGTACAGTAGGATCATTTATAGATAAATATCGTTTGAATTGGCTTAAAGACTGACTATTTTTGATAGAATCTGGAAGAGAGTTCCACAGTAAAGTTGTTGACGGAATGAAAGACTTTTTATATATTTCTGTGTTACACTTTGGTAAGCTACGTTCGTATGGCCTTCTTCTATGATACGGATTTATGTCGGTTACTAGTGCAGGAATAAGATCAACTAAGTATTGGGGACATAAACCATTAACCATTTTATGATAGTAACAGAGTTTGTGTCTGGCTCTTCGTTCTTTCAGAGTGCAGAATCCAGACTCTTGGTACAATTTTTCATGGGATGTGCCGCGAACAGCTCCGACTATTGTTCGTATTGCATCAAGCTGCAACATTTCTAACGATTTTGACTGTGTTTCAGTACAATTATCCCATATTATGTCGGCATAGTCGAAATGAGGGAGGATAAATGACTTATACATTGTTTCAAGTGTTTTTCTATTAAGTTTATATTTATAGCTTTTAAGGCATGAAACCAACATAGTTACAGTATTTATTATGCTCTTAATATGCTCATCCCATTTACAATTGTCCTGAATGATGATACCTAGGTGTTTATGCATACTTTTATTTTGAAGGTAGGTCGAGTCGAATGAAAGAGGCAGGATCGTGTTATTGTTGCGAGAAAAATTTAACAGCTCTGTTTTGTCTGCATTAAAGCTAACTTTCCAGCACTTGGCCCAGAAATCTATTTTTTCTAAATCTGAATTAAGTATTTCGGCGCGAATATTTGAATCGTTTAATGCTAAAGACATGCTAGTATCATCTGCGAATAGTCTTATATCAGATTCTATATTGTTCACAATGTCATTTATGAAAATTAGAAATAGTAGTGGACCTAAGACTGATCCCTGAGGAACGCCAGCACTTATAGTTTTAAAATCTGATTTATTTCCTTTAATAACTACTGCTTGGGAACGATTTGAAAGATAGTCAGTAAACCAGTCTAATAACTTACCTCGTATACCATATGCTTTCATCTTGTGCAGGAGCCCTTTGTGCCAGACACGGTCAAACGCTTTTGATATGTCAAAATATACTGCCTGTGTTGTGATTCCTCTATCATATGAGGAACAAAGACTGTTGTATATACAAAGTAACTGGTTAACAGTAGAGTCTCTAGGAGTAAAACCTGATTGGAATGGAGAAAGAATGAGATTTGAAGATAGGAAGTGATAAACCTTGCAATGAATACATTTTTCTAAAACCTTCCCAACACAACTTAGTAATGAAATTGGTCTATAATTATTACATAGATCTTTTGATGCTTTTTTATGTATAGGATTAACTAAAGCTGTTTTCCAGAGTTTTGGGAATCTACATTCAGTTAGACTCCTATTAAAGATATTTGTTAAGGGATTCAGAATTAATGGTAGCGACAATTTTAAAAGTTTATTGTGAACTAAATCTAATCCTACCGCTTTATTCACACCCAGGTTAAGAACAACTTCTTCAACCTCAGAAGTTGACAGCAAAATTTCATTTATTTCTTTTTCAAAAAAAGGAATGTCTGGGGGAACATCGTCATCATTTTCCAGAGTTGACTGGGAAATGAAAAAACTATTGAAAATATCCGCCTTATCCCTGCTTGAGTAATAGACAGTGTTGTTAAACAAAATAGGAGGAATTTCGTTGGAATCTATTCCTTTCTTTTTTAGAAACTGTTTCACTAGTTTCCACCACTCTTTTTGTCCAAACTTAGACGGGTTTGAAACACTGCTTTCTAGTTCTGATGTGTATTCTAACTGTCTTTCCCTTTGCACAGAGTTCACATAGTTCCGAAACTGGCGAAAACGAAGCCAGTTTTCAGGCGAGTTAGTTAGTTTGGCGGTTCTGTGAATAACCTTACGTTCAGCAATTAGCATTCTAATTTCATCTGTCATCCAAGGTACATCATTGGGACGAATACTAACAGTTTTAACTGGCATACATAATTTTGCTTTATCCATTAGAATTTTTGAAAACATCTCAGCACTTTCGTCTAAAGTTTCAGCATAAATAACTTCATCCCAATTGACTTGCAATAACAGATTACGAAATTTTGATTGATCTAGTTTGTTATAGTTAAATATTGTTCTTTTAAATGGCTGTTCTTTGTTAATAGTATTTCTGACAGTGGCACAAGGAACACTGTGGTCACTACAGATAGCTGGCAGAACTTCAACTGAGTGTACTAGGTTAGGACACTGTGTAATGATCAGATCTAAACAAGAATGTGTTGAATCAGTGATCCGAGTAGGCTCATTAACTAATTGTTTAAGCTGATAGCGATTTAGAAGGTCAATTAGATAGTGAGAAGGTGTATCTAGGAAATTTGTGTTAAAGTCGCCAAAAATTATGAACTTAAGTAGCGTGTTATTAACATTATCTATGCTTTTTCCTATTAAATTCCAGTAATCAACTGTTGAGTTGGGTGGACGATAGAATGATCCAATCAGTATACTTGTTTGGTCTAATTTTGTTTCAATCCACACTGCTTCCAACTCATTAACATGTAAATCAGGCCGAGCTTTACAATATAGATTATTTCTTACATAAATAGCTACCCCACCATGTGGGTCATGTGGTCTGTCACACCGAATTGGTGGATGAAAATTAGTCAGGTGAATGGAACTGTTGTGATCCATTTCAGAAAGCCATGTTTCTGATACAGTAATTATATCAATGTTGTGATATTCTGATTGTAACAATTGTATCTTACCTCTGATACTTCTTGCGTTTATGTGCACAATTTTTAAATCAGTTATAGGAACAGGCCCTGGGTTAACTTCTACGTCTCCACACATTAACAAAAGTAAGTGCAACCACTGGAAAGAGATAGAACCTTTATTATCCCTATTATTATTATTATTATTACTACTACTAATAAGCCAGTACATAGGGTCAAAAGAAATAGAGCTGTTTGTTAAATGGCTTTTATCATCATGAATGAAAGTAACAAAATGAGCAAACACTGACAGTGTTATGTTATAGGGATGTCGGTTGCATGAGAATATTAAAAACTGTACAATCAAAGATTTATCAAGAAAGGCTAGCTTCCTTTCTTTGGCCAAGGCTTTAGAATGATACATGCCGATCCTTGCACGATACACATCCACACCTACTGCCATTCAGGTTACACCACTAAGCCGCAGCATAACAAACAGGTGTGTGTCAAGGACCAGCATAATCAAGGCACATAAAATTGCCCTCCGTCTCTCTAAAGAAGAAAAAAGTTGATAAACAACTGAATCGTTTAAAAGGATACGAAATGTTCGAAAAATTAACAAAAAAGAGATATTTACATGCAGGGTGTGCGAGATATGTACTTACAAAGCCTCTTTCGCTCCCTTTTCATTAGTATCGGGATGGGGGTGGCAATAATCTATTATGCCGAACAGAGAACATCTACAATCAACTTTTATTTTTAAAAGCATATTAGGAAAAATATTGAAAATACAATTTACCTTTCGTTTATCTTATTTTACCTATATACCCATCGGCCCATTTTGCGCTAATGCTTGACGCCTAGAATTCCCTCCCCTGACCATGAAAAACACTGTTGCCTTCTTTAAAACTACTAAAATTCATAAAGGATTGTTGCCCCATGCTTTGAATTGCCTCCCTTAGCAAGAACGCTGCTGTCTTCTTTATTCTTACTAAAATTCATAAAGGACCGCCGTTTCAGGGGAGTTAATTAAAGAAACCCACAAAACAATTTACTCGACGAAGAATTCTTTAGCGTCTAGTTTTGAAAATACGACATCATTTACATCCCTAAAATACCATTCTGTCGGTAGATATCCCACGATCATCATTTGGCTCGACTTCGGAAGACATTTTGTTTGAAACTCAAAGAAATCATTCCAATACGTTAGACATTTTAGTGTGTGTGTTTTTTCTGGAGAGAGAATGAATGAATAGTGAATGAATGCGTGAATAACTTTATTTTAATGGTTACAGAGTAATTGTTACATACTTTTCCATCCGCCCTTGCCCTGATTGGGGAATATATATATATGGTGTTTTTTTTTTAATGTTCAAAGGTAATAGCAACCCCCTACCCCACACACCACAATCACCAACAACAGTTCAACCTATGATTTCAAAAAAGAGATAGGTATACATTTAAGAAACACATAATCTCCACTGGGTACATTGATAATTATCTTTTAAAGAGATAAATATGTATCCAACAAACACTTAATCTCCAACTGACTCTAACCTTAAGGTCAAGACAGATGCACTGATACTCATTAAGTAAATCAAATAGATTTTTAAAACAGGGAGGAGAAAAAATAGAGGAAACAGCAGAGAAGAGCAACCCAAACAAAAATAATATACCAAGACATTTTCACAAATCTTTCAGACTCTAAAACAATATTATGAAGAAAAAAGCTAACAAAAATAACTTAACAACAACTAACAAATATTTTTAAACAATCAGCAACATTAAGATGTATCGCCACATAAAATACACAAACATGACATTTTTTCAAATCGTGGGAAGGGAAGCAGAGACACAGAGAGAGAGACAAGGCAAGGCAAGGCAAGGCAAGGCCTTGAGAGGAGAGAGAGAGAGAGAGAGAGAGAGAGAGAGAGAGAGAGAGAGATGAGAGAGAGAGAGAGAGAGAGAGAGAGAGAGAGAGAGAGAGAACTCGGAACTCGAACTCGAACTCGAACTCGAATGATTTATTCACAAAAAGGCCATTGGCCCATGCATGAAGGGGGTTGCCATACTGCTTAGTATTTTGGTGTGGGATTAAAGACAACAGCAATAACAACAGCAAATTATTGTATAGCAACAAAATCAGAAGCAAAAATATGACTTACGATAATAAAGTATCTCTTATTCTAAAGGCTTCACACAAATATAGAGCGAGGCTGCGCACAACCTCAGGCTGACTTGACGCCATGAGTAAACAAGAGTCTAAATGAATTAGGCTGCCTTCTATATTTCACAAGGATGTAACTCTGCCTAACATCCTCTAACACTGGACAGCATACCACAAAATGCACTTCATCTTCAGGTGCTTGCTTACATAAAGGGCATAGTAATGTGAGGTCAACAACATCATATTCTCTGTGTCTGAATTTATGAACATTTATATATTATAAATATCATTATATATCAATCAGTCTTTGCTTGAAAGCGTTTATAAATTAGAGAGAGAGAGAGAAAGACAGACAGACAGACAGGCAGAGACAGAGACAGAGAGACAGGAACAGAGAGACAGGGACAGAAAGAGAGAGGATGGAAGCAGACAGATAGACAAACGGAAACAGAGACAGACCGACAGACAGATGGAGACAGAGAGACAGACAGACACAGAGAGAGGGAGACAGAGATAGAGACAGAGACAGACAGACAGACAGACAAACTCAACGAAACATAACCTACTTCAATGAGATTTTAAAAAAACAAAAAAACATTCGTCTGAATAGCAAAAGGAACAGAACAAAAAAAAAGAAGAAAACTCTAGAAAAGAACCCACAAAAAAGAAACGAACGAAAACAAAAAAACTGATGAAAATAAAATAAAAAACTGAAGAACAAGTAAAAAGCACATACCTCAAAGCAATTTTTTTTAACAGCTTGCCCTCCATACATACTTACCAGGCTTTGCGCTCTAATAACTAGAGCGCAACTCCATAGTCTTCCGAGACTGATGGGTGCCTACTACAAAGCAATGACAACAATAGAGACATCACAAGCAGCAGCATCCACAAAAGGGATTCTGCTTCTGGCAGGAAGAGATGGCAGAGAATGAAATGGATGCCAGACTTAGTCTAAAACCATAAAGAGAACAAAGGGAAGGGGGGGAGGTGAGGAAGCTGAAGAAAAGCGGATAAGAATAGATAGAAAGAAAGAAAATAAAGAGAAAGAAAAGAAGGAAGGAAGAAAGGAAGGAAGGAAGGAAAGAGAGAAGGAAATATAGCTAGCTAGCTAGCTAGCTAGCTAGCTAGCTAGCTAGATAGATAGATAGATAGATAGATAGATAGATAGATAGATAGATAGATAGATAGATAGATAGATAGATAGATAGATAGATAGAAAAAGGAAAGAAAGAAAAAGAAAGAAAGAAGAAAGAAAGAAAGAAAGAAAGAAGATAAGAAAGAAAGAAAGAAAGAAAGAAAGAAAGAAAGAAAGAAAGAGAAAGAAAAAAGAGAAAGAAAGAAAGAAAGAAAGAAAAAGAGAGAAAGAAAGAAAGAAAGAAAAAGAGAAAGAAAGAAAGAAAGAAAAAGAAAGAAGAAGAAAGAAAGAAAGAAAGAAAGAAAGAAAAGAAAAGAAAGAAAGAAAAAACAAATATAGAAAAAAATAAAGACAAAATCACCTCATTTCATTAAGCACAATTTTACCCGGGAGCTTAATACCACTAGAAAGATTCCTTATATCAAAGGCAACTGCATAATCGTTGTTGTTTTTTTTTAATCATTCATCTTCAAATCGAGAAGAAATAACACACAGAGAAGTAAAATTACACGGATAAGGCTACGGAGTACTGAACAATAATGGCCCACGTTAAAAAAAAAAAAGCCTGGTCAATGATTGACACTACCAAAGTACTTAGGCCTATATTAAAATGCTATTATGTTTTGAAATATCATATTGAGCTTTTCTTTATCCATAAAATGTTATTCGGAGTTGGTTTTCAACCATGACAAGCTCTTAACATAACAACTTGTATTCTCCATCAGAACAGGGGAAAAAATCCTCTGAAGTTGGAGCATGGCTGCCTATATAATGAAATACATCAGAACAGCCATACATGCCAGATTTTTTTCATTCAGTGGATACAAGGACTCTCAGATGTGAGGGAAAAATTGTGTATTCTTTGTAGCTTTTAGTATGTTAAGCGGGGAAACGTCTAACAAACAGCAAAGAAGAAAAAAAAAAGATACAGATGAGTTAAAAACAAGAGAACATAATACTTACTCTTATCCAGACATTTTCAGGATGAGAAACAACAACACACACACACAGAGAAAAAAAAAAAAAAAGATAATCTCACTCAACATCATTTTTTTTTATTCGGGGGGGAAAAAGCAAACACTATCCCACAAGTTTCAAAACATTTTTTTTTCAAAAAAGATTTTTTTAATATAAAATCAGAAAAAGGCTCTAGACTGTTTAATTTAAGCCTGGGGTCCTCACAGAACTAGGAACATACTCTAACATCCCTGTCACAAAACACACACATATTATACGCACACACACACGCAGACCCACACGCTCGCTGATTCTGCTGCATCCAGCACTGAGCGAACGTGGCACTTTTTTATTTTTCTGTCGCAAACGCCGCAAGCCAGCACACAAACAGCACGAAGGTGAGTTGTATACTGGCGTGAAATGAACTATCTACTATGCCTGGAGCAAAGGGCTTACTAGGCTAGTGTTCCACACAGCATGCTGCAACCAGCAGCTCGCGCTGTCTCTCTATGTCTCTCTGTGTCTCTCTGTGTCTCTCTCTCTGTGTCTGTGTCTGTCTGTCTGTCTGTCTGTCTGTCTGTCTGTCTGTCTGTCTGTCTGTCTGTCTGTCTGTCTGTCTCTCTCTCTTCTCTCTCTCTCTCTCTCTCTCTCTCTCTCTCTCTCTCTCTCTCTCTCTCTCTCTCTCTCTCTCTCTCTCTCTTTTTTTTACTTGCTGTGTGTGTGCTTCGCTAGCTGCATGTGTCAGACTGTTTGGAAATGTACAGTAATGTCAACATCGTTTTGTTTTTCTTTTAGTAGCTCTTTTGCCAGAGTAGCCTTTCTTCTTCTGCCACTCTCTTTCTTCTTGTTGTTCTTCTTGTTCTTGTTCTTGTTCTTCTTGTTCTTGTTCTTGTTCTTCTTGTTCTTGTTCTTGTTCTTGTTCTTGTTCTTCTTCTTCTTCTTCTTCTTCTTCTTCTTCTTCTTCTTCTTTTCTTCTTCTTCTTCTTCTTCTTCTTCTTTCTTCTTCTTCTTCTTCTTTCACTCTCCTCATCCTTCTTCTTTTTCTTCTTTTTCTTCTTCTTCTTCTTCTTCTTCTTCTTCTTCTTCTTCTTCTTCTTCTTCTTCTTCTTCTTCTTCTTCTTCTCTTCTTCTTCTTCTTCTTCTTCTTCATCTTTCACTCTCCTCATCCTCCTCCTCTCCTTCTTCTTCTTCTTCTTCTTTCTTCTTTTCTTCTTCTTCTTCTTTTCTTCTTCTTCTTCTTCTTCTTCGCATTCTTCTTCTTCGCATTCTTCTTCTTCGCATTCTTCTTGGCATTCTTCTTCGCATTCTTCTTCGCATTCTTTGCATTCTTCTTCGCAATTCTTCTTCTTCTTCTACTCCTCCTCCTCCTCCTCCTCCTCCTCCTCCTCCTCCTCTTCCTTTTCCTCCTTCGGATGAGACAATAAACCGAACGCTCATACGGCAAAACTGTTGTCTGCCATAATATGGGCGAAAACGCGTTCTGCTGCCGTTAAGTGCCTGACAAGTCAGGCCCAGCGCATCTGACTTCCGCATGGGAAAGAATTGTTATGTTTTAAGTCCTTTAGGAAAAAAAAGGCATGAGAATAGACCAAGAATGCAGAAAATAAACAAGACGGAGGTGACAGGAAGAAAATGAACGAGGCCGAAACATAGAGAGGAAAAGAAAAGAGGGAATTCCTGGCACAGAATTTCTAGAAGGTGGTGATGCTATTTTTACTGACCCGGGGTATCCTTACAGGGCCGAGAGAGACATGAAGTTACATGGCACAGGAAAGGAAACAGAACATGTTGATGCAGAATCAAAATACAACAGAATACTATTTCACAAAATAACATCAAGAACAATCAAAAAAAAAATATTCCAAATAAAATAAGAACATTGACAGAAACAACTCACATTGATTTTGTTCTTCCAAACTGAAGCTCACACAGTTTAATATTGAATGAACAAAATTGATTTTGGTTTGTATTTGGTTTGGTTTGTTTTGAGTTGTTTTGGTTTGGTTTGGATTGTTTGGTTTGGTTTAGTTTGGTTTAGTTTGGTTTGTTTTAGTTTGGTTTGGTTTGGTTTAGTTTGGTTTGTTTTAGTTTGGTTTGGTTTGGTTTAGTTTGGTTTGTTTTGGTTTAGTTTGGCTTGTTTTAGTTTGGTTTGGTTTGGTTTAGGTTTGGTTTGGTTTGTTTTGTTTGTTGGTTTGTTTTGGTTTTGTTTAGTTTAGTTTGGTTTGTTTTAGTTTGGTTTGGTTTGGTTTAGTTTGGTTTGGTTGTTTTAGTTTGGTTTGTTTTGGTTTGTTTGGTTTAGTTTGGCTTGTTTTAGTTTGGCTTGGTTTGGTTTAGTTTGGTTTGGTTTGTTTTAGTTTGGTTTGTTTTGGTTTGTTTTAGTTTGGTTTGGTTTGTTTTAGTTTGGTTAGGTTTGTTTTAGTTTGGTTTGGTTTAGTTTGGCTTGTTTTAGTTTGGTTTGGTTTAATTTGGTTTGGTTTAATTTGGTTTAGTTTGGTTTGGTTTGGTTTAGTTTGGTTTGGTTTAGTTTGGTTTGGTTTGGTTTATTTTGGTTTGGTTTGTTTTGGTTTGGTTTGGTTTGGTTTGGTTTGGTTTGTTTTGTTGTGTGGGGTTTTTTGCTGTAATTTTGATCTTCCTAACAGGACAATTTTGGGATCACTTCACAACCAGAAACAGAGACACATCATTCTATTTCGCTGCCTAGAAGTAAACCATGCACACTAGAAACAAAACAACAGGATTTCAGCCAAACATCCCTCCCCTCCCCCCCCATACCCAACCCAAATATACTCCCTCATCCCTCGCAACCCCCCCCCCCCCACCCCCATCCCCCCCCCCCCTCCGCCTTTAGCCCCTATCGCCCTGTGTATTGTTGGCAGCTATAGTGTGTAACAGGAGGAGGAGGAGGGACCGCGTGTGTGTACACACATGCAGGGATCAGGAAGTCTGCTTCGGTGCCTAGCTATAAATCACACAATCCTGATGGTGACTGTCTTGTCGTGGCGTGGCGTGTCGTGTCGTGTCGTGTCGTTATGTTACGTCCGCCCGAGATTGATGTCACTAGGGGCTCTTTGTGTGTGTGTGTGTGTGTGTGTGTGTGTGTGTGTGTGTGTGTTGTGTGTGTGTGTGTGTGTGTGTGTGTGTGTGTCTGTGTCTGTGTCTGTGTCTGTGTGAGTGTGTGTGTGTGTCTGTGTGTGTGTTTGTCTGTCTGTCTGTCTGTCTGTCTGTCTGTCTGTCTGTATGTATGTATGTATGTATGTATGTATGTATGTATGTATGTATGTATGTATGTATGTATGTATGTATGTGTGTATGTGTGTCTGTCTGAATGTCTGGGGGGGGGGTTGCCTGTCTATGTGTACCTAAGTAACTGTCTCTGTGTCTGCGTGTCTCTGTCTGTCTATAACTCTCTGTGTGTGTGTGTGTGTGTGTGTGTGTGTGTGTGTGTGTGTGTGTGTGTGTGTGTGTGTGTGTGTGTGTGTGTGTGTGTCTCGATGTCGAAGCACTTAAAGTCTTCCATTCTCAACAGGACAATAAAACCAGGACGTGTTTGAGAGCATCAGCCAATCCGCTTTTAGTTATCATCTCCATGTTACCAACAACAATAACAACAAAAGAATAAAATAAAAGGATGACGAACAATTCAGTGTACAATACAAAATGCAATAGCGGGGAGGAGGGGGGGGGGGGGTTGCAAACAACACTGCATAAGGGACATCCTGTTCCCATCCCAGTGTGTTTTAGACTAGCATCACTACCTGCTCGCCAGAACAAAACAATGCAGGCAAAGTATTATTTTATAATGATGTTTGTTTTTTTTTAATTATGTGTAATATATGTTTGGAATCACGCATAAGACTGGATTGGGAAGGCAGAAGTTCACACAGAGAGAGAGAGAGAGAGAGAGAGAGAGAGAGAGAGAGAGAGAGAGAGAGAGAGAGAGAGAGAGAGACAGAGAGAGAGACAGAGAGAGAGACAGAGAGAGAGACAGAGAGAGAGACAGAGAGAGACAGAGAGACAGAGAGAGAGACAGAGAGACAGAGAGAGACAGAGAGAGACAGAGAGAAAGAGAGAGACAGAGAGAGACAGAGAGAGACAGAGAGAGAGAGAGACAGAGAGACAGAGAGAGAGAGGACAGAGAGAGAGAGGACAGAGAGAGGCAGACAGACTGACAGACAGACAGAAACGAGACAGAGACAGAGAGAGGGACAGAGAGAGGCAGACAGACAGAAAGACAGACAAGCAGAAAGGGCAGACAGATAGAAGAGAGAGAGGAGAGACAGAGAAAGAGAGAAAGAGAGGGGGAGTTAGAGAGAGAGAGAGGGAGTAGAGAGAGAGAGGGGGGAGTTAGAGAGGAGAGAGGAGAGAGGAGTTAGAGAGAGAGAGACAGAGACAGAGAGAGAGAGACAGAGAGAGAGAGAGACAGAGAAGAGAGAGAGACAGAGAGAGAGAGACAGAGACAGAGACAGAGAAGAGAGAGACAGAGAGAAGAGACAGAGAGAGAGAGAGAGAGAGAGATAGACAGAGAGAGAGAGAGAGAGGAGAGAGAGAGAGAGAGAGAGAGAGAGAGAGAGAGAGAGAGGGAGAGAGAGAGAGGAGAGGAGAGGAGAGAGAGGAGAGAGAGAGAGAGAGAGAGTCTCTAGGACATAATTTCCGTAAGGTGAGAATACTGTCTATATTAAAAGAACTCAAATAACAACAAACATTAAAAAAAAACGAACAAAAAGTCTCAACAAGATAAAACAAACAACAACCAGCCGCCATGGCGCAGTGGTTAGCGCCTTGGATTCCGGACTGGAAGGTCGCGGGTTCGATTCCCATAAGAGTCATAGGGATTTTTCGGGCTCCGGCCAGCTCCCACCCAGATTGAGTGTGCTGTGAGCTCAATGGCAAGACTGGGACCACACAGTCGAGCTTTATCCACTTTACGGATGCGAGTTTGAGAGTGTTGCTCTAATTGCCGGAACCCACGGCAACAAGAGGGTTTTCTCGGGCAACATTCTGTAGAAAAAAAGCCACTCTGATTTGGAAACAAATACATTTGCAGACAGGAAAAAGGAAATTAAAAAAACTAATGGGTGACGCTGCACTTGTGGCGACTTGCTCTCCGCGGGCCCGGGGAGAGCAGCCCGAATTTCTAGCAGAGAAGTCTGCTATGACATACAGTCGTATGAAATAAATGGAAATAAACTACGACTACAAAGGATTTTTTTACCTGAAAATTAATGAAAAACACAGGTTGTTATTCTTAGAGCTTGACAGATTTAAAACATATCTCAATATAACATTTTTCAAAGCATACCATCACTGTCATGTGTGTCTGTCAAGCCTGGGAAACCTTGGCTTGCATTAACAACTGACAAAAAGTGTGTGTTGTGTGTGTGTGTGTGTGTGTGTGTGTGTGTGTGTGTGTGTGTGTGTGTGTGTGTGTGTGTGTGTGTGTGTGTGTGTGTGTGTTGGTTGTGTGTGTATGTGTGTGTGCGCCCGATAGATAGATAGAGAGATAGAGAGTGACACATAGAGAGAGAGCGCGAGACAGAGCGAGACAGAGAGAGACAGAGAGAGACAGAGAGCGACAGAGAGAGACAGAGAGAGAAAAAGATAACTGAGACACTGAACACTGAAATGGTTTAATGGTACTTCGGCCTTAGGCCACAATACAACCAATTGGGAGAACGGGTAGAGTAATACAGGAACATGTTGATAAATTTCAAAACATAAGAGATAGAGAGCAGAGGCCATCATTGCTGAGGAGCAAGCAGGTTTCAGAGCAGGGCGTAGCACAGCTGAACAGATAATCAACCTCATAATACTCTGTGAGCGGTACCTTCAACACCAACAAGACCTCTACCACGTATTTATTGATTTTAAGAAGGCATTTGACAGAGTGTGGCTTGCAGCTTTGTGGGCAACCATGAATTTGTACAGCATCAATGCAAACCTGATCAGAGCCATCAAAGAGCTGTATAACAAGGCCACCACTGCAGTGTACTACAACAGCAGCATCGGAGAGTGGTTCCGAACAACAGTTGGAGTAAGGCAGGGCTGTCTGCTCTCACCCACTCTTTTCAACATCTTCCTCGAGAGAATCATGGCTGATGCACTGGAACACCATAAAGGATCAGTCAGCATTGGTGGCAGAACGATCACAAACCTCCGCTTCGCAGATGACATTTGACGGACTAGTAGGATCAGAACAGGAGCTTGCCAGCTTAACAGAACGCCTGAACAAGGCCGCTAAAACATACAGCATGGAAAACAGTGCAGAGAAGACCAAACTGAAGACCAATAACGCCAAGGGCA
>CM060330.1:12046337-12053837 GCA_030674155.1 Stramonita haemastoma
TCTCTCTCTCTCTCTCTCTCTCTCTCTCTCTCTCTCTCTCTCTCTCTCTCTCTCTCTCTCTCTCTGTTGTGTGTGTGTGTGTGTGTGTGTGTGTGTGTGTGTGGTGTGTGGTGTGTGTGTGTGTGTGTGTGTGTGTGTGTGTGTGGTGTGTTGTTTGCATTTTCAAACAGTTACCATACTCGCAATGCTATTGCATTCTGAAAACAGTCATCACCACACCAGAAACATGCGTCCACCAAATACATCCATATGTCATCAGCCCTAGGCTAACGCACTGTAGACACTACATTATATTATGCAAAAATATTGTATTACACTGTGCTCATTCATGTCATGTAACATTTATTTTATGCCATATAAAGAGAAAATAGGATGGCAATCAAAGCCCTGCAAGGCATCACTTCAGAAGCAATAGCTACTCACCCCCTATCCTCTCAATCAGATATATAGTATGCACACAGCTTTTCATAAACGGTTGTATGCAGAATATTCCTTCTCAACTGCCATTAAGAAACACGCACACACACAAACACACTCTCGCACACACACATACACACACGCGCGCGCATACACACACACATACTACATACACAACACTACGCAGTCAGCTTGTATACATAATACATACATACATACATACATACATACATACATACATACATACATACATATACAACTACATACATACATACACACACACAATACACACACACTACATGCATACATACATACATACATCATACATACATACATACATACATACATACATACATTACATACATACATAATACATAACATACATACATACATACATATACATACAATACATACATACATACATACATACATACATACATACATACATAACATACAACATAAAACGTTGCACACCCACATCACTTCACCAACCCTCATTCTACTCTCTCCCAACACACCCACCACACAAACACACCGCACCCTATGCTCATAAACTACTGCAACACACACAACTACAACATACACACTACAACACTACACAACACATACACACAACACACATACAAAAACACACTACATACACCTACAACACATCAAAAACACACAGGCACACACGCACACCAACCAACACACACCCCACTCACACACAAACAACACCTACCAACTCTCCCACACACACACACACACATACACACACACACACACACACACACACACACACACACACACACACACACACACACACAATTATCCTCGACATATTACACTATTCTCGATATAAAAGAATTAAATTAATTAATTAATAAATAAATAATAAACACACACACACACATCCAAGGTAATTGCTCAAGGCCATTCTCATATATAATAGCAACACAACATTTAGATTTCTGTTTCCAAAATTAAGTGTTTTCTTCTGTTAATCGCATGGAACACGAAGCTGGATAAATTGTGCCTGTCGGCTAGGTTTGTAGCCTCGAGCAATGCATGGAAAGAAAGCTTGGCTTATTCTTTCAGAAATTTAGCACGTACCTCCTCATAGGCAGTGCATTTAAGTTTAAAATGGTGTTAATTTTCGATTTTTTTCTCTGCAATATGGACACATTTTACTTGTGCCAGTTCGCTGTAACGATGCACATTATTGTTAAGAAGAAATACACCGAAACCTTAATGGTTTTAAGGCAACTCGGAAACAATACGTATCCATATTTAAAATGTATCTCTCTTTTCCAAAAGTAGTTTTAAATGTCCTATACGTTATGTACCTATCACGATCTCTAACAGCCCCATCCCATTCTTGTCTGTACATGTCAACAAGCCTCTGTTTGAATAGATTTTAAATGCCTGTATATTTCCCAACACCTTGTTGCAACCAAACAATAGTAAAAGCCAGTGAC
The DNA here is from genome assembly GCA_030674155.1 of Stramonita haemastoma. Lineage (NCBI taxonomy): Eukaryota > Metazoa > Mollusca > Gastropoda > Neogastropoda > Muricidae > Stramonita > Stramonita haemastoma. Next base: position 12,048,212 of record CM060330.1, read on the forward strand.
ACACATATCTCTCTAACTTTTGAAGCCCAACAGACTTTACCAGATTTGTCAAGTTCAAGAAGCATTTCATACGCTTTGAGTAGTAACCTCTCCCTACGTATTAACAATAGTCTAAACCAAAATTCTTAACGCATGCTATGCAAGTATTTATATACAATGGATATCTACCAGTTCCCCATATATATATATATATTATATATATATATATATATTATATATATAATATATATATATATTATATATATATATATATATATGTGTGTGTGTGTGTTCTGACTGGAACACAAAGAAATCTCTTATAAGCAACCACATGTACCCTTTCTGAATGCTCTATTCTGTCTAATCTCCATAGCTCAGCTGAGTATATCAATATTGGTTGGGTCATAGAGTCAAAAATCTTAAAGCAGTCAAGTCAAGTCAAGTCAAAAACACTTTAATCATCCTGAAGGGCAATTACAATACTGACAGGCATATTGATACAAATCATAATCAAAGACACGAAATAGCTACATTTCATATTTGTTCAGACATCATATGATAACTTCAAATAAAAATGTCACAAACACTCACACTCCACGCGCGCGCTCTAACACACGCAAACACACACATACACACACACCAATGTTTAGATACAATGTTCTTAAAAAATATATTTTAATGGAAAAGACATATGATCACCATTATTTACGCATTTTACGCACACGTTCGCACACGCACGAAGGTACCTGCTGTCAATTCCTGATAATAAAAAAAAAATTATTAACCTGTACAACAGCCTTTTTCCGTTTAGAAGTTAAGAGGTTGTAAAGTTTAAACCTATATAGCAATAGCTGTTTATGCTTTCTAACCTCTTACCATCCAAAAACATTTTTCAGGTCTGCCTAAAAACCTCCCATTTCTATCTTTATTTTATTCTATACCACTTATGTCAGAGCAGTTTCTTCTGCGTCAAATTCGGGCTGCTCTCCCCTAGGAGAGCGCGTCACCATAAGTGCAGCGCCAACCCTTTTTTTTTTTCTTTTTTCCTGTCCGCAACTGTATTTGTTTCCCTATCAGAATGCCTGTTTTCTACAGAATTTTGCCAGGGACAACCTTCTTGTTGCCGTGGGTTCTTTTGCGCTAAATAAGGATGGGTAACACACGGGACCTCGGTTTATTGTCTCATTCAAAAGACTAGCACCCAGACTACAACTCGTGGTCAAATGAATGAGGGGAAAGCTTTTGGCCCAAACAGGATACGAACCTCGGCACACTTCCAACCCGGACTTTTCTCTTTCTGGGCAGTTGCGTTACCTGTAGACCACCCATCCATCGATTATTTTCTTCCCTCTTCGCAAGTTCATTCCCTTGCCTCCCAGGAAAATAAAACCTTACAAATGTTTTCTGTCCATTTTTATTTATTTTATTATTATTATTATTAATTTCCTATCGTCGAGGACAATGGAATACGCACTCTCGTGCTCTGTTATACATCCACTCCCCGTGTGTACGCAGTTTTGTCATGTTATCTGTTCCCACCGGCACACGATGGCCTACTCTTACGAAAAGCGGAACAGGATTTAACGTGTGCGCAAGATGTTCTGCGTGCGTTTACACACGTGGGGCCTCGAATTCTAGTCTCATCCGAAAGACGTTTAGGGAGAGTGGGAGTCAGCACTGATGTTAACTCCAGGAGAAAAATCTCTCCTCGACCGGGAATCGAACCCGGGTCGTCAAATTGCCAGCGCAATGTTCTGACCACCAGGCTATCCCGTTCCCATTTGTTTACATCATAATATTTTGCCTGTATTGTTGTGTTCTGTTGACCAGGTAGTGATACGCAAACAGTGGGATGAGCACAGGATATCCGTTCTCCAGTTTTGTTTGTACAATTGTTCATGCGGTATTTTTCCGGTGTATTTTTTATACATTGAAGAGTTCGTTGTCTGTCTCTCTCGCTCTGTCTCTCTGTCTCTGTCTTCTGTCTTCTGTCTGTCTCTCTGTCTCTGTCTGTCTTCTGTCTGTCTCTGTCTGTCTGTCTGTCTCGTCTGTCCTCTGTCTCTGTCTGTATGTCCTCTATCTGTCTCTCTGTCTGTCTCTATCTTATGTCTCTGTCTCTCTCCTACGTCTGTCTGTCTCTCTGTTGTCTGTATCTCTCTCTCTCTCTTTTCTGTCTGTCTGTCTGTCTCTCTGTCTCGTCTGTCTGTCTGTCTGTCGTCTCTCTCTCTTCTCTCTCTCTCTCTCTCTCTCTCTTCTCTTCTTCTCTCTCTCTCGTCTGTCTCTGTCTTCTGTCTGTTCTCTGTCTCTGTCTCTCTCTCTATCTCTCTGCTGTCTTCTCTCCTCTTCTCTTCTCTCTCTCTGTCTCTGTCCTCTCTCTGTTGTCTTGTCTGTCTGTCCTCTCTCTCTTGTCTCTCCTGTCTGTCTGTTTCTTCTCTCTCTCTGTCTTGCCCTCTCTGTCTCTCTCTCTCTCTCTGTCTCTCTGTCTCTCTGTCTCTCTTTCTCTTCTTCTCTCTTCTCTCTCTCTCTCTCTCTCTGTCTCTGTCTCTGTCTCTCTTCTCTCTCTCTTCTCTCTCTCTCTCTCTCTCTCCTCTCCTCTCTCTCTCTCTCTCTCTTCCTCTCTCTTCTCTCTCTTTCTCTCCTCTTCTTTCTCTCTTCTCTTCTCTCTCTCTCTCTATGTATGACTTTGGTGGTGTTTTGAACGTAGCGTGACCTTCGAGCATAAAGGAAACTGTATCGATTGCAGTCTATATTACACAGAAGTATAGATAGGTTACATGAGTATCGATCACACTGTTTAACCGTGACCACACGCTTGTTGCAGTGATTTTGTATCGGAACGGGAAAAAAAGTCCTAGGCCTACCCCAATCTTTCGTTTGTTTTGGTCAGTGGTGAAAACGACCTTTGAACACATAGTATTGATAATGTTTTTTCTTCTCTTTTTTGTAGTCTTTTTTGTTTTGTTGTTATTGTTGTTGTTTTGGTGGTGTGGTGGTGGTGGTGGTGGTGTTGTTCTTCTTGTTGTTGTTGTTTGTTGTTCTTCTTCTTCTTCTTCTTCTTCTTCTTCTTCTTCTTCTTCTTCTTCTTCTTCTTCTTCTTCTTCTTCTTTCTCTTCTCCTTCTCTTCTTCCTTTCTTCTTCTTCTTCTTCTTCTTCTTCTTCTTCTTCTTCTTCTCTTCTCTTCTTCTTTCTTCTTCTGCGTTTTGGCTTTTCTTCTGATTTGGTAGGGTCTTTTTTTTCTATTCCCAAATCAAGGCAAGGGCCGGATGAAAAAAAGTATGTAAATGGTTTCTCTGTTACCCTTGAAAAATATAGATTATTCATTCATTCATTCATTTCATTCATTCATTCATTTATTCATTCATTCATTCCATTCATTCATTCTCATTCACCCACTCACTTATTCATTCATTCATTCATTCATTCATTCATTCTTCTTCTTCTTCTTCTTCTTCTTCTTCTTCTTCTTCTCTTCTTCTTCTTCTTTCTTCTTCTCTTCTTCTTCTTCTTCTTCTTCTCTTCTACTATTCTCTTCTCTTCTCCTTTCTCTAAATCTTCCTTTTCTCTTCTTTTCTTTTCTTCTATTCTTTTTTCTCATCTTTTTTTTTTCTCTTCCCTTCTCGAATCTTCTCTATTTTCTTCCTCTCTGCTCTTCTTTTCTTTTCTCTCTTCTCTTCTTTCTTTTCCATTCTGTGTTATGTTCTGTGCTCTTCTCTTCTATTTTCTTCTCTTCTTTTGTCCAGTTCTCCTCTCTTTTCTTCTCTTCTCTTCTTTCTCTTCTTTTGTCCAGTTCTCTTTTCTTTTCTTCTCTTCTCTCTTCTTCTCTTCTCTTCTCTTCTCTTCTTCTCTTCTTCTGTCCTGTTCTCTTCACTTCTTTTTTTTTTTTTTGCTCTTTTCTTCTTTTTTGTTCCCATTATTTTCCTCTCTTCCGTTCTTTTCTTCTTTTCTCTTTTTTTTAATTATCTTCTTCTCCTCTCTTCTTTTCTAGATTAAGGTTTAGGTATGGTTTAAACAGATAATCATTCCATTTTCATCTTGAAGAAGAAAAGAAGATCCCACTCATGTGTGTGGTAATATCTAACGGAATTATCTCATGGATGGTAATTTCTAAGCTTTTTTTTTTCTAGTAGTCGTCCTGTTGCCTTTGTTTTTGTGGGTGTTGTTGTTGTTGTTGTTGTTTTTGTTGTTTTGTTGTTGTTGTTGTTGTTGTTGTATTTTCGTTCCTCGGCAAGGGCTACGAAATTCACCAATGGTGAGATGTTGCGTTTGCGACAGTTTGCCCATCAGTTATATAGCTGTGTTTCGACTTAAGAGGTGAAACTCGACACTTATAAGCATGCTTTTTAAAAGGAAAATTTAGCCTCCATTCCTACCGGCACGCAATGGCCTACTCGTCGAAGAGGTGGAACAGGTTTTGACATGTGCACAAGATGTTTTGCAGGTGTTCTTATGCAGGACCTGGATTTATAGTCTCATCCGAAAGACTTTTCGAGGGAATGGAGTCTGTATTGATGTTAACTCCAGGGGAAAAAATCCGCTCAAATGGGTGTCTCGATAGTGGTTCGAACCTGTGCCTGATTTATTTATTTATCTATTTATTTATTTATTTATTTATTTATTCATTTATTTATTTATTCTTTTATATCGAGGATAATGGAATAAGCACTCTGGTGCTTTTTTTTCATCCAGTCCCCATGTGTATGCATTTTTGTCAATCTTGTCATCTGTTCCTACCGGCACACAATGGCCTACTCTTACGACAAGTGGAACAGGATTTAACGTGTGCGCAAGGTGTTCTGCGTGTGTTCGCACACGGAGCCTCGGTTTACAGTCTCATCCGAAAGACTTTTGGGGAGAGTGGAGTCAGCACTGATGTTAACTCCAGGGGGAAAATCCCCTCGACCGGGATTCGAACTCAGGTCGTCAAATTGCCAGCGCAATGTTCAGACCACTAGGCTATCCCATCCCCTTGAGATCGCGAGCTGGACGCTCTAACCACTAGGCTATCCCCCCATCCATCCCAGCATCATGCTAGGCATTTAAAGATAGTTTTAGTAAAGTCCCCAGTGGAAAAAAAAAAACAACAACGGGAAGATAATCCTGATATTTAAAGATAGTTTTAGTAAAGACCCCAGTGGAAAAAAAAAAACAACAACGGGAAGATAATCCTGATATTTAAAGATAGTTTTAGTAAAGACCCCAGTGGAAAAAAACCAACAACAACAGGAAGATATTCCTGGTATTTAAAGATAGTTTTAGTAAAGACCCCAGTGGAAAAAAAAACAACGGGAAGATATTCCTGGTATTTAAAGATAGTTTTAGTAAAGTCCCAGTGGAGAAAAAAAAAAAAACAACAGGAAGATATCCCTGGTATTTAAAGATAGTTTTAGTAAAGACCCCAGTGGAGAAAAAAAAAACAACAACGGGAAGATATTCCTGGTATTTAAAGATAGTTTTAGTTAAGACCCCAGTGGAAAAAAAACAACAACGGGAAGATATTCCTGGTATTTAAAGATAGTTTTAGTAAAGTCCCCAGTGGGAAAACAACAACAACGGGAAGATATTCCTGGTATTTAAAGATAGTTTTAGTAAAGTCCCCAGTGGAGAAAAAAAAACAACAACGGGAAGATATTCCTGATATTTAAAGATA
>CM060330.1:12058837-12063837 GCA_030674155.1 Stramonita haemastoma
TGCACTGTTTACACATACATATACATGCAATGGTATGTATCTTTTCAATATTGTTCAGTCTAATATGAAGACCCCACATCTCAGACCCATACAAGAGAATTGGCAGTACCTGCTAATCAAAAATTCGAAAAAAACAATCCTTTGAAATGTCATTTAGTTTTGATATGATTATGTTTCACACATTCAACACATGCATGCCTTCCTTTCATGGCAAAAGCATCTACACCTCTGTTCAGGCTCATTCTCGTGGTAAAAACAAATCCTAGATAACTGTATTTATTAACCACTTCTAGTACACTGCCACCTAGCTTCCATTTTTCATTCTTACCCAAAAATCCACCTTACCAGCCGCCATGGCGCAGTGGTTAGCGCCTTGGATTCCGGACTGGAAGGTCGCGGGTTCGAATCCCATGAGTCATAGGGATTTTTCGGGCTCCGGCCGGCTCCTACCCAGAGTGAGTGTGCTGTGGGCTCAGTCGGGAGACTGGGACCACACAGTCGAGCTTCATCCACTTTACGGATGCGAATTTGAGAGTGTTGCTCAAATTACCTGACCAACACTGCAGGTGTCTGTATCTCTCGGGCCCGGTTGACGCCGGGATATATTATGACAGTAAGCGTAGAGAACAACCCTGTCAAGTAGTCTCACAGCAGATGCACCTCCACAGCAGCATCATTACATCATCCTCATCCTCATTGATCATCATGCAATAATAAAAATTTGCCTCTGATTCGGTGGCCCCCGTTGCTCTGGTCTCATGGTGACCTCAAATTCGGTTTCCCCATACGCTTCTGTGCCTGTGGTGAATTTGAGTCAAAGCCTTTGGGGTTGGAGGTTCGCGGGGAGGCGGTCGTTGGAGGGACGTTGTGGTGGTCGCCACCTCGGGTGGGTGACTCACTCAGTCTGTCTCCGCGACTGAGCTAATACTGTCGTTAGTAGGGAGCTTAGTAGGTGGTGTCCTGCGTATGTTAGCTCAGAACAGGCACCACTGAACACCACCAAAGTGACCCAGCAGAAGTGCAGGGCCCCTCTGGCTGGTGGCCCCGCAGCGGCCTAATATTGATGGGCTCCCTGTGGACTCCCAGCCCCGGAAGTGAGACACAACGAATCTGGGTATAGCTGTGGCGGAGAGATTGGAATGAGCGGCGTGGGAGCAACAGGACGGGGACGTCACAGAAGACGAGGCAGCAAAAAAAAATCCGCCTTTGCGAAAAACCATAACTTTTGTCTTGTCGATGTTACCATTCAAAAACATTTTTGTACATGCATTGTATAGACTGTTAATTTGGTTTTGCAAGCCATCCGCAGTATATGATAACAGAACTATGTCATCAGCAAACAAAAGAAGATACAATTCAAGAAAACTGGGCAACAACTGTATACGATGAAGACTGGTATTATCAACTGCTGAAGCTACTTCATTTATATACAATGAAAACAATATGGGGCTCAGCACACATCCCTGTCTTAGACCGATTGGACAATCAAAAATTTCAGTTAGTCTGTTCTCGATACGCACACAAGACACCACCGATTCATAAATGGCAATAACAGCATTTAGATATTTCCCCTGAATTCCATTTTGATTCATAATGTTGAACAAAGGCTGTCGCTGAACAGAGTCAAAGGCTTTCCTCAGATCGACAAAGCATGCATAAAGTTTCTCATAAAGTTTTGAGAGAGAGAGAGAGAGAGAGAGAGAGAGAGAGAGAGAGAGACAGACAGACAGACAGACAGAAGACAGACAGACAGACAGACGAGACAGACAGACAGAAGCGAAGAGAGACACAGAGAGACACAGAGAGACAGAGAGACAGAGAGATCGTGAGAGAGACAGAGAGAGACAAAGAGAGTCTGAGAGAGACAGAGAGACAGAGAGAGAGAGACAGAGAAACAGAGATAGAGAAAGAGACAGAGTGACGGAGAGAGAGACAGAGAGACAGAGAGATAGAGATAGAGACACAGAGAGACAGAGAGAGAGAGGCAGAGACAGAGACGGACAGACAGGGAGACAGACAGACAGACAGAGAGACACCGAGAGAGAGACACCGAGAGAGAGACAGAGAGAGAGTTTCAAAGATCGGAGATTAACAGAACATCCTTTTTTCATTTAGCTCTCGCCGTATAACAGACGAACGGATATACATACACACACGCGCGCGACGCACGCACACACACCACTCCACACACTACTCACACACACACTACACAAAAACACACACAACACACACACACACACCACTACACAACACAACACACACACACACAGAATTAAACAACACACACACATCACACACAAAACACACACATTACACACACCACGTACACACATCACACACAACACACACACACAACACACCAAACACAACATACACATTACACACACACCCACACATACACCCCCACCACATTACACACACCATTATCACACACATCACAACACACAACATTACTACACACCACACACACACACACACACACACACACACACACACACACACACACACACACACACACACACACACACTACACACACGTACACACACCAACCGAACAAGAATATAATGACTGTTCCTAATGGTAACAGCCGCACATCTCGACAACTGTACAACACATACGCATGTACCACAAATGACACTCTCCTGCCAGCCTCCCCACCCCACCACCACTCACCCCCCTCTACACACACACATACACCATAACAACACAGACACACACACACACACTACAACAACACAGAACGACAACAACAACACACACACACACTTTACCACACACACACACACACACTTTACACACACACACAAACACACACACACACACTTAAACTTGCACACACATATACACATATAAAAAAGAGAGAGGAGACAGCAGACACAGACAGACACACATACACACACACTTACACACAGCGCGCGCAGGCCACGTGCACACACACTCACACTTAAACATTGCACACACATATACACTATAAAGAGAGAGACAGACAGACAGACAGACAGACAGACAGACAGACAGACAGACAGACAAACAGACAGAGACAGACAGACTAGGGACAAGAGACAGCGACAGACAAACAAACACACACACACACACTTAAACCTGCACACACATATACAATATCAAGAAGAGAGAGAGGACAGAGCACAGAGACAGAGACAGACACAGACCAGACAGACAGACAGACAGACAGACAGACAGACAGACAGACAGACAGATAGACAGACAGAAACTGAGACAGAGACAGCAAGACAAACAACAGACTAGAGAGGTACCGACGGACAGACAGACAAACGAACAAACAGACAGACATACAGACATGAAACCAATCATGAACTGAGAAACGTCAGGTCAGGCTCCTTTTTTGTCAAACAGTTGGTCAGATATGGTTGAACTGTTACATCAATACACTCTGTGCTTCAGACACAATTCTCTGCCAACTAGGCTTACCCTCTCCCACGCTCCCCCTGCTCCCCCCTCCCTCCCCCTTCCTGCTGCCCCTACCACCGTGCCCTCTGCCCCCCCCCCCCCCCCCCCCTCCTACACACACTTCCTGCCCTCTTTTGCTGACTGTAACCGTCTCTTGGACCGAAGTCTTCATAATTGAGTTTCTGTGTTTGACGTTCGATTCGTCAGGTATATTTGGCTTTCAAAAATTATCTGGCCTTGAGACAATTGGACCACGACAATAATTATAACATGGGGGGACGGGATAGCCTTAGTGGTTAGAACATTGGGCTCGCAATCTGGCAACCCGGGTTCGAATCCCGTTCAAGGGGGTTTTTCCTCTGTACACTTCACTGTCCCGAAAAATCCTTTGGATTGAGACTAAAATCCGAGGCCCCCGTGTGCGAACTCACGCAGAACATCTTTCGCACTCGTTAAATCCTGTTCCGCTTTCCGAATGAGTAGGCTATTGTGTGACGGTGGGAATGGATGACAAAATTTACAAAACTGCATACATGTACACTGGATCATATCCTCATGGGTGTGTTCTTTGCCACAGAAAACAGAACCTGTCCGCTTCTTACTGATAACTGACATGGGTAGCCCTCCTGGTTTGGGTTTTCTGTTTCTCTCTGTTGTCTTTATTGGGCTTTGATTTTATTTCTTTGTATGTTTTCCTTTTCCCAAAATAAACCACGTGGAAAAATTATATCAGCGAGATCTTTTTTGTATCCCGACTGCTTTAAAATGCATCCATACCCTTGAAAACACCCCTTCCTTTCCTTTCCTTGCCTCTCCTTCCAGCCTAATGTCTCCTCCACACAACTACCTATTTTATACACACAGACAGACAGACAGAAAGACAACCACACACAAGCACACACACACACACACACACACACACACACACGACACACCACACACACACACACACACACGTACACACACACCACACACACACACACACGCACACACACACGCACACACACACCACACACACACACACACACACACACACACACACAACACAACACACACACACACACACACACCACACAACCACATACACACACACGCGCGCGCGCGCGTGCGCTCGCCGCCACCTGTTTGCATTTAGGAGAGGGATTTATCCGCTCCTACCGGCGCAGTATGGCCTACTTTTAAGAACAGCAGAACGGGTTTTTTAACGTGTGTGCAAGATCTTCTGCGAGCGTTCTCACACGCGGTCTCAAATTTATAGTCTCATCTGAAAGACTCTGGTATCAGATCTATGTTTTTTTCGTCGAAATGGGAACAAAGAGCTAGGCTGGGAATCGAACCCAGAACCTCATGGTTTACTTGTTGGCAAGCAAACGTCTTAACTATCCTGCGACCCTTCTTATACTGTTTAGTACACATTTCTACTCCAGCCTAAAGGAATGGCTATATCATTGCTTGTTTGCATTTCTTTTTTAAATTTGAGGTCTGACACTTTTGCTGCCCAAGGGCTACATAGGTTATGGAACACATTGCACCTATTTTCCAATAATGGTGAACAATTTGTTTCATGTCC
>CM060330.1:12069778-12077278 GCA_030674155.1 Stramonita haemastoma
CAGGGTCCACGATTCACAGTCATACAGGAATACGGATATGACAAGGGAGCGCATTAGTTTGATCTTTGAGTTGAGTAAAATAATTTTATCCTTCCAGATGGTGTCCAGTTTTGACAGTGCTGTTATTATCTGTGCAATCCTGCACACTACCTCTGGCTTGGACCCCTTGTCTGATACAACGGCTCCCAAGTACTTGGAGCTTTGAACTGTGTCCCAGCTTCTGGCCACTGACCCTGACATCAGTGCTGATGCTCTTGGCGTTATTGGTCTTCAGTTTGGTCTTTTCTGCGCTGATTTCCATGCCGTTTGTTTTAGTGGCCTTGTTCAGGTGTTCTGTTAAGCTGGCAAGCTCCTGTTCTGATCCTACTAGTCCGTCAAATGTCATCTGCGAAGCGGAGGTTTGTGATCGTTCTGCCACCAATGCTGACTGATCCTTTATGGTGTTCCAGTGCATCAGCCATGATTCTCTCGAGGAAGATGTTGAAAAGAGTGGGTGAGAGCAGACAGCCCTGCCTTACTCCAACTGTTGTTCGGAACCACTCTCCGATGCTGCTGTTGTAGTACACTGCAGTGGTGGCCTTGTTGTACAGCTCTTTGATGGCTCTGATCAGGTTTGCATTGATGCTGTACAAATTCATGGTTGCCCACAAAGCTGCAAGCCACACTCTGTCAAATGCCTTCTTAAAATCAATAAATACGTGGTAGAGGTCTTGTTGGTGTTGAAGGTACCGCTCACAGAGTATTATGAGGTTGGTTATCTGTTCAGCTGTGCTAACGCCCTGCTCTGAAACCTGTTTGCTCCTCAGCAATGATGGCCTCTGCTCTCTCTCTCTCTTATGTTTTGAAATTTATCAACATGTTCCTGTATTACTCTACCCGTTCTCCCAATTGGTTGTATTGTGGCCTAAGGCCGAAGTACCTTTAAACCATTTCAGTGTTCAGTGTTTCAGTTATCTTTTTCTCTCTCTGTCTCTCTCTGTCGCTCTCTGTCTCTATCTGTCTCTCTCTGTCTCTCTCTGTCTCGCTCTGTCTCGCTCTGTCTCGCGCTCTCTCTCTATGTGTCACTCTCTATCTCTCTATCTCTCTATCGGGCGCACACACACATACACACACACAACACACACACACACACACACACACACACACACACACACACACAACACACACACACACACACACACACACACACACACATCTTTTGTCAGTTGTTAATGCAAGCCAAGGTTTCCCAGGCTTGACAGACACGCATGACAGTGATGGTATGCTTTCAAAAATGCTATATTGAGATATGTTTTAAAAATGTCAAGCTCTAAGAACAACAACCTGTGTTTTTCATTAATTTTCAGGTAAAAAATCCTTTGTAGTCGTAGTTTATTTCCATTTATTTCATACCACTGTATGTCATAGCAGACTTCTCTGCTAGAAATTCGGGCTGCTCTCCCCGGGGAGAGCAAGTCGCCACAAGTGCAGCGTCACCCATTAGTTTTTTTATTTCCTTTTTCCTGTCTGCAAATGTCTTTGTTTCCAAATCAGAGTGGCTTTTTTTTCTACAGAATGTTGCCCGAGAAAACCCTCTTGTTGCCGTGGGTTCCGGCAATTAGAGCAACACTCTCAAACTCGCATCCGTAAAGTGGATAAAGCTCGACTGTGTGGTCCCAGTCTTGCCATTGAGCTCACAGCACACTCAATCTGGGTGGGAGCTGGCTGGAGCCCGAAAAATCCCTATGACTCTTATGGGAATCGAACCCGCGACCTTCCAGTCCGGAATCCAAGGCGCTAACCACTGCGCCATGGCGGCTGGTTGTTGTTTGTTTTATCTTGTTGAAGCTTTTTGTTCGTTTTTTTATGTTTCTTGTTATTTGAGTTCTTTTAATATAGACAGTATTCTCACCTTACGGAAATTATCTCCTAGAGACTCTCTCTCTCTCTCTCTCTCTCTCTCTCTCTCTCTCTCTCTCTCTCCTCTCTCTCTCTCTCTCTCTCTCTCTCTCTCTCTCTCTCCTCTCTCTCTCTCTCTCTCTCTCTCCTCTCTCTCTCTCTCTCTCTCTCTCTCTCTCTCTCTCTCTCTCCTCTCTCTCTCTCTCTCTCTCTCTCTCCTCTGTCTCTCTCTGTCTCTGTCTCTCTCTCTCTAACTCCCTCTCTCTCTCTCTAACTCCCCCCCTCTCTCAAACCCCTCCTCTCCTCTCTCTCTCTCTAACTCCCCCTCTCTTTCTCTCTTTCTCTGTCTCTCCTTCTCTCTTTCTATCTGTCTGTCTTTCTGCTTGTCTGTCTGTCTGTCTGTCTGTCTGCCTCTCTCTGTCCCTCTCTCTGTCTCTGTTTCTGTCTCTGTCTGTCTGTCTGTCTGCCTCTCTCTGTCCTACCTCTCTCTCTCTCTCTCTCTCTCTCTCTCTCTCTCTCTCTCTCTCTCTCTCTCTCTCTCTCTCTGTCTCTCTCTCTCTCTCTCTCTCTCTCTCTCTCTCTCCTCTCTCTCTCTGTCTCTCTCTCTCTCTCTCTCTCTCTCTCTCTCTCTCTCTCTCTCTCTCTCTCTCTCCTCTCTCTCTCTCTCTCTCTCTCTCTCTCTCTCTCTCTCTCTCTCTCTCTCTCTCTCTCTCTCTCTCTCTCTCTGGGAACCTCTGCCTTCCCAACCCAGTCTTCTGCGTGATTCCAAACATATATTACACATAATTAAAAAAAACCCACATCATTATAAAATAATACTTTGCCTGCATTGTTTTGTTCTGGCGAGCAGGTAGTGATGCTAGTCTTAAAACACACTGGGATGGGAACAGGATGTCACTTCTGCCGTGTCGTTTGCAACCCCCACCCCCCTTCCCCGCTATTGCATTTTGTATTGTACACTGAATTGTTCGTCATCCTCTTATTTTATTCTTTTGTTGTTGTTGTTGTTGTTGGTAACATGAAGATGATAACTAAAAGCGGATTGGCCGATGCTCTCAAACACGTCCTGGTTTGATTGTCCTGTTGAGAAGGGAAGAATTTAAGTGCTTCGACATCGAGAGACACACACACACACACACAAAGTTATAGACAGACAGAGACACGCAGACACAGAGACAGTTACTTAGGTACACAGAGACAGGCAACCCCCCCCCCCCCCCCCGACATTCAGACAGACACACATACATACATACATACATACATACATACATACATACATACATACATACATACATACATACATACAGACAGACAGACAGACAGACAGACAGACAGACAGACAGACAGACACACACACACACACACACACACACAGACACAGACACAGACACACACACACACACACACACACACACACACACACACACACACACACACACACACACACACACACACACAGACAAAGAGCCCCTAGTGACATCAATCTCGGGCGGACGTAACATAACGACACGACACGACACGATACGACACGACAGTCACCATCAGGATTGTGTGATTTATAGCTAGGCATCGGAGCAGACTTCCTGATCCCTGCATGTTTGTACACACACGCGGTCCCTCCTCCTCCTCCTGTTACACACTATAGTTGCCAACAATACACAGGGCGATAGGGGCTAAAGGCGGAGGGAGGGGATGGATGGGGGTGGGGGTGGGGGGTGGGGTTGCGAGGGATGAGGGAGTATATTTGGGTTGGGTATGGGGGGGGGGAGGGGAGGGATGTTTGGCTGAAATCCTGTTGTTTTGTTTCTAGTGTGCATGGTTTACTTCTAGGCAGCGAAATAGAATGATGTGTCTCTGCTTCTGGTTGTGAAGTGACCCCAAACATTGTCCTGTTAGGAAGATCAAAATTACAGCAAAAAACCCCCACACAACAAACCAAACCAAACCAAACCAAACCAAACTAAACCAAACCAAACCAAACTAAACCGAACCAAACCAAACCAAACTAAACCAAACCAAACCAAAAGAAACCAAACCAAACTAAACCAAACCAAACCAAACCAAACCAAACCAAAAGAAACCAAATTAAACCAAAGCAAATTAAACCAAACCAAACTAAAACAATCCAAACCAAACCAAACCAAACCAAACCAAACTAAACCAAACCAAACTAAACCAAACCAAACCAAAAGAAACCAAATTAAACCAAAGCAAATTAAACCAAACCAAACTAAACCAAACCAAACCAAACCAAACCAAACCAAACTAAACCAATCCAAACTAAACCAAACCAAACCAAACCAAACCAAACCAAACTAAACCAAACCAAACTAAACCAAACCAAACCAAAAGAAACCAAATTAAACCAAAGCAAATTAAACCAAACCAAACTAAACCAAACCAAACCAAACCAAACCAAACCAAACCAAACCAAACTAAACCAATCCAAACTAAACTAAACCAAACCAAACCAAACTAAACCAAACCAAACCAAACCAAACTAAACCAAACCAAACTAAACCAAACCAAACTAAACCAAACCAAACCAAAAGAAACCAAATTAAACCAAAGCAAATTAAACCAAACCAAACTAAAACAATCCAAACTAAACCAAACCAAACCAAAACAAACCAAACCAAACCAAATACAAACCAAAATCAATTTTGTTCATTCAATATTAAACTGTGTGAGCTTCAGTTTGGAAGAACAAAATCAATGTGAGTTGTTTCTGTCAATGTTCTTATTTTATTTGGAATATTTTTTGGGGGATTGTTCTTGATGTTATTTTGTGAAATAGTATTCTGTTGTATTTTGATTCTGCATCAACATGTTCTGTTTCATTTCCTGTGCCATGTAACTTCATTTCTCTATCGGCCCTGTAGGGATACCCCGGGTCAGTAAAAATAGCAGCACTACTACCTTCTAGAAATTCTGTGCCAGGAATTCCCTCTTTTCTTTTCCTCTCTATGTTTCGGCCTCCTTCATTTTCTTCCTGTCACCTCCGTCTTGTTTATTTTCTGCATTCTTGGTCTATTCTCATGCCTTTTTTTTCCTAAAGGACTTAAAACATAACAATTCTTTCCCATGCGGAAGTCAGATGCGCTGGGCCTGACTTGTCAGGCACTTAACGGCAGCAGAACGCGTTTTCGCCCATAATTATTATGGCAGACAACAGTTTTGCCGTCTGAGCGTTCCGTTTATTGTCTCATCCGAAGGAGGAAAAGGAAGAGGAGGAGGAGGAGGAGGAGTAGGAAGAAGAAGAAGAAGAATTGCGAAGAAGAATGCGAAGAATGCGAAGAAGAATGCGAAGAAGAATGCGAAGAAGAAGAAGAAGAAGAAGAAGAAGGATGAGAAGAAGAAGAAGAAGAAGAAGAAGAAGAAGAAGAAGAAGAAGAAGAAGAAGAAGAACAACAACAACAACAACAACAACAACAACAACAACAAGAACAAGAACAACAACAAGAAGAACAAGAACAAGAAGAACAACAAGAAGAAAGAGAGTGGCAGAAGAAGAAAGGCTACTCTGGGCAAAAGAGCTACTAAAAGAAAAACAAAACGATGTTGACATTACTGTACATTTCCAAACAGTCTGACACATGCAGCTAGCGAAGCACACACACAGCAAGTAAAAGAGAGAGAGAGAGAGAGAGAGAGAGAGAGAGAGAGAGAGAGAGAGAGAGAGAGAGAGAGAGAGAGAGAGAGAGAGAGACAGACAGACAGACAGACAGACAGACAGACAGACAGACAGACAGACAGACAGACAGACAGACAGACAGACACAGACACAGAGAGACACAGACACAGAGAGACACAGAGAGACATAGAGAGACAGCGCGAGCTGCTGGTTGCAGCATGCTGTGTGGAACACTAGCCTAGTAAGCCCTTTGCTCCAGGCATAGTAGATAGTTCATTTCACGCCAGTATACAACTCACCTTCGTGCTGTTTGTGTGCTGGCTTGCGGCGTTTGCGACAGAAAAATAAAAAAGTGCCACGTTCGCTCAGTGCTGGATGCAGCAGAATCAGCGAGCGTGTGGGTCTGTGTGTGTGTGTGCGTATAATATGTGTGTGTTTTGTGACAGGGATGTTAGAGTATGTTCCTAGTTCTGTGAGGACCCCAGGCTTAAATTAAACAGTCTAGAGCCTTTTTCTGATTTTATATTTAAAAAATCTTTTTTGAAAATTTTTTTTTTGAAACTTGTGGGATAGTGTTTGCTTTTTCCCCCCGAATAAAAAAAATGATGTTGAGTGAGATTATCTTTTTTTTTCTCTCTGTGTGTGTGTTGTTTCTCATCCTGAAAATGTCTGGATAAAGAGTAAGTATTATGCTCTCTTGTTTTTAACTCATCTGTATCTTTTTTTTTCTTTTCTTTGCTGTTTGTTAGACGTTTCCCCGCTCAACATACTAAAAGCTACACAGAATACACACTCCCCCCCCCCCCCCCCCCTCACATCTGAGAGTAATTGTGTCCACTGAATGCGAAAAATCAGGCATGTATGGCTGTTCTGATGTATTTCATTATATAGGCAGCCATGCTCCGACTTCAGAGGGTTTTTTCCCCTGTTCTGATGGAGAATACAAGTTGTTATGTTAAGAGCTTGTCATGGTTGAAAACCAACTCCGAATAACATTTTATGGATAAAGAATAGCTCAATATGATATTTCAAAACATAATAGCATTTTAATATAGGCCTAAGTACTTTGGTAGTGTCAATCATTGACTAGGCTTTTTTTTTTTTTAACGTGGGCCATTATTGTTCAGTACTCTGTAGCCTTATCCGTGTCATTTTACTTCTCTGTGTGTTATTTCTTCTCGATTTGAAGATGAATGATTAAAAAAAAAAAACAACGATTATGCAGTTGCCTTTGATATAAGGAATCTTTCTAGTGGTATTAAGCTCCCGGGTAAAATTGTGCTTAATGAAATGAGGTGATTTTGTCTTTATTTTTTTCTTCTATATTTGTTTTTCTTTCTTTCTTTTTCTTTCTTTCTTTCTTTCTTTCTTTCTTTCTTTCTTTCTTTCTTTCTTTTCTTTCTTTCTTTCTTTCTTTCTTTCTTTCTTTCTCTTTTCTTTCTTTCTTTTCTTTCTTTCTTTCTTCCTCTCTTTCTTTTTTCTATCTATCTATCTATCTATCTATCTATCTATCTATCTATCTATCTATCTATCTATCTATCTATCTATCTATCTATCTATCTATCTATCTATCTATCTATCTATCTATCTATCTATCTATCTATTTTTTTTTCCTTCCTTCCTTCTTCCTTCCTTTCTTTCTTTCTTTCTTCCTTCCTTCCTTCTTTTCTTTCTCTTTATTTTCTTTCTTTCTTTCTTTTTTTTCTTTCTTTCTTTCTTTCTTTGTTTCTTTCTTTCTTTCTTTCTCTCTATTCTTATCCGCTTTTCTTCAGCTTCCTCACCTCCCCCCCTTCCCTTTGTTCTCTTTATGGTTTTGGACTAAGTCTGGCATCCATTTCATTCTCTGCCATCTCTTCCTGCCAGAAGCAGAATCCCTTTTGTGGATGCTGCTGTTTGTGATGTCTCTATTGTTGTCATTGCTTTGTAGTAGGCACCCATCAGTCTCGGAAGACTATGGAGTTGCGCTCTAGTTTTTAGAGCGCAAAGCC
>CM060330.1:12087278-12089778 GCA_030674155.1 Stramonita haemastoma
GAACGCATTTTTGCACGTATGACAGACAGCAGTAGTTGCTGTATGAGCGTTAGACAAAGACAAAGAAAGACAGAGGAAGAAAAAACATAAAAAGGAGGAGAGAGAGAGAGAGAGAGAGAGAGAGAGAGAGAGAGAGAGAGAGAGAGAGAGAGAGAGAGAGAGAGAGACAGACAGACAGACAGACAGACAGACAGACAGACAGACAGACAGACAGACAGACAGACACAGAGACAGAGACAGAGATAGAAAGACAGAGACAGAGAGACAGAGAGAGAAACAGAGAGAACAACAACAAAAAAGAAGAAAGAAACAGGGATGCTATTTAAAATGCTGTGGGATTTTTGTTTATTGTTTTGTTTGTCTTTTTTGTGCTTGAGTTGGGTGTTTTTTTTTCCACTTTTGCACTTTTTGTGAAAGTTTCTGTACTTTTTCTTTTAATGTCTTTTGTTTTGTTGTTGTTGTTGTTGTCGCTGTTTTCTTTCTTTTTATAAACCTGTTGGCTTTGAACTCTGGATTAGCATTTAAAGTTAAGGTCATTTCTATTAACTTTCAGTGTACGTACTTTAAAGCAATGGAACTGAGAGAGACAGAGAGATAGAGAGATAGATAGATAGATAGATAGAGAGAGAGAGAGAGAGAGAGAGAGAGAGAGAGAGAGAGAGAGAGAGAGGAGAGAGAGAGAGAGAGAGAGAGAGAGGAGAGAGGAGAGAGAGAGAGAGAGAGAGATGAGAGAGAGAGGAGAGAGAGAGAGAGAGAGAGAGAGAATAAGAGGAGAGACAGAGCACAGAGACAGACAGACAGAGAAAGAGGGAGAAAGAAAGACAGAGAAAAAGAGGGAGCTAGAGAGATGTGTGTGTATGTGCTTGCGTGCGTGCGTGCGTGTGCGTGTGTGTGTGTGTGTGCGTGCGTGCGCGCGTGCGTGTGTGCGTGCGTGCCTGCCTGTGTGTGTATGTGTGTGTGTGCGTGCGCGCGTGCGTGTGTGCGTGCGTGCGTGCCTGTGTGTATGTGTGTGTTTGTGTGTTTGTGTGTGTGTATACTGTGTGTGTGTGTGTGTGTGTGTGTGTGTGTGTGTGTGTGTGTGTGTGTGTGTGTACTGTGTGTGTGTTAGGGAAATAAATGCACGTGCAGACAGAAAAATGACAAATAAAATAATGGGTGGCGCTGCTCTTGTGGCTTTGCGCTCTCCTCGGAGAGAGCAGCCCGAATTTCACACAGAGACATCTACATTGACTTAAAATGGTATACTATACAAAACAATACAATACAATGCAATACAACAGAATGCAATACAATACAATACAATACAATGCAATAAGAGACATTTTATTGTGGGGATGGGACAGCCTAGTGGTCAGAGCATTCGCTTTCCCCCCAGCCAATGTTAAGCAGCGTCGAGCGTGATTGCCAATTGGATGGGTGACCGTTTGCGCGCCTTGGATACAGAACAGTTCCCCCAGTTCACCCAGCTGTAAATGGGCACATGCCCTCTTTAGGGTCAGGGAAGGTAAATCAGCGAGGGAGAGGAGATGGGCGCCGCCCTCAACATGCTGGTCCCTAGATAAGCTGAGGTCTCTGACGCCTCGCTCCCCTACGACCACATAGGTTATGGGACACCTTTACCCTTTTTTACGTTTTATTGAAAAACAATACAAATGTGATAGGAAGAGTAGAGAGTAGAGTACACCCCTGTCAAGAAGTCTCAAAACGTGTGCACTTCTGTAACATCATCATGACATCATCTTCATAAATCACCATTAATCACCACGCAATGAAAAAAGAATATCTCCGATTCAGTGGACCCAGCTGCTCTGGTGGTCTCTTGGAGACCTCAGATTCAGTTTCCCCATACACGTCTGTGCCTGTGATGAGTTTGTGTCAAAGCCTTTGGGGGTTAGAGGTTTATTAAAGAAGGTCGATGGAGGGGGGACGTGGTGGTGGTCACAATCCCAGGTGGGTATCTCACTCAGTCTCTTTTTTTTTTTTTTTGGGTACCACTTTATGTCACAGCAGATTTCTCTGCGTGAAAATCGGGCTGGTCTCGCGTCGCCACAAGTGCAGCGCCTACTCATTAATTTTTGTTTTCTTTTTTTTTCTGTCTGCAACTGTATTTGTTCCCCTACCAGAGTGGCTTTTTTTCTACAGACTTTTGCCAGGGACAACCGCCTTGTTGCTGTGGGTTCTTTTACGTGCGCTAAATAGTGATGTGTAACACACGGGACCTCGGTTTAACGTCTCATCCCAAAGACTAGCACCCAGACCACCACTCAGGGTCCAATGGATGAGGAAAAAGTTTTGGGCCCAAACGAGGTACGAACAAACTACCGCACACTCCGACCCGGACATTTTGCTTTCTAGGCAAGGTGCGTTACCACCTAGGCCACCGATTCACCGTGTAGATCTTAGTTCTTTGGTTCCATTAATAACAAAGACTTCGGTTCCATTAATAAGAGACAAAGACTTCGGCCTCAGCCAGCTAGGCTGCTAGTATCAACGAGTGCTC
>CM060330.1:12094611-12107111 GCA_030674155.1 Stramonita haemastoma
ATTTTTTTTTTTTTTTTAAATTTTAAAATGAAATTTATAAGGAAACTGAAAATTTTGGTGTGTGTGTGTGTGGGGGTGTGTTGTTTTTGTGTGTGTGGGGGTGTGTGTGTGTGTGTGTGTGGTTGTTGTGTGTGTGTGGTGTGTTTTTTGTGTGTGGGGTTTTTTTTTTTTTTTATTTTTTTTATTTTTTAATCGAGGTAACAAATAAGCAGTCATGTGTTTTTTTTTCATCTGGCCCCTGTGTAGGTTTTTGTAATATTGTCATTGTTCCCCCCGGGACCAGGGCTACTCTTACGAAAAGGGGAAAGGATTTAAGTGTGCGCAAATGTTCTGCGTGCGTTCGCCACGGGGCCTCGGTTTAAAAGTTTTATCCGAAGACTTTGTGTGTGTGGGGGTTTGTGTGTGTGGTTTTGTGTGTGGTTGTGTGTGGGGTTTGTGGTGTTTGGTGTGTGTGTGGTGTGATTTGGTGTTGTGTGGTGTTGTGTGGGGTTTTTGGTGTGTAGTGAGTGAGTGGTGGTGTTGTGTGTTGGGAGGGTAATGTGTTGCTTGTTTTGGTTTGTGTGACCAAGCAGCGCGCGTGCATTTACATCTGGTACCCGTATGTGGTGCCTATGGGTTGTTTAAAAAACAAAGGCTGAGGGGTTACATTTTTTGTCACCCCAAAGATTCAAATCCAGCATAAACAAGGCAAACAAAAAGAAAAATTTCCCCGGAGCTGACATTTGGGAGTGCCATGACCTTGAAATTTTTCCACCTCAGGCTGAAACGAAAGCAAAAAAACAGCCAAAAAACCACGCATAAGATTCGACTGGAAAAAAAAACAAAACCCAACAGTGGTTGAGTCTTTTAAAACCAACATTTAAGGAAAGTTGCCGCCTCCAGCCATCGGGAAATGATGTGGACAAAACAGCAACAACATCAAGAAGTGTACGACAGCACGGAAGAAAAAATTAGGGAGAAGCAGAACAAAGAAAAAACCCCCGGGGGACAAAAGAGGTTTCTTGACCCTGCACAAAAAAAGAGAACTTAAGAAACAAAAAATTCACAGTCAAAAAACCAACGACAGTACATGGGGGCCACACAGAAGTGGGTAAAAAGAGAGGAAGCCAAAGAAGGTGGATAGAAAAAAACAATAAAATATCGAACTGGAATGGCCATGGGAAACAGCAAAACAGCTTACGACACCTTGAAAGCACTAACTAAAACCACACAGCCTAAAGCCTCTGTCATTGAAGACAAAGAAGGAAATCTTTTAACGAAAAACAATGCCATCCTCCAACGCTGGACAGAATACTGTGAGGGGTTGTATAACTACCCACTATGCCAGATACCAACATAGTTTCTGACAAACCCCTGAACACCAAGATAAAGACCCACCACTACTAAGGTGTAAAGTAGACACAGCTATTAAACAATTGAAGAAGGGGAAGTCCCCTGGAATCGATAACATCCCAGCTGAACTCATAAAAAATGGAGGGAATGAAACAGCAAGGCGATTCACAGAAATTTGTCAGAAGATCCACGACACCGAAGAATGGCCAAAAGAATGGACACAGTCTCTTGTAATACCCATGCCAAAGAAAGGAAACCTCAAGCAATGCCAGAACTACATAATCATCAGTCTCATAAGCCATCCTAGCAAGATCATGCTGCAGGTAGTCTTCAACAGACTGAAAAACCAAGCGGAAAAAACTCCTGGCAGAAGAACAAGCAGGCTTTAGACCAAAACGCAGCACAATGGAACAAATTTTCAATCTGAGAATTCTGATAGAGAAGCATCTCCAACACCAAAAAGACTTGTACCACAATTTCATAGACTTCAAAAAGGCCTTTGACAGGGTATGGCATGACGGCCTCTGGCAAGTACTCAGGCACTTCAACATTGACAACTGCCTAATTAAAGTCATCAAGGCTCTGTACGAGAACGCAAGAAGTGCAGTTTTTCATGAACAATCAAGTGGGCGAGTTCTTCAAGACCACGGTTGGGGTCCGCCAGGGCTGCCTTCTCTCACCTGTACTCTTCAACCTCTTCCTCGAAAACATCATGACAGAGACACTGCAAAACCACCACACTTCCATCTCCATTGGTGGAAGACCCCTTTGCAACCTCAGATTTGCAGATGACATTGACCTAATGGCAGCAGCAAACAAGAACTGCAAATTCTCACAGACAGTCTAACAGATCGAGTGAGCGCATACGGCATGGAGGTCAGTACAGAGAAATCAAAGATCATGGTCAACAGCGCGAGTAATGACATCACGGAAATAAAAGATGAATGGAGAAATGCTGGAAGAGGTGAGCCAATTCAAATACTTAGGATCCATCCTAACAAAAGATGGCACATTAAACAATGAAGTGAAAGCTCGCATTGCAACAGCAACATCTGCTCTAGTCAGACTCGAGAGGATCATCAGAAGCAAATCAGCTTCTGCACCAAATACCACCTCTACAAATCCCTCGTGATATATATCCTCCTATATGGCTGTGAATCATGGACTCTGACAGCAGAGTTAGAGAGGAGAATCCAAGCATTCGAGAACAAGTGCCACAGGAGACTCCTGAAAATATCATTCAAAGAACACAAGACCAATCACTATGTGAAAGAAGAAATCAAAAAGCGTGCGGGCACCCAAGAGCCTTTGCTCTCCACCATAAAGAGGAGAAAGCTGATGTGGTTTGGTCACACCACAAGACGCAACACCCTAGCAAAAACATCTTGCAAGGAACAGTCGAGGGCAAGAGAAGAAGAGGCCGCCAAAAGAAATCATGGGTTGACAACATCAAAGACTGGACCGCCCAACCCTGCAACACCTACTAGCCACACAGGATCTTGAAGCATGGAAAAAGATTTCCGTTGCGTCTTCTCTCATGTCCCCCTACGTCCTTTGGGACATGGGACTGAGTAAGTGAGTGAGTGAGTGAGTGAGTGAAACTGTTTCTCTCTCTCTCTCTCTCTCTCTCTCTCTCTCTCTCTCTCTCTCTCTCTTCCCCCCTCTCTCTCTCTCTCTCTCTTCCCCCTCCCCTCTCTCTCTCTCTTCCCCCCCCCCCTCTCTCTCTCTCTCCTCTCCCCCCCCCCTCTCTCTCTCTCTCTCCCCCCCTCTCTCTTCTCTCTCTCTTCCTCTCCCCCCCCCTCTCTCTTCCCCCCACCTCTCCTCACTCTCTCCTCCCCCGTCCCTCTTATCTTGACCCAAAACATTCTCCAATGAAAGGAGACTTAACTCCCTAACTAACCACTCCTGTCCTGGCATCATCCCCTACTATGTACATCCACAGCGTCGACAACATCTGGATCGGTTTGCACGATGTGGCCTTGAAGGATGGTGAGCTGGGCTCCCAGGGATTCCAGTGGAGCACTGCCGTGCCTTGTCTGACAGCAGCTGGACCAACTGGGATGTAGTTAAGCCCACGAACCCATGGCAAGCGTGGTGCATCCGCATGATGTACCTAAAGCAGCTGAAGTGGGTCCCTGAGCCATGTGCATCTATGTCTCACTTCCTCTGCCAGACAACCCATGGTAAGGACTTTCCTCTCACTCTCTTCTGTCCTCTCTTCTGCTTTTTCTCTTCTGCTCTGCATGGTCTCTCCATCCTAATTATGAATCCTTGGCTAGAAGATAATAATATGGGAAGATATGAAAAAAAAGACATTCTGACATTAGGATGCAGTGATTTTAAAACAAAACAACAACGACAACAACAAGAACAACAACAAAACAACAAAGCAACAAAGCGGAATTTTTTTTTTTAATGTTTCAAACAATATAGATAACTATCAAACTTAAGTCAGGGTTCAATAGCGAATTGGAATGTTGTACACGTAAACTGGTGGGAACTAAGGGGAGGGGGGTTAAGCCTGTATCTAGACGTTCCTTTAAGGGACAATTTTTTTCCCCTTGGAACTGGCTTTGCTTCCTTGAAAGACCCTTCAGATGAGACTGTCTGCTTCAATAGTGTGTGTGTGAAAGTAGGCCCAACTCTGTGAGCACGAGACTGTCTACTTCAATTGTGTGTGAGTGAAGGTAGGCCCAACTTTGTGAGCACGAGACTGTCTACTTCAATTGTGTGTGTGGTGAAAGTAGGCCCAACTCTGTGAGCACGAGACTGTCTACTTCAATTGTGTGTGTGTGGAAGTAGGCCCAACTTGTGAGCACGAGACTGTCTACTTCAATTGTGTGTGTGTGTGAAAGTAGGCCCAACTCTGTGAGCACGAGACTGTCTACTTCAATTGTGTGTGAGTGAAAGTAAGCCCAACTCTGTGAGCACGAGACTGTCTACTTCAATTGTGTGTGTGTGTGAAAGTAGGCCCAACTCTGTGAGCACGAGACTGTCTACTTCAAATGTGTGTGTGTTGTGTGATGGTAGGCCCAACTCTGTGAGCACGAGACTGTCTACTTCAATTATGTGTAAGTGAAAGTAGATCCAACTCTGTGAGCACGAGACTGTCTACTTCAAATGTGTGTGTGTGTGTGAAAGTAGGCCCAACTCTGTGAGCACGAGACTGTCTACTTTCAATTGTGTGTGTGTGTGTGGTAGGCCCAACTCTGTGAGCACGAGACTGTCTACTTCAATTGTGTGTGTGTGTGTGTGTGTGTGTGTGTGTGAAAGTAGGCCCAACTCTGTGAGCACGAGACTGTCTACTTCAATTGTGTGTGTGTGTGTGTTGTGTGTGTGTGTGTGGTGTGTGTGTGTGGGGTGTTGTGGTGTGTGTGTGTGAAAGTAGGCCCAACTCTGTGAGCACGAGACTGTCTACTTCAATTATTGTGTGTGTGTGAAAGTAGGTCCAACTCTGTGAGCACGAGACTGTCTACTTCAAATGTGTGTGAGTGAAAGTAGGTCTAACTCTGTGAGCACAAGACTGTCTACTTCAATTTGTGTGTGTGTGTGAAAGTAGGCCCAACTCTGTGAGCACGAGACTGTCTACTTCAATTGTGACGCCCCACCACGAAATGAGTCGCTTAGCACATTGAGCTAGGAGCCATTAAAGGCAAGTGGGGGTCAAGTTCTCAATTTTGAGATTTTGATTGATTATAAAACTATATCCGTTTATCTACCTTATAATGAAATATCAAGGCATAATACCTAACCCTTCATTCTGACAGCCTGTTACGAAAATAAACTTGCCTGTTTCTCATTTTGTCCATCCTGCAGTATACCATTTCAATTTGTAAAAACTTTGCACAGAATTGTCCGATTTTCAATCTGTTTTTTGTATTGGATAGCCCTTTTATTGCAGATTAATAACTTGTCAATAATCTAAAAATTGATCTCTGGTGCAATGCGACTCCTTTGTGTGGGAGCGTCACAATTGTGTGTGTGAAAGGGTATGGGCAACTCTGTGAGCACACTTCAGAACCCCATCCACCTTTCCTGGCAAGAGCAAGCCAGCCATGCCTGGCAGACTGGAAGATGCCAACAAACCTAGCATGCACGTGCACAGCTGTCATTCCCCCCCCCCCCCCCACTTTCAGCTCCTCTCAGCTGCTAATTAATTTAACTGTCCCATCCTAAGCCAGGCAAGCTGGTGCTATTTATAGCAGGAACTGACCACATTTGTGACGCTCCATCACAAAATGAGTCGCTTAGCACATTACCCATTTTTGAGCTAGGAGCCATTAAAGGCAAGTGGGGGTCAAGTTGTCAATTTTGAGATTTTGACTGATTATTAAACTATATCCATTATACTACCTTGTAATGAAATATCAAGGCATAAGTTTTAATCCTTTTGCTTGTAAATGTGCTTTGAAAAAACCTAACCCTTCATTCTGACCACCTGTTACAAAATAAACTTGTGGTTTCTCATTTTGTCACACCCTGCAGTATACCATTTCAATTTGTAATATTTTTGCACAGAATTATCCGAT
Source organism: Stramonita haemastoma (assembly GCA_030674155.1). NCBI lineage: Eukaryota > Metazoa > Mollusca > Gastropoda > Neogastropoda > Muricidae > Stramonita > Stramonita haemastoma. The sequence continues at coordinate 12,100,473 of CM060330.1, forward strand.
TTCCAATCTGTTTTTTTTGTATTGAATAGCCTTTTTATTGCAGATTAATAACTTGTCAATAACTAAAAATTGACCCCATGTGCAATGCGACTCATTATGTGGTGAAGCGTCACATTTGGACAAGGTAAAAGGAAAGGGTGTGCTAATTGTAGCACTCTGGTCGGAATGATGCTGAATTTGTGCATTATGTGTGCTGTCTGGAGAGGGGTGGGCTGCACCAAGTTTCACTGCCTGGCATTTTTGTTTTGTTTGTTCTTTTGTGTGCGGTGGGGGGGGGGGGAGATCCTCAGCTAGAGCTCTGAGGTTCATCACCAATGGTGAAATTTTTGCTAATTATGACTATCAAGGTAGCCTACATTCCAGACTTCTTGTATATTTAATCAGGACACCAGTATGCATGTGTTTAAAAATGTTGTCATCCATTCTTAAAACGACAGAATGGGTGGCCAGCTCTACCGAAAGGTAGAAAAGGGTTTTAACGTGTGCGCAAAATGTTCTGCGTAGGTTTGCACACGTGACCTACGGTTATAGGCTTATCTGAAGGACTTAGGCTCATGTGGGGAGTGGAGTCAGTACTGGTTGTATGTGTGTGTACGTGCGGGCGTGTGTGTGTGTGTGTGTGTGTGTGTGGGGTGTGTGTGTGTGTGTGTGTGTGTGTGTGTGGTGTGTGATGGGGGTGGGGGGATCCCCTTTTCAGATGGTTTTCAGCGACCACCAACATGTCAACAGCATACACCCACCAAAATGCCCCCAAGTCAATCTTTTGTATTTAACACACGCCGGCGCACATGGGCTAACATCATCAGCAAACACTACAGCACAGCAGATAGTTCATGCCTACCTACCCGATTCTTTTTTTTTTTTTACTCCTTGTTGTATGATTGCATTTCCACCCATGCAAGAGATGATCTCTGATTAATTAGGGACACTGAAAAGGAAGCATTGGGTCTAGAGGTAGCAGAGAGATTAACCTGAACTAAATAGAAAAACAAAGAACAAATAAACAAAGAAAGAAAGAAAGACAGAAAGACAGAAAGAACAGCTAGCGTCAAGATGGTATATTCTTGGTGTCATTCTTTCTTTTCACTTTTCAGGCCCTTGCACCACCTTCAAACCGGAAACAGAGGGGTGTGGAGATCAGCTCTGATTGGCTCAAAGCAGTTACGCCCCAAAAAGTCACCAGTATTTTATCGGAGTCACAGTGTCAAGAGCAATGCGTGAACCACGGGACAGAGGATGGGTCATCCCCTCTATGCTGGGCCTATGAGTTCCAAGCCACACTGATATGTACGCTGTATATTGATTCCCGCCCAGTATTTTGCAATGGGCAGTCGGGTACCACAGGCACACGCATGGTCAGAGATTGCTACTCCGGTCAGTCAAATCAATTTCTACCTTTTTCTTTAGCTACTTTATTTATTATTATTTTTTTTATATCGAGGATAATAATAGGATAATAGAGGATAATAGAATAAGCACTCATGGGCTTTTTTTCATCCAGTCCCCATGTGTATGCAGTTGTGTAAATAATTGTCCTCTGTTCCCACCGGCACACAATGGCCTACTCTTACGAAAAGCGGAACAGGATTTAACGTGTGTGCAAGATGATCTGTGTGCGTTCGCACACGGGGCCTCGGTTTACAGTCTCATCCGAAAGACTTTTGGGGAAAGTGGAGTCAGCACTGATGTTAACTCCAGGAGAAAAATCCCCTCAACCGGGAATCGAACTCGGGTAGTCAAATTGCCAGCGCTAGATGGATGGACGGGTGGATAGATAAATGGGAGGGTGTGTAGATGGAAGGATAGATGGATGGATGGAGGGGAAGCTGTGTGGATGGAGGGAGAGAGGGAGGGGGGGATAAGTGTGTTGATGGATGGATGGGATAGAGGGAGGGTGGATGAATAGATGAATGGATGGAAGGATGGATGGTTAGCTGGCTGGCTGGCTGGGGACGGGATAGCCTAGTGGTCAGAACATTGCGCTCGCAATTTGACGACCCGAGTTCGACTCCCGTTGGACAGGATTTTTCCCCTGGAGTTAACACCAGTGCTGACTCTACTCTCCCCACAAGTCTTTCGGATGAGACTGTAAACCGAGGCCCAGTGTGCGAATGCACGCAGAACATCTTGCGCACACGGTAAATCCTGTTCCGCTTTTCGTAAGAGTAGGCCATCGTGTGCCGGTGGGAACAAATGACAATATTTACACAACTGTATACACACGGGGACTGGATGAAAAAAGCACCCTGACTGCTTATTCCATTATCCTCGATATAAAAGAAAGAATGAATAAATAAATAAATAAAATTTAATAGATGATTCGATGGATGATGGATGGATGGATGGATGGATGGATGGATGATGGATGGAAAGGTATATAGGTGGCTGAGGTGGATTGATTAATGTATTATGGTTGGTGGTCCGGTTGGCTGACTGGCTGGTTGGTTGGATGGTCTGTTGGCTGACTGGCTGGTTGGTTGGTGGGTTGGTTGGCTGACTGGCTGGTTGGTTGGTTGGTCAATTGGCTGACTGGCTGGTTGGTTGGCGGGTTGGTTGGTAAATTGAATGATTGGATCCTTCCTTCCTTCGTTCCTTATTGTCTTGACTTTAATGGCTAAATAAATTGATGTATTCATTTGCTGACATATTACCCGAGAGATCAACTGAACGATCTAATTGATTGATGGATGGATAGATGGATTGGTTGATTAATTCATTAATTCTTTCATTTATTCATTTGTGTGCGTTGATGCTGGGAAGAAAAAAGAAATCCAAAAGTTCAAGTTTCGAGACTGTTGGACATAGATATAAAAATGAATGAATGAATGTCTGTTCCTCTAGCTAATAATGTTTGCTAAATGTGTACTTCTTGACCGCTGTCTTTTATTTTGAATTACGCAAATTGTTTGTTTGTTTGTTTGTTTGTGTGTGCGTGTGTGCGTGCGTGCGTGTGTGTGTGTGTGTGTGTGTGTGTGTGTGTTGTTGTGTGTGTGTGTGGTGTGTGTGTGTGTGTGTGTGTGTGTGTGTGTGTGTGGTGTGTGTTGTGTGTGTGTGTGTGTTTTGTGTGTGTGTGTGTGTGCGCGCGCGCGTCTGTGTGTGTCTGTGTATGTAAATATGCCGGTACCCATGCGAGTGTGCATGTATACATGTGTACGTATGTGTATTTATGTGTGTGTGTGTGTGTACGTGCATGTGCGCATGCGCGTGGGTGTGTGCGTGCGTATGTGTGTGTGTTTATGTATGTGTGTTTGTGTGTATGTAGGTATGTATGTGTTTGTGTGTATGTGTGTGGTGTGTGTGTGTGTGTGTGTGGTGTGTGTGTGTGTCTGTGTGTGTGTGCGCGTGCGTGCGTGCGTGCGTGCGTGAGTGCGTGCGTGCGTGCGTCCGTGTGTGTGTGTGGTGTGTGTGTGTGTGTGTGTGTGTGTGTGTGTGTGTGTGTTAAAGTGAAAGTCAAACATCCATTTCCAGATTGTAGGCCTACATTGAATAAGCTGTTTAGTTGTTTTTTTGTTGTCTTTTCTTTTTCTGTTTGTTGTTGTTGTTGTTGTGGTTGTTTTTTTGGGGGGTGTTGGGCGGGAGGGGGTTGTTTTGTTTTATATAAACCGTTATCATTACCAAAAAAAGAAAGAAAAAATATTTTATATATATATATATATATATATATATATATATGAGAGAGAGAGAGAGAGAGAGAGAGAGAGAGAGAGATTTTTTAAAATATCTTTTTACTTCTCTGCAATCCAAAACTGTTCTGTTTGGGAACAAAAGCTAAACCTTCCCTTAAGATCTTCTCTTTCTATCTACTGCATAGGTGACATACAAAATATGAAATGTAGCTATCTTGTGTCTATTGATTATGATTTATTTATTTATTTATTTATTTATTTATTTATTTATTTTATTTATTTATGTATTCTTTTATATCGAGGATAACAGAATAAGCAATCATGTGCTTTTTTTCATCCGGTCCCCGTGTGTATCACTCACTCACTCAGTCCCATGTCCCAAAGGACGTAGGGGGGACATGAGAGAAGACGCAACGGAGATCTTTTTCCATGCTTCACGATCCTGTGTGGCTAGTAGGAGGCGTTGCAGGGGTTGGGCAGTCCAGTCTTTGATGTTGTCAACCCATGATTTCTTTTGGTGGCCTCTTCTTCTCTTGCCCTCGACTGTTCCTTGCAAGATGGTTTTTGCTAGGGTGTTGTGTCTTGTGGTGTGACCAAACCACATCAGCTTTCTCCTCTTTATGGTGGAGAGCAAAGGCTCTTGGGGGCCCACACGCTTTTTGATTTCTTCTTTCACATAGTTATTGGTCTTGTGTTCTTTGTATGATATTTTGAGGAGTCTTCTGTGGCACTTGTTCTCGAATGCTTGGATTCTTCTCTCTAACTCTGCTGTCAGAGTCCATGATTCACAGCCATATAGGAGGATAGATATCACGAGGGATTTGTAGAGGTGGTATTTGGTGCAGAAGCTGATGTTGTTGCTTCTGATGATCCTCTGGAGTCTGACTAGAGCAGATGTTGCTGCTGCAATGCGAGCTTTCACCTCATTGTTTGATGTGCCATCTTTTGTTAGGATAGAGCCTAAGTATTTGAATTGGCTCACCTCTTCCAATATTTCTCCATTCATCTTTATTTCCGTGCTGTCATTACTCGCGCTGTTGACCATGATCTTCGATTTCTCTGTACTGACCTCCATGCCGTATGCGCTCGCTCGATCTGTTAGACTGTCTGTGAGGATTTGCAGTTCTTGTTTGCTGCTGCCCATGAGGTCAATGTCATCTGCAAATCTGAGGTTGCAAAGGGGTCTTCCACCAATGGAGATGAAAGTGTGGTGGTTTTGCAGTGTCTCTGTCATGATGTTTTCGAGGAAGAGGTTGAAGAGTACAGGTGAGAGAAGGCAGCCCTGGCGGACCCCAACCGTGGTCTTGAAGAACTCGCCCACGTGATTGTTCATGAAAACTGCACTTCTTGCATTTCGTACAGAGCCTTGATGACTTCAATTAGACAGTTGTCAATGTTGAAGTGCCTGAGTACTTGCCAGAGGCCGTCATGCCATACCCTGTCAAAGGCCTTTTTGAAGTCTATAAAATTGTGGTACAAGTCTTTTTGGTGTTGGAGATGCTTCTCTATCAGAATTCTCAGGTTGAAAATTTGTTCCATTGTGCTGCGTTTTGGTCTAAAGCCCGCTTGTTCTTCTGCCAGGAGTTTTTCTGCTTGGTTTTTCAGTCTGTTGAGGACTACCTGCAGCATGATCTTGCTAGGATGGCTTATGAGACTGATGGTTCTGTAGTTCTGACATTGCTTGAGGTTTCCTTTCTTTGGCAGGGGTATTACAAGAGACTGTGTCCATTCTTTTGGCCATTCTTTGGTGTCGTGGATCTTCTGACAAAGATCTGTGAATCGCCTTGCTGTTTCATTCCCTCCATTTTTTATGAGTTCAGCTGGGATGTTATCGATTCCAGGGGACTTCCCCTTCTTCAATTGTTTAATAGCTGTGTCTACTTCACACCTTAGTATTGGTGGGTATTTATCTTGGTGTTCAGGGGGTTTGTTGGAAACTATGTTGGTATCTGGGCGTAGTGGGTAGTTGTACAATCCCTCACAGTATTCAAATCCAGCATAAACAAGGCAAATACAAGAACATTCCCAGGAGCTGACATTGGCAGTGACCACGACCTTGTACTTACCACCATCAGGCTGAAACTGAAAGCAAAACAACAGCCAAAAAGCCCACGCATAAGATTCGACCTGGAAAAACTCAAAGACCCAACAGTGGTTGAGATCTTCCAAGCCAACATTGGAGGAAAGTTCGCCGCACTCACAGCCATTGACAATGATGTGAACACACTAGCCAACAACATCAAAGAAGTGCTAACGACAGCAGCCGAAGAAACATTAGGCAGAAGCAGAACAAAGAAACAACCCTGGGTGACAAATGAGGTTCTTGACCTCTGCGACAAAAGAAGAGAACTTAAGAAGCAAAAGTTCACAAGTCAAGAAGCCAACAACAAGTACATGGATAGCCACAGAGAAGTGAGGAAAAAGATGAGAGAAGCCAAAGAAGCGTGGATAGAAGAACAATGCAACAACATCGAAGATGGAATGGCCAAGGGAAACAGCAAAACAGCTTACAACACTCTGAAAGCACTAACTAAAACCACACAGCCTAAAGCCTCTGTTATTGAAGACAAAGAAGGAAATCTTTTAACGGAAAACAATGCCATCCTCCAACGCTGGACAGAATACTGTGAGGGATTGTATAACTACCCCGTGTGTATGCAGTTTTGTAAATATTGTCATCTGTTCCCACCGGCACACGATGGCCTACTCTTACGAAAAGCGGAACAGGATTTAACATGTGCGCAAGATGTTCTGCGTGCGTTCGCACACGGGGCCTCGGTTTAAAGTCTCATCCGAAGGACTTTTGGGGAGAGTGGAGACAGCACTGATGTTAACTCCAGGAAGAAAATTTCCTCGACCGGACTCGAACCCGGGTCGTCAAATTGCCAGCGCAATGTTCTGACCACTAGGCTATCCGTCCCCCTCCATCAACATGCCTGTAAGTATTGTAATTGCCCTTCAGGGATGATTAATTCAAGTGTTTTTGACGACTTGATTTTTTTGAGAAAACACT
>CM060330.1:12109611-12112670 GCA_030674155.1 Stramonita haemastoma
TGACTTGACTTGACTTGACTTGACTGACACACACACACACACACACACACACACACACACACACACACACACACACACACACACACACACACACACACACACATCCTTCGGATGAGACTATAAACCGAGGTCCCGTGTGCGAACGCGCGCAGAACATCTTGCGCACACTTAAATTCTGTTCCGCTTTTCGTAAGAGTAGGCCATCGTGTGCCGGTGGGAGCAGATAACATTTACAAAACTGCATACACACGGGGACCGCATGTAAAAAGCACAAGAGTGCTTATCCCATTATCCTTAATATAAAAGAATAAAATAATGATAATGATAATAAACAACACACACACACACACACACACACACACACACACACACACACACACACACACACACACACCACATGCCGGACATATTGCAACACACATAATAATGAAAACCTGTTCCACTTTTCGGAAGAGTAGGCCCTTGTGTGCCAGTGGGAACAGATAACAATTTTTTATTTCTACAAAATCGCATGCACTCGGGGACAGGATGTAAAACAGCACTGTTGTGCTTATTCCAATATCCTCCAAATAATTTTTTTTAATTAAAAAAAACAACAACAACCAGAAATACAGAAACGAAAAACGAATAAATGGTTCTTCTTACCTCACTGTTGCTATGGGCGATATTGAATGCTCTTATTCGGATGCACGATTTAGTTTCAAATTGCTAATACACAGTCCAGTTGTTTTCCTATGATTCATTTTAAACATATGTATTGGGGGCGGGATAGCTAAGTGGTCAGAGCGCTCGCTTTCCCCAAGTCAAGTTTAGCAGCATCGAGCATGGTTACCAGTCGGATGGGTGACCGTTTGCGCGCCTTGGCTTCAGTACAGTTCCCCCAGTTCATCCAGCTGAAAATGGGTACCTGCCCTCTTTAGGGTCAGGGCAGGTAAAGCAACGATGGAGAGGAGATAGGCACCGCCCTCAGCATGCTGGCCCCTAGAGAAGCTGAGGTCTCTGACGCCTCGCTCCCCTACGACCACACAGGTTATGGAACACCTTTACCTTTTTACCTTACATTTTTATTGCCTTAAAATGCATTATCATTTCTGCAGATTAAATTTCTTCTTGTTGATTATAGTTCGACATTTTGACTAATGGCTCAATTATGGATTTTTTAAAAATAAAGAAATGTAGATTTGTAGGGTTTAAAAAATGTCCTTAAGAATGGCATAGAGTTGCTTTAAAGAGAGATGAATTTCTTCTTCTTCCTCTCTCCTCTCTCTCTCTCTCTCTCTCTCTCTCTCTCTCTCTCTCTCTCTCTCTCTCTCTTCTCTCTCTCTGTCTCTTCTCTCTCTCTCTCTCTCTCTCTCTCTCTCTCTCTCTCTCTCTCTCTCTCTCTCTCTCTCTCTCTCTCTCTCTCTCTCTCTCTCTCTCTCTGTGAATTAATCTTTTTACTATTTTTGGGGGGTCCTTTACCTGTGTGTTGGTGGTTAGCATTGTGCTATAAAATAAATGCACGCTTGTTGAATTTGCGAATATGTGTGTTGTGTGTGTGTGTGTGTGTGTGTGTGTGGTGTTGTGTGTGTTGCATGGTTGTCTATGCTCGTCTTCTAGGCAGTGCGTGCGCGCGTGAGTGTGTGCGTGCGTGCCAGCGTCTTATGTGCATGCGCACATGCGCTTATGTGTACGTGTGTGTGTGAATGTTGTGTGTGTGTGCGTGCGTGCGCGCGCGCGCGCACACGACATATGCACACGCAGAGGCATGCACCTTTTTTTGTGGCGGCCCGAGTGGGTGTTATGCTCTGTTTGTCTATCATACTTAATATTAATTTGTTTACACCTGTTGCTACCCGTATTTTCATTTTGCTTGTTGCTACAACCCCAGCAGCAGCAACAACAACACCAGCAAACAACAACAACAACCCCAGCAACAACAACAACCCCAGCGTCAACAACAACAACCCCAGCAACAACAACAACCACCCCAGCAACAACAACAATAACCCCAGCAACAAACAACAACAACCCCAGCGTCAACAACCCCAGCAACAACAACCCACAGCAGCAACAACAACAACAACCCACAGCAACAACACACCACCCCCCCAGCAACAACAATAACAACAACAACCCCAGCGTCAACAACAAACAACAACAACCCCAGCGTCAACTTCGGCAGAACCACCGACAGAAACTACCACTCCAACTGAATCGACATTTGCGTCATCATCAGTGACGTCACCTTCCACAATGATGTCACCGGACACCCCAGTGATGTCACCGGACACGCCGACGTCAACAGAGACTGTGACATCACAAATTTCATCTCAGGGTAAGATTATTTTATAATTTAGGGCAACTTCATCACGTGACCGCCCCAGATCCTGAGGTCACGGGGTCACATTCTCTCTTTCTCTGCAGCTCCCCTACGTGCTTTTGCATTTGTATTTTTTTGTATTTGGTTTTTGTACCACTTTATTCACAGCAGATTTCTCTGGGTGAAATTCGGGCTGCTCTCCCTCTCCCTCGCGGGGAGAGCGCGTGCGTCGCCACAAGTGCAGCGCCTACCCTTTTTTTCCCTTTCTTTTTCCTGTCTGCAACTGTATTTTGTTTCCCTGTCAGAGTGGCCTTTTTCTACAGAATTTTGCCAGGGTCAACCCCCAAAATACAAAAAAAATGTGCTCCGGTCTTTGCCGGCCCTGCCGACTTCATGGATTCTCATGTGAGAAAAGCTGGCGGTCTGCTGTCTTCTTGTTGTCTCCTTGCCTCAGGGCTTGCCTTGAAAGACAGTAAGTCTAGGCAAGGGCAAAAAAAAACCCACAACAACAAACAAACCCAAACAGCATCAGTAGAGGAGCTAAGGTTCACCAATGGGGGAAATGTTTTTCATCCAATATGCGACTGTTTTTGGACACCATTAACATGAGCCAGGCGGAATCCAGAAAGCCTGTACAGAATTCAAACCTCCAACCTTTCAGCTAGGATCCCAGCAGGCTGATCCACCACACCATGGCATAATTATGGTAGAGTGACAGTGGTTTGATTACAGTTTGGCAAATCATTGCAAAGGTTAC
>CM060330.1:12112770-12135270 GCA_030674155.1 Stramonita haemastoma
GCAATGATCCCGAATCATAAATCGTCTAAAGGGAAAAGCTGACAGTCAACAAAATCCACTCTTTTCCCCCCACTCGCCCGAAAGAAAGAGGGGTGCACCAGAAACAGACCCTCTGCCCAAGCCACCGGGGGCTATCGGCACCCTTATTCTGGTGTGGGGGGGTTTTTCATTGTGGTTCCAGACCTGCTGACCTTTGCTGGGGCTGTTTTCTGCCTGGATTTCCCCAAACGACGTGGGCCCTAACGAAAAGTCAAAAAGAGTGAGGGGTGGGAAAAAATGAAAAACCCTTAAGAAAAAAGACAAAGGGATTTTTTCGAAAAGGGGGGGGTTTTTTAAAAAATTGGGTGTCAAACATGTGTGATCTTGGTATTATGGAAATATTATAAACTGTTGTGTGATATCAGATCGAATTTTCGTGATTTCGTTACGGTTTCTGTATCTGAGGATTTTCTTTTATGCTATTCTATTGAGTATGTAGAAGGACAACAGCAAAAAAGACAATGGAAAATAACAATTCAGATCGAGCTTAAAACGAAATGAATCGTGAGGTTATGCTGTGGGGTTTTTTTCATAATTATAAGTCCGAGTTGTATTCTGCTATAAATGACAGGATGGATAACTATATCAAAACGGGATCTGGGGCCCCCTAACCCCACACACACCTTTGAAGCCATGTTTTTTGGAGGGACACGGGAAAAAAAACCCAAAAAGAAAGTGAGTGGTGGGAAAGGAGGCATCTAGATTTATACTCCCAAACATGTAACAGCTTGACCCAGTTATGTTTGCACTATGTGATATTATTCATAGAGCATGGACTGTGATATAATATTGTGATAGTATGCGTGTTTCGAGTGTGGTTCCAGATCTGAGCGATGGGTAAATATGTTATGACTGGATCTTGGAAACTTGGAGCTTAGAAAGATATTGATAGCAAATAGATGAGGAGATGAAGTGACCTCCAGATCTGGATTCAAATGTGTGAAATGATGCTAAGTTTCTACTGTGTGATACTGACGATATATAATAGTATATAATGATATGACTTTTAATCACAAAATAATTGTGTGATTTGGTTGGGGAGGGGTGGTGGTGGTTTTTTTTTTGTTTTGTTTTTAATTGTGTGTTTGTGTGTGTGTGTGGTGGGGGGGGGGGGGGGGGTTGGTGTTTTTTTTTGTTTGTTTTACTGTGTATGTGTAATGTACAATCATATGATTTGTGATATGATGTGATAATTGATTTGATTGGGATCTTGTGATAATGCTTATATATATATATATATATTATATATATGATATATATATATTCTATTTTAGTGATTATGATTTTATTGTGTGTGTGTGTGTGTGTGTGTGTGTGTGTGTGTGTGTGTGTGTGTGTGTGTGTGTGTAGAAATCCCCTATTTGACTTTTGCAATCTTCTAGAGTGAAAGAAATAGTAAATGAACCTTAAATAAATGTAATCAATGGTTTGGGATAATTGATTGATCTGTTCCATTCCATTCCTCCTCCCTCCTCCTCCCTCCTCTCTCTCTCTCTCTCCTCTCTCTCCTCTCCTCTCTCTCCTCTCTCCTCCTCCCTCTCCCTCCCCCCCTCTCTCTCCCTCCTCCTCTCTCTCTCTCTCTCTCTCTCCCTCCCTCTCTCTCTCTCTCTCTCCCCCCCCCCCCCCTCTCTCTCTCTCTCTTCTCCCCCTCCTCTCTCTCTCTCTCCTCTCTCTCTCTCTCTCACTCCTCTCTCCTCTCTCTCTCTCTCTCTCTCTCTCTCTCTCTCTCTCTCTCTCTCTCTCTCTCTCTCTCTCTCTCTCTCTCTCTCTCTCTCTCTCTCTCTCTCTCTCTCTCTCTTTGCAATCACGTACCTGACTCTGGATCTCTTTTCTTTGTACCATGACGTGGAATCCATGCCATGAAGATCATTTGGGCTGCAACCGTATTTTGTTTCTTGTCGTTTTTGTTCAATATGATTATTTTGTATTGTGCCCAATACCCTTCACTCTGTCCCCTTGTGAATGGGCTGAAAAGCTTCGATCACAATAAACGATTGTCATTGTCATTGTCATTTCATCATCTCTCTCTCTCTCTCTCTCTCTCTCTCTCTCTCTCTCTCTCTCTCTCTCTCTCTCTCTCTCTCTCTCTCTCTCTCTCTCTCTCTCTCTCTCTCTCTGCCAAAGACTAAGGATGCTATGATATGTATTAACCATGGAACACCTTAGTATTATGGGATGTTGGTCGAGGCATGGTGTGGTTTGCTTTAATTTTTGTGTGTGTGTGTCATTGTACCTTATATTTAGCTATTCCTAACACTAATGGGCTCTGCACTTGAAGGAGCTTAAAAACAAAACAAAACAAAACAAACAAAACCCGCTTGAATAAAAAAAAAAATCTCATAGAGATGACAAAAAGGTTTGAGATTGCAACATTCGTTTACTGATTATTCTGCTATGACATTCTGTGTATGCTTGACATCGTAATATATGGTATACACTATGGTATGATATGATATAGGATGCCATGACAAGGTATGACATGAAAGGATTTGATACGCTATGATACAAAAAATTAATTCTATGTATGTGATACGATGTATTGTGATGGAATATCATAGGATATAATCATTATGATATGATAAATGATATTTTTGCTATGACACTGAAATCTCTCTCTCTCTCTCTCTCTCTCTCTCTCTCTCTCTCTCTCTCTCTCTCTCTCTCTCTCTCTCTCTCTCTCTCTCTCTCTCTCTCTCTCTCTACCTCCCCTCTCTCTCCTACCTCCCCCTCTCTCTCCCCCCTTCCCTCCTTCTCCTCTCTTTCTCTCTCTCACTCTCTCTTTCACAAACCTCCCCCCCCTCTCTCTCTCTCTCTCACTCTCTGTCTGTCTGTCTGACTGTCTGTCTGTCTGTCTGTCTGTCTGTCTGTCTGTCTGTCTGTCTGTCTGTCTGTCTGTCTGTCTGTCTGTCTGTCTGTCTCTTCTGTCTTCTTCTGTCTTCTGTCTTCTGTCTCTCTGTCTTCTCTTCTCTCTCTCTCTCTCTCTCTCTCTCTCTCTCTCTCTCATCTTACACTCATCACATTTATCTCTCTCCAACCCCTCTCTCACTATGACACACCAGATAGCAACAACTGTGATTCATATCGAAACACCCTAATGGTCATGACTAAAAAAAATAAATTAAGATCTTAATAATAAAAGACACGAGTTACAACTGATGTGACTGAGTGGGCCAAAGTTTGTATGCATCCTCTTAGGTCGGAAACAGTATGGAGGGAGAGGAGATGGGCACCGCCCTCAATATGCTGGCCCCTAGAGAAACTGAGGTCTCTGTTGCCTCGCTCCTTTACGACCACATAGGTTATGGACGCCTATACCTTTACCTTTTACTTTTAGTGATATATTAATCTCGTAATGTTCTCTGTCATTTACCCCCCTAATTTAACAGCGTGGGTCTACTAGACCCATGACCAACAGTGTGACACAAAAGATGATAAGACAATACAGACATGTCAACCAAAGGACGACTGGAATGACTAGTGTTTGGTAGTACTACGACAAAACAGTTCAAAGAAGATGTCTCTAAACCTTATTTCTTGATTTAAAAAAACAAACATTGTTTTTCTTAGGCATATTACTCCATCTTATTTATTACTTTATTATTTATTTTATTTTATTTTATTTTATACCACTTTATATCACAGCAGATTTCTCTGCGTGAAATTCGGGCTGCTCTCCCTGGGGAGAGAGTGCAAGTGCAGAGCCTATCCATGATTTATTTTAGTTTTTTTTTCATGCCTGCAACTGTATTTATTATTCCGTATAAATCAAAAGCATTGCTATTTATAACTCATTTATTTTATCGCTTGGTGGATTAGGCAACCCGATCTAAAGATAAGTTAAAGTTAAAGTCTGTCCCGAGCCTAAGGCTCATCAGGTCGGTGCTTATCCCGGTTTCTATGGCGTTAAGCGACTGAGAGTCATAGACTCCCCCCTGGATAGGACGCCAGTCTATGGCAGGGTTAACCCCCAACACAAGGTTGGTACCCCTTTTACACCTGGGTGGGGTGAGAAAATAGCCGTAAAGTGCCTTTTCCAAGGGCACAACGCCATAGCCGAAAGCTAGGATCGAACCCGCAACCTTCCGATTACGAGTCCAACGCCCTAACCACTAGACTACAGCGGCAACCCGATCTAAAGATGTGTTAGTTTAAATTAATGGCATGAGCGGCTTTTAACGCTGCTACTCTCTACCCTTTGGAGGGTGATTCATCCTTTAAACTCATTCTTTTCCCTAGTTCCTGGGCTAGAGCTCCGAGCTTCATTAATGGTGAGATTTTGTGTATGGGACCGTGTTATCCCACCATGAAGGTAGCTGCATTCTGATTTCGGGGATGTATGCTGGGTATGTTCGTGTTTCTGTAACCCACCGAACGCTGATATGAAGTAGGGATTATTAACATCCATTAAAAAAAATATCTGCATGTGTATATACACACACACGTAGGGAATTAAGGCATTGGCAGGTCTGCACTTAAAGTTGACCCGGGAGATCGTTAAAAAGCCCTATCCTTAATTCACCAGAGGCTGTCGAGATTCAAACCATCGACTTCGTGGACCCTGGGTTTGAAATCGAACAGCTGTGTGAATGTCAATGAAATGATTATTTGTCCATCGGCGGTGTGAGTTACAAAGTGGGCAGTACATCGATATATCAACACCCTATGCAGTCTTCATACCAAATCTTGCCCTTGCCTCTTTCTGTCTCTCTGCTCACCTTAATTTTTTTTTTTTTTTTTATCTTTCCCACCCCATTTTCGTTTCATTCTTCTCCTTGTTACAGCTATTATTATCGTCATTGTAATCGATAGATTTATACATATCATCATTGTTATTATTGATACATTACCATTATTGTTATTATCATCGTTGTTATAAATGAATGTTTGATGACCTTTCTAATGTATTTTTTGTGCAATCCTTCATTATTGTATACATTTTTTTTTTAAAGTTTCAAACAGAAGACTCGTTGGTTTGAACATATCCAATGGAAACGATTTTTTTTTTCATTTAAGCCTGCTCAACTGCTTGAATATATTATGCAACTGTCAATGTAAGTACACTATGTATGTCATCTGTTGTAACGTAAAGTCATCCGTCACGATGTATGTATGTACGTAAAGATGACACGACTATCATAAGTTTACTTGTTAACCTGTCAAGGTATGTTTATATTTTTGTGACACTTTTCGGGAATAAAATCTGATTAAACCAACAGTCTTAACCACTCGGCCATATTCTTTTTTTTCTTTTTCTTCTTTTATTCTTCTTTTATATCGAGGATAATTGGATAAGCACTCTTGTGCTTTTTTTTTACATCCAGTCCCTGTGTGTATGCAGTTTTGTAAATGTCATCTGTTCCCACCAGCACACGATGGCCTACTCTTACGAAAAGCGGAACAGGATTTAACGTGTGCGCAAGATGTTCTGCGTGCGTTCGCACACGGGGCCTTGGTTTAAAGTCTCATCCGAAGGACTTTTGGGGAGAGAGAGAGTTTATCTTCATACCATAGAGTTCGTCATCGAAATGCTTAGATGTCTAATCTCTGCGAAAAGTCCTCGTTCAGATGAGACTATAAACCACAGTCCTGTGTGCAAACACATGCAGAACATCTTGTGCACACCTGCTGGGAATGGATGACAAAATTGACAAAACTGCATACACACGGGGACTGGAAGTAAAAAAAAAATCACACGGATGCTTATTCCATTATTCTCAATTGGGAGACGGGATAGCCTAGTGGTCAGAACATTGTGCTCGCAATTTGACGACCCGAGTTCGATTCCTGTTCGAGGGGATTTTTCCCCTGGAGTTAACATCAGTGCTGACTCCACTCTCCCCTAAAGTCCTTCGGATGAGACTATAAACCGAGGCCCCGTGTGCGAACGCACGTAGAACATCTTGCGCACACGTTAAATCCTGTTCCGCTTTTCGTAAGAAGAGTAGGCCATTGTGTGCCGGTGGGAACAGATGAAAAGATTTACAAAAACTACATACACACGGGGACTGGATGAAAAAAAGCACATGACTGCTTATTCCATTATCCTCGATATAAAAAAAAAAAGAAAAAAAAGAAATTTAACCCAAATCCTCAAAATAGAAGAATGTGAATAATTGTATAATCTATAGAAGAGACCTCCTACACAGTGACAAGCACATGAGAAGATCAGGCACTATGCACTCTACCCAGTGAAGGAACATAGAGCAGAAAACAAAACAGGGGTGAAGGTACTGGTTGAATCTGTTATCACAAGTCAATGGGTTCCTCAGGATTAAAAAAAAATAAAGGTTGAAAAAAGTGGCGCTGCACTATTGGCGATCGACGTGCTGTCTGTCCCCTCAGAGAGAGAGAGAGAGAGAGAGAGAGAGAGAGAGAGAGAGAGAGAGAGAGGAGAGGAGAGAGAGAGAGGATTTGATTTTGCTTTATTCTTTTATATCGAAGATAATGGAATAAACACTCTTGTGCTTTTTTACATCCAGTCCCCGTGTGTATGCAGTTTTGTAAATGTCATCTGTTCCCACCGGCACACGATGGCCTACTCTTACGAAAAGCGGAACAGGATTTAACGGGCAGGCCTGACTGGATTTTAGTTACGTAATCCGCTTTTATTGAAAAGTTGTAGGCCTCTACTTCACACCCTACTCCACTATTCTACTCTACACTACGCTGCGTATACTGTAGTACGCTACCGCGCCATTTGCCGCCCATTTTAATGTTTTTATTTACTTTATTTTATTTTTATTTTATTCTTTTATATCGAGGATAATGGAATAAGCACTCTTGTGCTTTTTTACAACCAGTCTCCGTGTGTATGCACAGTTGTAAATGTCATCTGTTCCAACCGGCACACGATGGCCTACTCTTACAAAAAGCGGAACAGGATTTAACGTGTGTGCAAGATGTTTTGCGTGCGTTCACACACGGGGCCACGGTTTATAGTCTCATCCGAAGGACTATGTTAAACTGCATACACACGGGGACTGGAAGTAAAAAAAAAAAAAAAAAAGCACACGAATGCTTATTCCATCATCCTTGAAATAGAAGAATGTGAATTTATGTTAATTTAGATAGCGCACTGTCCCATTATGCCTTCAGTGTCTGGGCTTTATCGCAGTTCTTGATTAAACCATCGACACTGGGGTCAACAGCAAAAAGTGAGAGGCTGTATGATCAGTGCATTTCCCACTCATGAAATACCTCTTTACAGCTTAGTCTTTTGTGATCGACTGTGACTCTCTGACTAAGAGGCTTGACTTGCACAGTCCTTATGTGCTGCAGCCCATGGGGCTAGTTGGCCTTTGGAGAGCATCTTTAACGCTGACTGTCCATATTCCCACTTGGCCTAGGGAGTGGGGATGTACTGTGGGCAAGGCATCCATCCCCACTATAATCAAATTTCTTCTCAGTGTCGAAACAGCAGCTGCCTCCTCTGTTGTTTTGGAGGTCATGGTCGAACACGACGGACAAACAAACAAACAAACAAACTGTCCCATGAATAGATCTAAGTAGGCTACAAGGTGTGCAAGATACGTACAGGTCTACAAGGCCATATCTCAGCGTCACCTAATACTTATCGGGATGTGGAATGTGAGCGACAATAATCAACCTGCTGCACCGATTAACCCCCCCCCCCCCCCCCCCCCCCAAAGTTCTGCAATTAAAAAGTTAGTCTGTCCCGAGCCTAAGGCTCATCAGGCCGGTGCTTATCCCGGTTTCTGTGGCGTTAAGCGACTGAGAGTCATAGACTCCCCCCCCCCCCTGGATAGGACGCCAGTCTATCGCAGGGTTAACCCCCAACACAAGGTTGGTACCCCTTTTAACCTGGGTGGGGTGAGAAAATAGCCGTAAAGTGCCTTTTCCAAGGGCACAACGCCATAGCCGAAAGCTGGGATCGAACCCGCAACCTTTAGATTACGAGTCCAACGCCCTAACCGCTAACATTATTCAAATGCATGTCGTGGGGAAAAGCCGAAAAAGAAGATGTTTTTGCTTGGTTTTGTTTTCGATTCTGAACTGTTCATAACTGTTATACTTCGAGCTCATGTGCGACTCTTTGAATTCCCTCCCTTGACGAAAAGATCACTGTTGCCTTCTTTAAAACTACTAAATTTCATAACAGTTCCTCTCCACATGCTCTGAGTGGCCTCCCCTGGCAAAGAACACTGTTGCCTTCTTTGCTATTACTAAAATTCATAAAAGACTGCCGCTTCAGGGGAGTTAACTCAAGAAGTTGATAAAAAGACTTCAGGAAACATTCTTTCCAATGTAGCTTTGCATAAATTTCGACATTTATACCTAAGAAATATTATTCTGACTCTTGATATCTCATGATTATTACTGTTCTTATCATAACTTATTATTGTTCGACTTTAGATAATGTTCAGGAAAGTTTTCTATGGAAACATAGGCCTACCACGTCTTGGGTCATTCTAACGCAGACTACATGATCAACGCACACGAACTGGGTGAGCAGACAGTCCCTAAATCGGAAATCTCCGCTGGGACGTTATTTTAATCACAACAACAACAACTGGGTGAGCAGGCAAAAACAGACATACGAAGGTTCTGTCTCGCTGTGAATAAGTGCACATTCGCCGATTTATGAACATGGGAGCTTCACGTGTAGACGCCAGTACTGGATTCCTCTCTCTCTCTCTCCTCTCTCTCTCTCTCTCTCTCTCTCTCTCTCTCTCTCTCTCTCTCTCTCTCTCTTCTTGCCTTGCCTCTCTCTCTCTCTCTCTCTCTCTCTCTCTCTCTCTCTCTCTCTCTCTCTCTCTCTCTCTCTCTCTCTCTCTCTCTCTCTCTTTCTCTTCTTGCCTCTCTCTCTCTCTCTCTCTCTCTCTCTCTCTCTCTCTCTCTCTCTCTCTCTCTCTCTCTCTCTCTCTCTCTCTCTCTCTCTCTCTCTCTCTCCCTTTTATCAAAATCTTATGTTTTATGGGACTTTTTTTGATGAAAGATGGTGGTGGATTGATGTTTTCAGTCATTTAACGTCACCATGTTCTCATGTTTGATCTTTAATTATAGTGCCTTTTTTGTTTTTGTTTTGTTTTGTTTGTTTGTTGTTGTTGTTTGTTTTTTTTTGTTTTTTATTCAAATCAGAGTCATCATTGATTCTTATTTCTATTTTCGTTTCTGAATGAGTGCCTTTTTATAACATTACCTTGATATTGTATCTCTGTCTTATTTCTTACCTGTTGTTTGATACTTGGTATGGTTTCTTGCTCTTGGTATTTGTATCACTATAATTGTTGTTTAGTTGAGGCTATCTTTTTATCTTGATGTTATCCCTGAAAAGGGCGGGGACTGGATGTAAAAAAGCACACGAGTGCTTATCTATTATCCTCGAATAAAAGAATTTTGCCTTGCCTTGTCTCTCTCTCCTCTCTGTGGTAATCAGTGTAGGCCTATCTGTTCTGACTTTTATGTTTGGGTCAGTTGGGGATTTTATGTTTGTTGAAAAAAATTCTTTTAATTAAATAATTATCAACGTATCCAGCTGGGGTTTTATGTGTTTGTTGAATATATACCTATCTCCTTTCTTTGAATCGTAGGTTGAACTTTTGGTGGTGGCGGTGGTTGTTATTACTTTTTTGGGGGGAGGGGGAGGGGGAGGGGGGGGGTTGTTTTGATTTCAGTTTTTTTTCTTTTTTTGCTTTGTTTCTATTTTTTGTTGTTTGTCCTTAAGGCAAGGGCACATGAAAAAAAAAGTATGTGAATGTTCATTTGTTCTTCTCTCTGACCATTTCAATCTTGTAGCTCCATAGTTTATCGAATGGGGAGAAGTCAGACCTCTGATGAGAATTGAAATCATTGATTTCTCGCTTTCTAGACAAAAACATTATGTCTAGACTGTCTTTCATGACTGATTTCTACTTCGAAGGAAAAGTATCATCCTCTGTGAATCACTCACAACTTTTCCTTTCACATTATGTTCTCTACTCTATCTGTCTATCTATCTATCTCTTAGTCTGGTGACCGTGGAGGCACCCCTGAAGACTTGACAACCAGTTCCCTCCATTCCTATCTCTGTTCTGTCTTTCTCAAAGTTTTGTTGAGTTCTAGTCTTCTGGGCCTGTCCATTCACTGATGTTGTCCTCCCATCTCTTCCTTGGTCTGCCTCTTTTTCTTCCTCCTTGGACAGTGCCTTGCAGTATTGTAAAATTACAAGGCCTTTTTTGATCTTGTGACATGCCCATACCATTTAAGTTTATGCTTCTTTACAATTGATAGATTTTCGTAGGGACCAGTGGTTTGCTTGATTCCGCACCTCTTCATTGCTTACGTGGTCTCTGTATTCTGCCAGGAAAATAGCTTTACGAAAAATAGCAAGATTTGAAATGGTGGGGGATGTCCTCCCTCCTTCTGGAGGTTTTTTTTTTTGCTTCTTTTTTGTTTTTTGTTTGCATGTTTTCAGTGTGGCTTAGACAAACTAAGACTAAATATATTATGACAGAAAGCGTAGAGTACAACCCTGTCACATAGTCTCAAAGCATAGGCATTTCCACAGCAGCAGCATTACATTATCCTCATTATCACTGATCATCATGCAATGAAAAAATATTTGCCTGATTTGGTATCCCAGTTGCTCTTGTCTTATGGTGAAATCAGATTTGGTTTTCCCATACACTTCTGTGCCTGTAGTGAGATTGTGTCAAAGCCTTTGGGGTTGGAGGTTCACAGGGGACAGTCGTTAGGGACGTTGTGGTGGTTGCCAACTCAGGTGGGTGACTCACTCAGTCTGGCTCTGTGACTGAGCTAATACTGTCGTTAGTTGGGGGCTTAGTTGGTGGTGTCCTGTGTATGTTAGCTCAGAACAGGCACCACTGAACACCACCTAAAGGACCCAGCAAAAGTGCAGGACACCTCTGGCTGGTGGCGCCACAGCAGCCTGATACTGATGGGCTCCCTGTGGACTTCCGATCCTTGGGATGAGACATTGTGAATCTGGGTATGTTTGTGGCTGGAGATTGAAATGAGTGGAGTGGGAATAGCAGGATGGAGATGTCACAGAAGATGAGACAGCAACAAAACAAAATGAATGGAGTACAGACTTTGCGATGAAGTTGTCTTTTACTTTCACACTGTCTGTCCAAATGTTTGTTTAGTTCACTCCAATGTCCATATCCCTGAAGTCGGAATATGGCTACTTTAATGATGGGCAAAAATGGTGGCATAATGTGTAAAATCTCATCGATTTACCTTGGAGCTCTCTGAAGAACAAAATGAAAAAATAAAGTCTCCACGCTTGTATCTGTCTCTGTCTGCTCTCCTGCCTTCATTCTTCTTCCTTCCTCCTGCTCTGATCAGTTAGGCCTATAGGCATAACCAAATTTAGTTGATGCTAGAGGTCAGGGTAGGATGTTTATTTATTCTTTTATTTTGAGGATAATGGAATAAGCACTCATGTGGTTTTTTAACATCCAGTCCCTGTGTATATGCAATTTTGTAAATCTTGTCATCTGTTCCCACCAGCACACGATGGCCTACTCTTACAAAATGCGGAACAGGATTTAACATGTGCGCAGAACATCCTGTGTGCCTCGGTTTATAGTCTCATCCAAAGGATGACAAAAGGATAGAGTAGGGGTGAGAGGGAGAGGGCTGGTTGCCTTGTTTATAAAGATAAGTATGCACCTGTCATTGCCGTGACAGTTCACTGCACGGTATGAAACCATGGTGGCAGGGAGACTATAAGGAAATAAGTAACAGCAAAATGTAGGGAGGATTTCATGATTGCTATCCATCACTTTTGTTTTTAGATATTCTACAACATGGAAGTTCCCACATGTATTGATGATCAGTATTTTGTGTAGTAAGTGTGAGATTAAATAAACATGTTTGATACTTTAAAAGATTATTAGCATCCATGAAAACGATACAAACATTTTGTTCATTTCTGTGAACTTTTGGAGTCAACGCTTTCACAGCCTTACTCTAGCTGCATGTAACCAGTTGCCACAGTACAGTGGTCAGTATGACATGTTGGATTTCTGGCTGGAAAGCCATGGATTCGAACCGCATCAAACACACAGGGTTCAAAACCACCACCACTGAACACCCCCAAAAGTAGGGGAGGGCCCTTCTGGCTGTGGGTCCCACCACAGTGATCAGTAGTGCACACGTAATTCTTTTATAGATTTTTTTTTTTACATAATCATTTACACTTCATGCTGCTATAAAATTCTACTCATTTAAAAGCTTGTTGTCTAAGCTTTGCAGAGATTTACTATTTAAAAAAAAAAAAATTATACTTTTATACCGAGGATAATGGAATAAGCACTCATGCTTTTTTTATATCCAGTCCCCATGTGTATGCAGTTTTGTAAATGTCATCTGTTCCTACCAGCACACAATGGCCTACTCTTATGAAAAGCTGAACAGGATTTAACATGAGCGCAAGATGTTCTGCATGCGTTCACACACAGGGCCTCGGTTTATAAGTCTCATCTGAAGGACTTTTGGGGAGAGTGGAGTCAGCACTAATGTTAATGAACTCCACGAGAAAAATCCCCTAGAATGGGAACCAAATTTATAGCTTTACACCCTTAGTTTGGTTTTACATATCAATATCAAGGGTTGTTTGACCCCACCCTGCTTCAAAACAACTCTGGCCAATATCTATTCCCCCAGCAGCAATGAGTACAGCTGCCACTAATTCAGCGCTACTAGGGTTAAGTTCAAAAGCCTACTTTAACTGCTTGGATATTGCGAATGACGTTTCATCCATGCTGTTGGCACCAAGTCAAAATCATATTAAAAGGGTTTTTTTCTTCCCCGTTATTTTGGTGAACTTTGTATCGTTTAGCTTACTAGCAAACTTTGCTTTGTGTGTATGCTCTTATAATTTTTTTCTGCTTTGCATGTGGTGGTGTCACTGCAGGTCATAAGACTTAAAAAGAGAAGAAAAAAAAAGTAGCTGTTTACATAACTCAGTCAGTGCTTTTCATGTGGTGTCACTGCAGATCATAAGACTTAAAAGAGAAAAAAAAATGTACCTGTTTACTGTGATCTTCAGGGGTCATGCAGTCTAAGATAAAGAGAAAAAAATGTCTGTTAATACTCAGTAGTGTTTATGTTTCCAAATCAGGATTTAGCTGTTTAACATGTTGTCTTTTCTGATCTAAAAGTTGTTACAGCATGGATGAGCTTTCATATGCCAAAAACAGGAAAATTGTTTTGTTGCTCTGTTATACTAGATAATAACAGAGAATCTTTCCCCTCCACACCCTGACTCTCTTCACACATACAAAGATGAATAAATGGCTGATGATACAACAAATCATACGAAATATTTATTTAACACATTTGGACATCATTGCGATTGCCATCTCTCACACTCACCAGGTTCCAGTCTGTTACTACAAGCCACTGGCCTCCAACAGGATCTGGCGATATTCATGTCATTGCTTTTTGTGTGCGTCGTTACAACTTACTTCCATCCATTTCCAGCTGTTCATGCTACCAGTCCAGGCATCATCATCTGCACTGACTGGATTTTGAATAAGTTTTCTTGCAACGCAGACTGATTTTTTGGCATGGACTAGCTCCAAAAAAACAGTGGAAATGGAATGAAAATACAAGAGTTCGGTTTTTTGTACGGACCGAACTGAAACAATGACTGAATGTGTGTAACAGCACACAGCTTTTTAGATTGAGTTCATTACCCAGTGCAGTCAACTACGTATTGGTAGCATACGGATGGGTTTGGTCATTTTATACAACTAAATCAACGAAAGCTATTCTACTCCAACCGAATGCTTGAAATCAACCACGTGAAAGCAAAACACGACACGCATGGGCATAAAAAAACTTTTTTTTTATCTTTAAAAGACTATTTTTCCTTTTAAAACAGCAATAACCATGCCAAAACACTTTTACATTACTCTGTAACAATATCATAAGACTGTTGACGAAAGTAACTCTTCATAAGTACCTAACACATCATGTGCAAATGTCTGAAGTGTACTAACAACCGTTTCAGTCACAGGCAGCTCAAACTACCACAAGTTAGTAGTGTCTTTACAAATCCATCACAAAGTAGGGTTCAGAAGAACCAATGATCAGTAAGCTTTCTCTGTGGCCATGAAACAGATGTTGCTACCTCGATCGTCTCTCCGTTCTATAACAAACTAGATACTCGCTTAACTCTCCCCCAGCTCTGAGTTATATGCTGCTACATATTCTCTTCCTTTTATCTAATCTTTTTTTTTTCCCCATTCATTATCAGCACAATAAGACAAAAGTTTTTAAAATATAAAACAATCGATGGTGTGTTCCCCATCCATAAAGAGTGGACCAGGATGATAAGTCTTGTCATAAATACCCCCACACCACCCCACCCTACATGTCCCTTTCCTGACGACACAATACTAGGGTAGCCACTGTTCACTGCTTGAACGCGATCTTTCGGCTCTTGAGTACACTCCACTTGTGGCGCTTGATGTAGTAGGCAACGGCCAGCAGAGATGAGAAGATCATGATGGCCTGCAACAAACACCAGGGTATTTCTTGCCTGCAATTCAGAATCATTCTATTCATTCTAATGGCACAATTCTAAAACAAAACTGAAATGCCTCGAAACCATGTCTACCTTTATCTATGCACAAATCTGACAACACTTATGTATACGCTTTAAAAACCTGACACTTTCTTAATCATATTTCTTACACAGTTTCCTAAACAAACTAAACCCTGTGCTGGCTTGGCAAAAAAAAAAACACCGAAAAAACAAAACGTACACAAACAAAAAAACAGTCCCAAACTAATGCCTACAGCTGTGTCTGAGCTTGTCTAGGTGCAGAACAATTTCTTTTGAACATGTTTGATAAAGACCAGATATTTTAACAATCGCTTATCATGTGAACATTATAACTTTCTAGTAACCACATAGAAAAAAGGAATAATACTGTCTGGAAAAAAAAAAGTCTTCAACTTTCAACTACAAATAAATACTGATAGTCTTAAACTTCACTGAACATTGTTTTAAGAGTCTAAGTGAGAAAAAAAAAATCATTCCTCTCTGCTAGAACTCTAAGCTTCACCTATGGTAGGATTTCGGCATGTGTGACAATTTTCTCCCCACCATTAAGGCAGTCGCCTTCCAACTTTGGGGATACAGTTGGGAATCGAACCTTCCAAATTTTGCCAGGACAGTCGAGAGGTACTTCCCTACTCTTTTCGATTTTTGACTGTTGTGGGTTCTTTTGATGATTGTGAGCACCAGGGTCCAGCTACTTTAGAGTCTCCTCTGAAAGACTTGACATGCAGTTTCATTTTTCTATCAAAATGGGAAGAAAGGACAAGGCTAAGAATTGAACCCAGAACCTCATGGTTTACTTGTTGGGGAGGTGAACATCTAAACCCTCCTGCCACCTTCTTTCTCAAATAATTTATACCTAAGGATGTTTATTTTTCATGTTATTGGGGAAAAAAATTCAAGAATTTGGACGCTACGCAATGCGGACATCTATTCATTTTCCTATTTTCTAAGAACACGACACAGTACAATGTGACATATACCTCAATTCACCTACGACAAAAACGACAGCATTTCAGTACTGACTTCCAAATAAATATCATCCTTAATGTTTCCTCTGATACACCTTCTCGGTTAAAAGCAATACTAACAAGAAGAAAAGACAAAACCCAGAGGTGAACAAACCAACCTTCAGTCCCATCTGCTTGCGAGTGTCGTGCTCTGGTTCGGCTGCCCACCTCAGGAAGACGCACACGTCCTTAGCACACTGACTGGCTGTGGCTGGTGTGCCTGCAATGCACATACATATACCACGAACATCAGTAGCGGTGGTCCACAACTTTCACACAAAATCTGACAATATTCTCCACTGCATGGCTTGCAAATGCTCAAGATGTAAAACACATGGAATGATATACTACAGCAACACAACATTGTGTCCATAAACTGAACACTTCGAAATTGTATCAATCATTTACCAGTTACAGTAACCTTCTATGAACATGTTATGTTAATAAAAGGAACACTTGAAACTGTATCAAATGTTTACCAGTTACAGTAACACTTATGACCACAATATTATGTTCATAAACAGTACACTTTGAAATTGTATCAAGCATTTATTAGTTACAGTAGCCTTCTGTGAACATGTCATGTTCATAAAAGGAACACTTGAAATTGTATCGAATGTTTACCAGTTACAGTAACACTTATGGATACAATATTGTGTTCATAAATAGAACACTTTGAAATTGTATCAAGCATTTATCAGTTACAGCAACCTTCTGTGAACATAATGTTATGCTCACAAAAGGAACACTTGAAATTGTATCAAATATTTACCAGTTACAGTAACACTTATGACCACAATATTGTGTTCATAAATAGAGCACTGAAACTGAATCAAGTGTTTATCAGTTACAGTAACATTCAATGAACATAATGTTATGCTCATAAATAAAACAGACTGAAATGATATCAAAAGTTTACCAATTAGGGTACCGTTCTATGAACATACCATACATAAAACATTTTGAAATGGTACCAAATGTTTACCAATGACAGTAACATTCTATGAACATAATATCATGTTCATAAATAGAACACTTTAAAATTGTATCAAATGTTTACTAGTTACTACAATCACAAACAGAAAACAAAAACAAAACAAAAAAAGATTATAGGCCATTTGTATACTAACATACACACACATACACACACACGATAGCCTAGTGGTCAGAACATTGCGCTCACAATTTGACAACCCGGGTTCGATTCCTGTTTGAGGGGACTTTCCCCTGGAGTTAATATCAGTGCTGACTCCACTCTCCCCAAAAGTCCTTCGGATGAGACTATAAACCGAGGCCCCGTGTGCGAATGTAAGCAGAACATCTTGTGCACGCGTTAAATCCTGTTCTGCTTTTTCTAAGAGAAGGCCACTGTGTGCCTGTGGAAACATATGACAAGATTGTCAAAACTGCATACACACGGGGACTGGATGTAAAAAAGCACATGAGTGCTTATTCCATTATCCTCGATATAAAAGAAAAAAGAACACACACACACAAACAGACACAGACACAACACACACACCCTGGAGTTAATATCAGTGCTGACTCCACTCTCCCCAAAAGTCCTTCGGATGAGACTATAAACCAAGGCCCCGTGTGCGAATGTATGCAGAACATCTTGTGCACGCGTTAAATCCTGTTCTGCTTTTCGTAAGAGAAAGCCATTGTGTGCCTGTGGGAACATATGACAAGATTTACAAAACTATATACACACAGGGACTGGATGTAAAAAAGCACATGAGTGCTTATTCCATTATCCTCAATATAAAAGAAAAAAGAACACACACACAGACACACACACGCACACAACACACACACACAAACACAACACACACACAACTCAAACACAACACAACACACACACACACACACACACACACACACACACAACACACAGACAACACACAGACATCAGAGAGAAAACATCCTCTGCTCACCGTCATCATATTCAATGATTTCATTGTAGAGGGCCTGTGCCATGGCGATGGCGCCACCAGGGAAGTAAGGGTTGTAGTACAGCCCCTCCCTCAGGGACACCCCAGCGGGGGCATCGTAGTATCCCGTCAGCACAGCAAACACGTAGTCCTGCCACCATGCAAAGGGAAAAGTGATTTACTGGGTGTGATGGGTGCATGTGTGGGAATGGTGGGTTGGCATCAGACAGACGTATCTGCACTGCAAGTGAAGTGATTACTGTGGGTGTATGGGTGCATGTGTGAGCGGGAATTGAGTGGGTATGTGCATCCCATCCTTCAGCACAGCAAACACGTAATCCTGCCACCATGCAAAGTGAAAAGTGATTTACAGTGTTTGTGATGGGTGCATGTGTGAGCGGGATTGAGTGGGTATGTGCATCCATCCGTCAGCAGACAGCAAAACGTATCCTGCACATGCAAAGTGAAAGTGATTTATGGTTTACATGTTTGTGATGGGTGATGTGTGAGCGGGAATTGAGTGGGTATGTGCATCCCATCCTGTCGGACAGCAAACACGTAATCCTGCTGCCATGCATGCACAAGTGCATATTATATACAGACGTGAAAAGAGGGGAAAAAAATAAAAATGAAAAAAAAAATGTGAAAAGTGATTTACTGGTTACTGTGGGTGTGATGGGTGCATGTGTGAGCGAGTCATTGAGTAAGCATGTGCATGTGTGTGTGTGCACGGATGTATGTGCGTATGTGTGTGTGTGTATGTTGAATGTGAATGTGCAAGGGAGTTTTCCTGTCCACATGGTATATATTTGTCCATTACATATCCTCATTCTTCCCCTTTTATTTCTAAAGAGATAAATAATGAGCAGCTCTAAAACCAGGGCAGATGTCTAAAAGAATAGAATTCATTGTTGACATCAAAAGCCTTTTGCTCTACAATCTTTTATCTTCACTTTAGCCATACCTCACTTTACTCTGCAAGAAAATATTGCGCAGCCATACTTCATCATACACTGTAAAAAGAAAATACTGCTTAGCCATACTTCATAATACACTGTAAACAAAAAAAAATACTGCTTAGCCATACTTCCATCATACACTTTAAAAAATTACGGCACAGCCATACTTCATCTTGCTCTGTAAAAAAAAATTACTGCTTAGCCATACTTCATCATACACTGTACAGAATTACTACTTAGCCATACTTCATCTTACACTGTACAAAATTACTGCTTAGCCATATTTTACTACATACTGTACAAAATTACTGCACAACCATACTTCATCTTATACTGTGAGCAAAACTTAACATAGCCTTACTTCATCTTACATGGTAAAAAATTACTGCATAGCCATAGTCAATAAAGACACTAACAAAAAAAAAAAAAAAAAAAAAAAAAAAGTACTGCACATGCAGTAATGCTTCTTCACCTTCCACCGAAAGAAATTACTGTCACTGTGTTATCCAAAAATTTGTTTCCTCTTGAACTACCACTAGGCAAGAGACAGAAAACAAGAATATTTAACAATTTATACCCATAGACATAATGACAACTGCAAGCATGTGTGTGTGTGTGTGTGTGTGTGTGTGTGTGTGTGTGTGTAGTGTGTGTGTGTGTTGTGTGTGTGTGTTGTGTTGTGTGTGTGTGTTGGTGTGCTGCGCGCGTGTGTGTGTGTCACTACGTGCATGCATGCGTGTGCCTGCCTGCATGCGCACATATGCCCACACACACTGGGATAAAGCAAAACTATTCCCAGAAACCCCTTAAATCACTCCAAAAATCAGTAGCCTGAACACTTTATCCCCACTGACCTCTCCGCCGTGTCTGGCCTGGACGATGTAGCTCAAGTCTGGGGGGTAGGCGCCGTTGTTGGCGGCGCGGGCTGCCTCCTCGTTGGCGTAGGGGGCAGGGAACTTGTCCGACAGCTTGCCCGGCCTCTTGAACATGTTCCCTTCCTCATCCGGGCCGTCTTCCACAGAGATCTGGCAGGGCAAAGTCACACTTAAAATCACTTCTGTCTTTATAGCCTGACTTCTCTCTTCATAACCGATTTCTTCTTTCATGACTTCTTCTTTTGTGACTTCTCCCTTCATGACCTGACTTCTCCCTTCATGACCTGACTCTCCTTCATGACCTGATTCTTCTGACTTTCCCTTCATGACCTGACTTCTCTTTCTTCCTTCCATAACCTGACTTCTTCCTTCATAACTTGACCTCTCCCTCCATGACCTGACTTCTCTCTCTGATGGTTTTTTTTTTCAGGTAGTGTGTCACAGGCAACTAACCTGGAGGAGCCCATTCCTCTTCCAAGCAGTAGTATGCATGCTGGGCATGTTCATGTCAGTCCCGCCACTGACCATAGTTTGTCAACTCTTTTATGTGAAAGGTGGATGGGGTTTAACTGTGCGTACAAAACATTCTACATGCATTCACACATATGACCTTGGTTTATTTAGTCTCATCGGAAAGACTTTTAGAGAAAAGAATTCAGTTTTGATCACTGTTTACTCCATGGGGAAAAATGCCCTCAGACACCTCAGTACTTAGTGACTTGGAAACTTGTGCCCTCGTTTGCACACAGGTCACAAGGGCAGTGCTCTAACTGCAAGGCTATTCCCACCACCAAAAGTCGCTTTTCCACTTAATTATCCAGCTCACAAAAAGATTGATCAATACACCAAGCTGTAGAAATAAGAAAAATATACAAAGTGGACAGACACACAAGAACACTGAACATTTTTTAAATCATGTAATTCATAGCCCTAGCACATTGAACAAAACAAAGAAATAAAAAGGAACAGATGGAGAGAAAAAGAAGAGGGGGAAGGGGGTGGGAAAGGGGGACAGAGGAGCATAATAACAGACCAGTCACAGGTTCTGATTTTCTTTAATTCCCTTTTCTTTCACCCTTTACAACATCAACTACAAAGTTACTTCAAGTATGGTCACTGTCCGTCTTAATTTCTTTTTTTGTTCTAATCATGCATTTTCATTTGTTTTTAACCTGTCAAAATGTGCTGTATCTTTGAAAACATTTACCTTAAACAAAAATACCCCTAAAATCTGTTGAAACTGAAAGAACACCACAGGGTTTTTTTGGTTTTTTTTTTTTGTGCTAGTCAAATTTTTCACGTTTATATGTAACTTATTTAAATTGATTTGATTGTACAGCGTGGTGAGCCCATGTTTTTGGGAATTTGCGCTATATAAGCCTCCATTTTATTGTTATTATTATTATTAGCAAGGCACTCTACTTACCTCTTCAGCTTCTCTCTTCGCCTCGTCTTCCTCCATGATCACTCCAACCAGGTTACGGTAGCACAGGTAATCCATGCTATGGCATGCGGCACACACCTGCTTGTACACCTGGTAGCCTCGCCGTACACTGTGTAAATACAAAATACATGTATATCACCACGTGCAAACATAACAACGACATAACAATTCTTAAGCTTCCAACTTCTTCAGAGGTCAGTCTTGGAAGACTATGGAGTTGCGCTCCAGACTCTAGAGCGCAAAGCCTGGGTAAGTAAGTATGGAGGGCAAGCTGTTACCCATGAAGCAGATCGCCCCCCCCACCCCTCCACGTCACTGGAATGATCCATTGGAAAAGCAATCGCCAATACAAATGGTTCCAGAGCTGTCGCAGGAGCCACCAGGGTGTTGCCATATACAGGCCCCTAACCACCCTGAGGACTCCAACTCCCTGATTTTTCTTCAGGGATGGTGTCTAAACATGACACCGGTGTGCAGGCTGGTTTTTAATATTTTGCTGTCATCCGCTCCTACTGGCACACAATGGCCTGCTCTTCTGAAAGGCGAGTAGGTTTTTAATGTGTACGCGAGGTGTTCTGCATGCGTTCCCATACAGGGCCTCAGTTTATAGTTTCATCCAAATGACTTTTTCAAAAATAAATTTCTTTCTCCCTGATTTCTGCTATCATCATTACCCTTGTACATCAATTACATTGTTGTTTATTTCCATTTTTCTTTCTTTTTTTTCCTAAAAAGAAAAAAAAAAATCACATTTTCAAACAAGATCTCAGCCATACACAATCTGGATGAAATACGAAACACCTCCACAGGCTCAGGCACACTAAGAAATGCCAAGGACATGAATCATCATCATCATCATTATCGTCATCATCATTATCATCATCATTATCAATATTTTCAGCAGATTATTTCTCTCATGCTCCACAATCATTCCCGTAACTGTGGCACAAAAGAAATGCCAAGGACATGAATCATCGTCATATCATCGATATTTTCAGCAGATTATTTATTCTCATGCTCCACAATCATTCCCATAAATAACTGTGGCTGACCTCGAGGCGTCCAGGGCACTGAACATGCCGTTGTGGCTCCAGGGCATCTTGGGCGGGTGAAGCTCCAGCCCCTCAGCCATCACTGGGGTGGCCAGTGCCGCCCCTACACCCAGTGCTCCCACTGTGGCGGTTCCCACTATGGCAACCATCTGACGACAACACAGTGAGTCAAAATGTGTGGTATGTCTTGGGTAAGGTTTCACTCTACAGCACAGATCACACTTGCAGCACAGATCAAGATACTGTCAGTCACTGTTCAGTTACTAAGATTGATAACAAAGAACTGTTCGTTGTTCAGTTACTAAGATTATAGACAAGAACTGTTCAGTTGCTAAGACAGTAAGAAAAGACTGTTAGTGTTAACAAAATAAGAAGTCAAAACTTTCACTTTTAACTCTCAGAGATTTCTGCATTTCTGATACAGTGACAGATGGCAAGGATTGTGACAAAGTCAATAGCTACTAAGTTATCGCAATTCATGACGAAAAAATTTATACATGAACAAAAACTTCTATTTCACAGTCATAAAATTCAACAATAATTATCCGATAGATTTGTTGCAAAGACATGATGAAGCAAGACCCAGCTCTGTAAAAGTTCTGAGCATCACTAACATACCAGAAGCAGGGTTAAGTCTTTCAGTTTTACTTT
>CM060330.1:12136496-12172841 GCA_030674155.1 Stramonita haemastoma
TCACTTTTCTGGATGTATCCTTTCTCCATCTTTGTGTTAGAGTCTTTCGGATGAGACTATAAACTGAGGCCCTTTGTGCAAACGCACACAGAAATCTTGCACACATGTTAAATCCTGTTCCGCTTTTCGTAAGAGTAGGCCATCATGTGCCGGTGGGAATGGATGACATTTACAAAACTGCATACACATGGGGACTGGAAGTAAAAAAGCATTTGATTGCTTATTCCATTATCCTTGATAAAAAAAAAAATAAATAAATAAATGTTACCATAAAGGAAAGTGTATGTTTGACCTTACAGCAGTTACTCAGATGTTCATCTAACCAACGTGGCCATACAGAAAACAGCGCCGGACTATGATCCGGAAAAAGGCTGCAAGTGGTCCACTCAGCAGCTGAGGATGTATCTTTGTGCCAAGCACGGCACCGACACTGTGAGTGGACTGGGCTAGGATCTGTTTCTCTGTTCTATGTAGAGTTTCTCGGAGTGGATAAGAGATTTATCGTTTTGTTGTTCATGGTGGTGGTGGTGGTGGTGGTGGTAGCAATGGTGATGGTGGTCCCGTTTTTGTTTTGTTTTTAGTTTTATATTTGTTTTGGTTAGAGTTGTTTTGTTGTTGTTGTTGGTGGTGGTTTTTTAATTTTTATTCCTTTGTTATTTTGTTGTTGTGGGGTTTTGTTTTTGTTTGTTTCTTTTTTTTGTTTTTGTTTGTTTATTTGCTTGGTGTTTTTTGTTGTTGTTTTTTTTTGGGGGGGAAGGTAGTTTTGAATGTTTTTTTACATTTTATTTAGGTTTTAGGGGTTTTTTGGTCAGGCTATCTGTTCATTTTAGGTCTTTGGGTTTTTTTATCTCTGGTTTTAATGTCCATTCATTACCAGGTGATACAGACAGATAAACTGTCATTAAATTTCAGTAATTTATGTTGCATATGCTGAGAATCGTACAAAACAAAACTGTGCCCATACTTTTAATCTGCATCCATTTTGTTCTTTATATACAAGTCTTAAGAAAAGGACAATTAATTATAAAATATACTATGAATTTCATAGAATGAAAACCTGAGCATGTGACAGTTTGGGCGTATTTTCTATTCTACTCATTCAAGCATGATTCATAAACTGTTCTCTCCATATTTGTGGGGGGAAGAAAGATGATCACCTTGCAATTTCTGGATTTCGTTTTTGTTTTTTGTTTTTTGTACACAGGTGAAGAAATTGTTCCAAGACATTGACAACATCATCATTCGCAGTCTTCAGAGCGTGCAGAAAATTATCATCAACGACAAACATTGTTTCGAAATGTATGGCTACGACATCCTTCTGGATGATGAACTAAAACCGTAAGTATGTCAATCGATTGAGCAGTGTGCATGTCTCTGCTGTTTTTTTTTTGGGATTTGTGTGTGTGTGTGTGTGTGTGTGTGTGTGTGTGTGTGTGTGTGTGTGTGTGTGTGTGTGTGTGTGTGTGTGTAGATGTTTTGTCTGTTTGTTGGTTGACTTGCTTTTTTTTGTTTTTTAGTTTGATTATTTTTTTAATGCTCAACTTGTTACTATTTTTTTACTTTAATGACTAATTGTCATGTATGATGTAGATGTACAATTTGTGTTGATTGTGTATGTGGGTGTACAGCTGTACAGTACTTTGTGGCGTGTGTGTGTGTGTGTGTGTGTGTGTGTGTGTGTGTGTGTGTGTGTGTGTGTGTGTGTGTGTGTGTGTGTGTGCGTGCGTGCGTGCGTGTGTGTGTGTGTTTGTGTGTGTGTACGCATGTATGCATATGTGCTTGCACGCTTGCATTCATGCATGTGTGTATGTGTGTGCATGTGGGCATCATGGATGCATGTGTGTATGTGCATTTTTGTTTACATGCCTATGTATATGTGCATGTATTTGATGTATACATGTGTGTGTGTGTGTGTGTGTGTGTGTGTGTGTGTGTGTGTGTGTGTGTGTGTGCACGCATGTGTGTGTGCGTGTGTGCATGCATGGTGTGTGTGTGCATGTCAACAAGTGGTTGATAGAAATCAATGCCTCTCCCTCCCTCACTGCCAATGTGTGTGTGTGTGTGTGTGTGTGTGTGTGTGTGTGTGTGTGTTTTATTTATTTTTTATTCTTTTATATTGAGGATAATGTGTGTGTGTGTGTGTGTGTGTGTGTGTGTGCATGCATACATGCATGCATGCATGCGTGTGTGCATGTGTGCATGTGTGCGTGTGTGATATCAACAGGTGGTTGATAGAGATCAACGCCTCTCCCTCCCTGACTGCCAGTGGAAAGGAGGACTATGACCTCAAGTCAGGACTGCTGCAATTATGTGCTCAACGTCCTGGATTTGGAAAACAGGTGAGAACAAAACTACAGGAAAAAGAAATTCTGCCGTCATTTGAGTGAGCAGACAAAATGCTTTTCTGCAGAATTCTGCCATCATCAAAATTAGAATGTGAAATGTTTTCTGCAAAATTCTGCTGTCATTTAAATCAGCAGACAAAATGGTTTGAATTCTGTCGTTATTTAAGTCAGCATACAAAATGCTTTTCTGCAGAATTCTGCAGTCATTTGAATCAACAGACAAAATGGTTTGAATTCTGCTGTCATTTAAATCAGCAGGCAAAATGCTTTGAATTCTGCTGTCATTTGAATCAGTAGACAAAGTGCTTTTCTGCAGAATTCTGCAGTCATTTGAATCAGCAGACAAAATGCTTTGAATTCTGTCGTCATTTGAGTCAGTGGACGAAATGCTGTTATGCAGAATGCTACCGTCATTCAAGTTAGCAGGCAAAGTGCTGTTCTGCAAATTTCTGCCATCATTCGAATCAGCAGGCAGTTCCATCTCAGTGTCTTGTTAACTAGGCAGTTGTTGGGCATTCCCCAGCTTAACTCAATACCAAGGGAATCACCAAAAATAATTATGCACTGTGTCTCACTTATCCCACTCAGGTAGCAATGTGAGACCAGAACAAAACACACTGGATGAGAAGTCTCCTGTCTGGCTGTTTTCAATTACCTTGCCATATAGGTAGTCCCCTCAGCTGTAAATGGGTACTTGCCCTCTTTAGGGTCAGGGAAGGTAAAGCAGCGAGGGAGAGGAGATGGGTGCCGCCCTTAACATGCTGGCCCCTAGAGAAGCTGAGGTCTCTGACACCTCACTCCTCTATGACCACACGGGTTATGGGACATCTTTACCTTTTTACTTTACCATATAGGTATCCACACTCCGGCTTCACAGAATTATTGAATTGAGAACACAGATTGTGATGGTAAGAGCTTGTCATGGGTGAAGACTATTCCCACATAACATGTTAAAGCATGATCACATGGTAAACCTTGGCACTTTGCTTATCACCAATAACTGACAGAGCTATTTGACTTGTTTGTGGTGCACAT
The DNA here is from genome assembly GCA_030674155.1 of Stramonita haemastoma. Classification (NCBI taxonomy): domain Eukaryota; kingdom Metazoa; phylum Mollusca; class Gastropoda; order Neogastropoda; family Muricidae; genus Stramonita; species Stramonita haemastoma. The sequence goes on from CM060330.1 coordinate 12,139,877, forward strand.
GCACTGAGGGCATATCAGTTAATCTTCTTAGTCCTGACCCAGGATTTGCCGGGCTTGAATAATTACCCCCCCTAAGTCCCGATCCAGGATTTGCCGGGATTTACACACAGTAGATATCCATCACGTTGTGACCATCACTAATCGCTACCACATGTCAAAGCTCTGTCAGGCTAGAAGGAGAAACCCTGTAGAGTGTCTGCATATAATTATAGCTGCTGGTATTACTTAGAAGGAGGAAAAGGCGAGCGAGCATGTGTGCCTGACCTGATTTCGTGATGGAATACAAGAAATCTAGGGGCAGTTTATGTTAAGAGAATCCGAATGCAAGATGGTTGGTTAAGAGGACTCTGTGTGTGTGTGTCTGCAAATCTGGACAGATTGCAAGGGAGAGAAAAACGCGTGGGAGGCTGGGACCTGCTGTGGGATGATGGGATAGTTCTGATGGAGGACACCACCCTGGAGACAGGCATACCCACCGTGTCCACCCCCAACTCTTTTCTGGGTACGTACACCTCTGTGCAGCCACGGCTGTAGTGTAGTGGTTAGGGCGTTGGACTCGTAATCTAAAGGTTGCGGGTTCGATCCCAGCTTTCGGCTACAGCATTGTGCCCTTGGAAAAGGCACTTTACGGCTATTTTCTCACCCCACCCAGGTGTAAAAGGGGTACCAACCTTGTGTTGGGGGTTAACCCTGCGATAGACTGGTGTCCTATCCAGGAGGGAGTCTATGACTCTCAGTCGCTTAACGCCACAGAAACCGGGATAAGCACCGGCCTGATGAGCCTTAGGCTCAGCACAGACTTTAACAATCTGCGCTGGTCACTTCTGCTCAGGTTGTGTTGCAGGATGTTTATCTTATTTATTCATCTATCTATTTATTTATTTATTTATTCTTGTACATCGAGGATAATGGAATAAACATTCATGTGTGCTTTTTTTTTTTTACATCCAGTCCCTGTGTATACAGTTTTGTAAATCTTGTCATCTGCTCCCACCGGCACAAAATGGCCTACTCTTATGTAAAGTGGAACAGGATTTAATGTGTGTGCAAGAAGTTCTGCGTGCGTTCACACATGGGGCTTCGGTTTATAGTCTCATCCGAAAGATGTGTTGAATTAGCTACCTTGTCATATAGAAGTGTTGTCTGATGAAACAGTTTCCAAATGATTGTGTCACTGCTTTAGTTTTCAGCTTTCATCCAGTTTTTCTTTTTTTTTTAAAGCTTTGTTTGTATTTTCCTGAAATATCTGACTCACACTGTTTAACCCTTTTGGTGCTGTCATATTTTGCTCAGGCACATGCTGGACGAAACAGAGAGAGCGTTGAATCATGACGAACAGTGATCGTCAACTGAGCCTTGCTGGTGACGGTTTCTATGACTAACGCTGTTCGTCGACAGCGCAGTAAGGAGGTTAAAAAAAATCAAAATGCATCAGTATGGAATCACAGGCCACATGTACAATTGGATCAGTCAGTGATAGGCCCAGGTAAAGAACAGATGAGAAGAGATCAATGCATCTTTTGACTACTTTTCTCCTGGTAACTTGTTCACATAATTGTCAACACTAGGGAAGGGAAGCGTATGGAAAATTTCAAGCCATATATTCGATGCCTGGATGAGAATTCAGCTCAGATTAATAAACGATCAATGCATTGTATAACTTTCTTCCTTTTCAACGACTGTGATATGATACAGTATGTAACATCAGCTTAGCTTTTGAGGAACATAAACCAAGGCCCCGTGTGCAAACGCATGCAGAACATCTTGCACACATGTTAAATCCTGTTCCGCTTTTTGTAAGAGTAGGCCATTGTGTGCCCATGGGAACAGCTGACAAGATTTACAAAACTGCATGCACACGGGAACTGGATGTAAAAAAGCACACAAGTGCTTATTCCATTATCCTTGGTATAAAAAAGAAGATGAAGAAGAAGGAAGCTTGAAAAAATGACATGGGTGTACAAAGATACTTTTTTTTTTTGTATTTCAGGATGCCAGAATGAGCGTCGACAACAACTGCGTGATATGTATTCCTCGGGTTCATCTCCTAAGAAAGCATCCTGAGGCAGAGGGAATCCTTGTGTTTTTTTTATGCATCGAATTGTGTTGAGAAGCGTGAACATATGTGTGAAAAAATTGTAAATGTAAGTTGCATCTGAATGATCATTGCATTTGAAAGTTAAAGAAAGTGCGTGCTGTATTTATTTATCAAATCACATTTGTAAAGAGTGTTGGCACATTTGTATCTGAAAACTCATGAACGGCATTTAATATGTATGACTAAATCAAAGCATTGATTGATGTTGACATGGCATTATTGCTGCTGAAAGCTGAAAACAGACTAGCCTAGAGAAAACTGTCCAGTAACGTGTCCTTGGAACACCCCCCCTCCCTCTCCCCAGCCCCCAACAACGATGTTAGTGAAGGAACTGAAGAAGATGATGATGATGATGGGTTAACTATGAATGGTTTGTGAATCATTTTTTTCAGTCCTGGGCTAGAACTCCGAGGTTTACCAATGATAAGATTTTGCATATATGTCTGTTTTTATCCTCCATCAAGGTAGCTGCATTCCGACTTTGAGATTTTTGTGGTATGAAGCGTCACTTTGTAATTTTAGGTTTCATATTTTGCATACTGTTTTTTTTTTGCTTCTTGACTACAGCTTTGAGGTTCCCCAATGGTGAGATTTTGAGTATGAGACTTAAATTTTTTTTTTTTAATATTAATTCACCATTAAGGTAGCCACATTCTGACTTCAGGATTTTTGTGGAATGAAGTGTTGCTATGTAATTTTACCTTTCATGTTTGCATCATTTTCTTTTCAAAACACAAGTATTTGTGAGTGGAGACAAGTTTAGAAATATACATTATTTGTGTCTGACTGAAAGTGTGTGTGTGTGTGTGTGTGTGTGTGTGACACATAGCATGGGCTGGAAGAATAGACACTTCCTGCCTGAAAAGGTAAACATGCATAGTTATCATGTGTGGGCATTTTTATTTTTTCTATATTCACATGAAGTGACTTGGAGAATGCTCAAAGATTTTTCAGAGGTGTATATAGAAAAACTGTTTACACTTGTAACTGTGATAACCTTACTAATCATGTATAATTTTATAGTTTTACTTTTAAATTATTGACTTTTTAAAATACAGCCAAAATTACTCAAAACAGCAGAATCGACAGGTAAATCTTAACGACTCTTTAATTATCAATTTAATACTGACAGTAATAGAACAGTTTTGCTTTAGAAGTAATATGGAACACAAAGGGAGAGAGACACACACCCACAGAGGGAGAGAGAGAGGAGAGAGAGAGAGAGAGAGAGAGAGAGAGAGAGAGAGAGAGTGAGACAATGACAATGACAATAATTTATTCAAAAAAAGGCCATGGCCCCATTTGAAGGGGTATACATCGCTGATATTTGTTGTACATTCCACACTAAAGTCATACACCTAAAAAAAAAGCCACAAAAAAATATACATAACAATTTTTCAGTCTAGAGCAAAATTATGACATCATCGTTTCTCTTCGTTTGAATGACTTATAGAGGTACAGAGCAACATTTCTTATAGTGTTTACATTGGTAAAGGACAAAAGTGTAACTAATCGAAATAGTGCTGGTCTGTTACAAGAGAGAGAGAGAGAGAGAGAGAGAGAGAGTATTACTTCTTTGAGAGAGAGAGAGAGAGAGAGAGAGAGAGAGAGAGAGAGAGAGAGAGAGAGACTTACATAACAAAAAAATAATTCTTCAGAAGTGAGGTCAGAAAATTGCTTTAATTCTTCATGATAAAATATTCTTGTCAGTTCTTGCCATATTATAATTTGACTGTGAATGTTAAGTATCAGATTCATGTTGAATTTGAATGCTATTAAATCTAGGGCTGTTTTTGTAAATTTTTACCAGTTTTTGTATAGGATATTATTCTCAATACTCAGATACTGTGGTCAGTTTGCGAGATAAACATGTACTATAGGCAAAATATAGATCATGTTTCTGTGTGTGAACAATAATTATATTTTCAGTGTACAGTCTACATGCCACTCAACTTTTCTGTACATTTCTTTTTTTTTAATCCCCTTTCTTGGCTGCAGCTCTGAGGTTTACAAATGTGACGCTCCACCACAAAATGAGTCGCTTGGCACATTACCCAATTTTGCGCTAGGAGCCATTAAAAGCAGGTGGGGGTCAAGTTGTCAATTTTGATTGTTATTAAACTATATCTGTTATTCTACCTTGTAATGAAATATCAAGGTATAATTTTTATTCCTTTTGCTTTTAAATGTGTTTTGAAAATATCCAAGCCCTCATTCTGACAATCTGTTACAAAAATAAACTTGCCCGTTTCTCAATTTGTCACATCCTGCAGTCTACCATTTCAGTTTGTTATAACTTTGCACAGAATTGTTCGATTTTCAATCTGTTTCTTTGCATTGTATAGCCTTTTTATTGCAAATTAATAACTTGTCAATAACTAAAAATTGACCTCTGGTGTAATGCGACTCCTTATGTGGTGGAGCGTCACAAATGGCGAGACTTTTGCTCATGCAGTCATTTTTACTCTCATTAAGGTAGCCACATTACGACTTTTGGGATGTGTATGTCATATTAAGTTGAGCTTCACATTTTTGTTCTATGTATTAGTATCATCATTACTTGTGATCATTTTGTAGGTTATGCTTCTTCATTATCCTTTTTTTGTTTTTGTTTTCTTCCTTTTTTTTTAAAAAAAGAAGGTTTTATTAATGAATTAAGACAGGAAACGAAAGAAACGGGTTTGATGATCAACATGTGTGTTTTGTGTGTATGCGCATGCGTTTGTGAGCATGTGCATACCCATGTACAGCACATTTCCACACGTTTGTGTGTGCTTGTATGTTGATGCTTTGTGAAATGGATTTTATGAGAAGACATAAAAATAAATGTATCTAAATGAATGAAAGATTTGTCTAGCTAGTGTACAAATAAGAAGTATGTGAAGTGATTACAAGTGATATATACAAGAAATATAAGATGATGATGAGGCCCAGGAATGGCCTCTGTGGTCAGCGGGGCTATAAACAACAAGATTGAAAGATGTGAAGAATATATTCATTGGAGAGTTGTTGTTTTTTTTGTTTTTTTTTTTACTTGATGTAGGTTTGTTGTGGTTGTCATTGTTGCAGCTATTGTTCTGGTTGTGGCTACAATTGTTGTTGCTACACTTAAAGAAAGCAGTTAATCAGTATTTAAAAGCAATATCTCTTTTCTTTATACAAGCAATATCAAGTTTGTCGAGGGCTTTAACATTGGCACATGCATACTGGGTATATTCATAGTTTCCATTTAATAAATCCACCAAAATATTAATGCCATCCTGAATAATGGTATATTTAACATATTTCATATTGTTTGTCACAAGTTATACATAACAATTGCTGGGAGACTGTGGCACTGGCAAGTCTGCACTAAAATTGACTTGGGGTAAAATTCTCCATCTTCATAGTCTAGATTTGAATTTGCGGCACTGGGAACAGTTTTAAAACACACTTCCCACTGAGTTGATGTGTCAAGCGTGTATATATATATATATATATATATATATATACACAGTCAGACCCGCTTATAAGAAGCTCGCTTACAGTGAATTCCCCTTTATAAGAAAGCAAAAAATTTGGTTCCATCAAAGGTGTTCTTTATTATGACTTACAAAGAGTTGGATATAAGAATCTTGCTTATAAGAAACCCCTCATATAAAAACGTCAATTTCTGGTCCCACCAAGGATGTTAGCTCGGATACAAGAAATTCTAGTCCGTTTTGAGAACTTTACTTTGAAATAGCCAGACCTCCTTTGGTCAGTTTTCTGTAAGGAGCTCACCAAACCAAAAATATTTACGAAAAACCCAACTTGATTCTTTCAGGAAGTTCTGACGTCGCACCAGATGTGGCTGGCAAGTTTTGATGATAGGCCACATAAAAGCAAAATTTCTCCAATAACATTGGGTTTCTTTTTCATTCATTCGCAGTACATGGACTCTCACGCACAGCGTGTATTTTTTACAACAGCTTGGGCAGGTGCCTTAAGGCCCCTTCTTGATCGCTGGAATCAGAAAGGCAAAACCAGCCTCAGATCTCAAACTTTGTGCCAGCACTTCCAACGTGTTGTTGCTGTGGCTTGAATCCTCACAGTGAACGCCCCAAGTTTCTCTTGTCAAACCCGTCATAAAAATCAATACGTGCATAAACTCATGAATTATGGAATCCTGTTGACAGGTTGTTTTTTTTTTTTTATAGTTTCCCTGCCATTTCAGTTGTAGACTTTCAGTAACCCAATCAACACTCATTTCGAGCTTGTTATCTATACCAGTATCAGTCAGGTGTCTGGTAGTAAGCTTTTATTCAATCTTTTCCAAGGTTCCTTTGCAATTTTTTAAAATATTTATACCCGTGATAAGTGATACACCAATATCTTGAGATGACAGTCAAGCATTGATCACTTTATATTCTTTCCGAAAAAAAGTTTCTGCTTTATTTTAGTCATGGTTTTTCGTTTATAATTACAGAAATAAAAGTTGTTGAATCCATAGAATTCCTCTGTGTGTGTGTGTGTGTGTGTGTGTGTGTTTTAAGTTGCTTTAGATTTTGAATATTATGCTGTAGTCCCTGAATTTCAACTAAAACATGGAGAAGACTACAGTTTAAAATCTCATTCGTACACATGAAGACGGAATGCGACCAGAATGAACTAATTTAAAAACAATAATCACAGCAGCAGCAACAATAACAACAAACTTGAGTAATTGTAGATAGGGTGTGTTTTATGTTTTTACCATTATGAAATGTCCAATTAGCTATTATTTTACTCATTTACACTTTTGCTTGCTTAAAAGAAAGCACATTCAGAATAGTGTTCAGGTGCTCAGATACAAGAAAGCCCACTTAAAACAAAGCTGGCTTATAAGAAAACCTAAAATTGGGTCCCCACGACTTTCTCATAAGCAGGTCCCACTGTATTTGTTTTTACCCATTGTAAAAAGTTTGTTCCTCAGCTAGACCTCAAATTCACCCATGGCGAGATGTTTGCGCTTGCGATTGGTTTCGTCCACCAGTAAGGTAGCCACATTCCGACTTCAGGGATGATGTCTAAACAGGACAACAGCGTTTACACTTTCATCATCCATTTTTGCCAGCATGCGATGGCCCGCTTTTCTGAAAGGCAGAAATGGGTTTTCATGCAAGTGCAAGATGTGTGTGTATAGGAATGTACAGTCTCATCTGATGGACTATTGGGAAGTGGAGTTGGTAATGATAAACTCCAGGGGGAAAATCATCCTATCTCAGTGATAGCTTGAATCCAGACTGTCAAACTTCCAAGTGCAATGCTTGAATTACAACACTAACCCAGACCCTGTGGGTTTCATCATCATGTTTGTATTGGATGGCTTTCTTTTACATAGATTTATCAAGTTATACACAAGATGGCTGTTTCACACGTGGGTGTGGGTTTATAATGATGGTTGTATGGTTGATTACAATGGTTGCATTTTTTATGGCTTTTTTTTTACATTGGTGGTGGGTTTATTTATTACACGGGGTGTAGTTTGGACGGCTTTGTTCTACCTTTGAAGGTGGGTTCATCACGACAGTTGTACTTTGGCATATTTCTCTTGGTTGTGGGGTTCATTTCTCATGTGGAGGTTGTTTTGTCGACATTTTCATTTTGGTTTTACTTCACATGTGGTTATGAGGTTTAATGTCGACTAGTTTCATTTTGGTTTTATTTCACATATGGTTACAAGGTTTCATGTTGGTAAGTTTCATCTCGGTTTCATTTCACTCGTTTCATTTTCTGTTCACATGTGGTTATATGTCTACCAAGTTTCATTTCGGTTTTATTTCACATGTGGTTATGAGGTTTAATGTTGACAATTTTCATTTCACGGTTTTAATGTTGACAAGTTTATCTTTATTTCACTGTGGTTACGAGGTTTACCTCAGTTGTGAAGGTAGGTTTATAACGATTGTATAGTAGGCGGCTGTTTCACATAATGGTTATGGGATTTAATGCAACTGTTGGATAATTATGTAATTCCTCTGTTTCACATGTGGAGGGGGAGGGGGGGGAGTTGATTATGATAGTCGTCTGACAGGGCTTTACTTATTTTGTATGCGTAGAAGTGTTTATTGATCATCGTTTTCTGGGTGTGTTTTTTTTAAAGATGGCTTTATATGTGGAGGTGGATTTGTTATTGGTGGATTTTTTTTTTTAAAGACGGCTTTTATTTTATACAAAGTTATAAAGTTTATCATTGATGGTTGCTTTTTTGAAGACGGCTTTTATTTTATAGTTACAAGGTTCATTATTGACGATTTTAAAAAAAAACAGCTTTATTTTATAAGGTTCATTATTGATGATTGTTTGTTTAGGTTCATTTCATAAGTGGAGATGTGTTTCTTTAGGTGGCTTCATTTCATGTAGTGGGTTTATCATTGATTTATTTTTTTAAAGATAGGTAATATGTAGTTATGTTTATTATGACAGTTTTATTTTTGATGATTTTATTTCATGTGGAAGTTTACCACTACTGTTTTTTTAAATATTTATTTATTTATATTTTTATTAAAGATGGCTTATTTCACATGTAGCAGTGATTTATTACAACAATAGTGTTTTAAAAGCCAGTCTCCCATGTTGAGGTGGGTTTCAAGATGGTCATTTTAGATGGCTCTATTTTGCATCTTTAGGGGAGCTCACCACAATGCATCTTGGACAGTTTTGTTTTACACGTGATAAAGGCTTTTTTTTTTTTTTTTTCATATTTTGCATCACTTTCTTTTACAAGCAGAGGCGGGTTTCTTATTGCGGTCGCCTTTTTAGATCGCCTTATTTTACATATGGAGATGGGTGCATTATGACGGTTGCATTTTTGTAAGAGAGCTGGGTGTGGCATAGTATTTTAAATTACATTTCAACAAGTGTGAAGAGAGGAAGTGCAGCCATGTTTTTACAACTGTGCTGCTGTAGAAGGTAGCGTTTGTTCAGTCAGGGTAAATCACTGGATAAACATACAACACACAGTTCAAAGCGCACGCACGCACGCACAAATAAAAGAAGCCAAAAACATGGGCAGGCACAAACCCCCTCCCCTCCCCTTCCACAGCCAATTTAGAAATGAACATTCTCCATCCTTTTTTGAAACAAGGGTTGAGGGAGAATGGGGTGGGGGTGGGGGGCTCTTGTAATAGGGCTGCAGTAAACATCTTTTTGTATAAGCTGCTGCAAAGGGGGTGGATAGGTGAGGGTTGTAGTCATTTTGGTTTTTTTTTTAATTTCACAAGTGGTTTTACCTAGGCTTTAAATCAGCACTGAAAAGGAGAGAGAGAGAGAGAGAGAGAGAGAGAGAGAGAGAGAGAGAGAGAGAGAGAGAGAGAGAGAGAGAGAGAGAGAGAGAGGGGGGGGCGGGAGAGAGAGGTAGAGGTGGAAATGCAGCAGAATATTTGGATGGCTTAAGTCCTGAGAGTTGAATGTCAGCATAGGAATGATTTGACAGTGTGTAGGAGGGAGAGGGTTAAATGATGGTTATATTTGGATGCTGTTAAACGTGACACTCCCCCACGAAATAAGTCGCTTTGCACCAAACCAACTTTTGCAATAGGAGCATTTTAGGCAGGTGGGGGTCAGGATCATGATTTTAAGATTTAGATTGATTATAAAACTATAGGCATTGCCTTTTACTGAAATGTCAAGGCGTAATTTTCTTTCATTTTGCTTTAAAACGCTTTTTAAAATACCCAAGACCTCCTTCTGACCTTCTATTACCATGCTAAACAGGTCCATTTCTCATTTTGCCACATCCCGCAGTGCATAATTTCAATTTGTGATAACTTTTTCATAGAATTGTCCGATTTTCAATCTGTTTGTTGTATTGAATAGCCTTTACAAAATCTTTTTTTTTCAGATTTATTAAATGTCAATATCTAAAAATTTGACTTGTGGTGCAACATGACTCATTATGTGGTGGAGTGTCAGAAATATGAGGAAAAAGATTGAAGGATGGGTAGGGGGGGGGGGGGGGGTTGAGGGTCATGGTTATAATGCAGTAGCAGGTATGCTTACTTTCAAGTTCCACTTTCAGCGATGAAGCCACTGACAATCAGAGGCAGGGACTAATTTTTCCAGGAGATTTGAGCAAGGCAGAGGGAGTGATGACAGGCATGGTACTGGAGGAAAAGTAGTTTTCCCTAAAATGTAGTGGGGGTCCAGGGGCAGAGCCCCTTGTGGGGGTCAGAGGGCAAGGCCCCCTAGAGCTGAAGGTCTCTGATGCCTTGCTCCCGTACGACCACATAGGCTATGGGGCACTGTTACCATTTTAATTAAATTACCACTACCCCATGCCACTGAAACTACTACCATCCAAAATACTACTTCATTGCACATACCTGCTACTGAAACTAAAGCCATCCAAAATATTCATATTTCCAGCAACAACCCCCAACTTCAATGATGACTTGCTCAGTGCTCTTGCAAAGCCTCTTCCTGTCTTGGTGTAACACTGTCTTGTGATGCTGCCTCCTTCATCGTGATCACCATCTGCACACAGTACAACCGTGTGTACACATCAGTTACCACAGGACACGGTACAACCATTTGCACATGTCAGTTACCACATAACACAGAATCATCAGTGAAATATCATCACCAAGTAGCTTCAACAGGCATGTTTACAGTTGAGTTTCATTTTCAGGTACAAAGCTATAGAAAATCACGGGATAATTTTCACTGATCAAATTTGAAAACAAATGCATAGTCGTAGAACAACTCCCATCAGCATATGCTTCCCTCTTCAGTGCCATCTTTCCAAATCTTGTACAAACACTGCTGCGTTTGTGTATTATCTATACCTAGGACTGCAACATGAGATTTCTTCATACATATCACATCAGCTACTGTGTGCACACGTAGAGATGCTGAGGAAGATACAAAGCGCTCAACAATTTGGCTGAAAATGTTATTTGATACAAGGATTTTAACCTTTCGAGACACATACCAGAAAACCAGATTCCTAGGACACTTGGTCAACTATGACACTTTTCCCTAACAAAGACACAATAGTAAGCATGCTGGCATCAGTGACGAACACCAGTCACCATACACCAAAGTTAATAATACCAGAAACATACAGTCGCAGAAAAATCCTTCCAATCAGTAGCCTACTTCACAATATAACACAGTAAATAATACCAGAAAAAAACAGTAGCAGAAAAATCCTTCCTATCAGTATGTACTTCACAATATAACACAGTAAATAATATTAGGGACATACAGTCGCAGAAAAATCCTTCATATCAGTAAGTACTTCACAACATAACACAGTAAATAATACCAGGGACATACAGTCACAGAAAAATCCTTCCTATCATAAGTACTTCACAATATAACCAGAGACTGTATAAGCTACGCTGAGATAGCCGTCCGCACTGTTTCAGCGCGACCACGCTGGCAGCTGGCCTGTCAGAGGCATGGATGCGTGGAAAGCCGGCACTACATACACTGATGACTGTTGTAACTACTGTTTTAAATCTTCTGTTTACTCGTAAATTACACGAAATTTTGGTCCACACAAATTCACAAAAAGTCAAAAACATTTTTAACTCTCGACATAGACATTAATCCAAACTATCAAGAATGCTATTTATGAATAAAGGAGAAGGTATGAATACTAGAGAATATCTGGTAAATTGATCTCTCTCCAACCTTCAGTACCGTGCTTAACCACAATTCATTGTCTGATGTACCAGACTCTTTATAACAGTTAATAACAAGCTATTGAGTAGTTGAGTAAATCAGTCACGTAGGAGGGAGGGAGGGAGGGAGGGAGGGTGGGAGGGAGGGAGGGAGGGAGAGAGAGAGAGAGAGAGAGAGAGAGAGAGAGAGAGAGAGAGAGAGAGAGAGAGAGAGAGAGAGATTTTTCATTTTCAGTTTTCTGCAAATATTTTTATCAATTTCTCTGCATGCAACACAGTTCTGTATAAATTCTGTTTGTTTTTGACTGTAAAAACACATTTTACAGCCAGTACAACGACTGAATTATGACTATGTACCACCACTAAAGCCGACCAGTCACCGCGCTGGTTCCCACCCCAGCTGCTGAAAGCCTTGTCGAACTCGGCCGGCCAAGCGTTAGCACGCTCTCAGCCAGTACAGCTATAGCGCACGCACTAACCGCCCTGAAGCTCGTAATCTATCTCAGCGTAGCTTATACAGTCTCTGATTATCATAAGTAATTCACAATATAACATAGTAAACAACACCAGGGACATAGTCGCAGAAAAATCCTTTCTATCATAAGTACTTCACAATATCACATAGTATGATGCTGTTCAATACAGTCCCAGGTGGTGGTATAGCTTAGCAGTGAGACCACTGAGCTCACAACTGAACCACTAGTGTGATGCCCATTCAAGGGACTGACTATTCCCTCCCTCAAAGGGATATTTATTTTCCTCTGGAGTTAACATCAGAACTGACTTCACTCCCCCCCCCACCCCCAAAGTCCTTCAGATGAGACGATAAATCGAGGTCTTGTGGCGAATGCACGAAGAACATCTTGCATGCATGTTAAAACCTGTTCCGCTTTATGGAAGAGTAGGCCACTGTGTGCCAGAAGGAACAGACGACAAAAATTTAAAAACTGCATATACACAGGGACTGAATGTAAAAAAAAAGCACATGAGTACTTATTACATTATCCTCAATATAAAAGAATAAATAATAAATATAAAAAAACCAACAACATATGCACTCACACCTACACTTGGTTGGATATGAAGCTCCAAAACAGCTCTGAAGTCTTTTCTGTCCTGGTGTGCCAGCCCTGGAAACATAAAAAAATTAACATAAAATCATTGTCTTTAACAATATCTGCATCTACCCCTCCCCCTCTCCCAACACACACACACACACACACACACACACACACACACACACACAACACACACACACACACACACACACACACACACACCATGTATCAGTTATCTTGGGGTAACACATCTGTCTTAACAGCAAGAAATCATGCGTTCAATCCCCATGTGGATCCAAACTTCCCCCCCATCCACTTCACCTTGAGTGATGGTCTGGGTGTTAGTTCTCTGGATGAGTTGACAAACCAAGACCCCATGTGCAAATCAGTATTTAGCACACATTTCAGAATCTACAGCAACAAGAGAATTGTCCCTGGCAAAAAATATGTAGAAAAAATCCACTCTCTTAGGGACACCTATACTTGCAGAGAGAAAGAAAAAAAGAAAGAAAAGAAAAACATAAGTGGCACTGCTATTGTGGTGATGTGCTCTTCCTGGAGAAAGCTGCCCACATTTTTAACGGAGAAATCTGCTGTGACTGATAATGCTATATAATGTAATACCACAAACATGCACTCATAAGCAAGAGAACTAAGGCTGCATCCTGAACATTTTTTTCTGCAAAATCATGATTTAATGACACCAAATCTTGGGGGAAAAAAAAAAAAAAAAAAAAAAAAAAAAATATATATATATATATGGTTGGGGTATAGAGTAAGGGAAAGTCAGGAGGGGATGGAGATTGAGGGAGAGGGGAGAGAGAGTGGGAGGGGTAAGAGACAGAAGGAATGGAGGGAGAGAAGGAGATCAAGAAATGGGAGGGATGATGTATGTTTGACAGCTAGACAGTTTGACAGAACTGTGTTTTACCAGGAAAATATTTTACTCATGGATATTTTTTATTTATTTATTTGTTTGTTGTTTTTTAGATAAAAGAATGTTTAATTTTGTATGTGTGTGTGCATTTGTGACTATCTAAATTTGAAATAATTATACCAATTTTTTGTGTAGTCACATGTGTTTGAATGATTCAACTGCTAGTGCTTTAATTAGTTTGCTTTGCAAGATTCACTCATTCAGTGCTCTAGAAATTACACTGTATTAATATCATTATTCCTGAATATGTGCTTTAGAAAATCATCATTATTTTTATACTGCATTTCACTAGAAGACTTGTCTTGGTCTTCCATGTGCTTTAATTTATAACATGACAATAATTGTTTGTTATTTTCTTAAACTGTTCTTGATATTTTTATCTATAAAATTTGAAATCTTTTAAACCAAATAGACAGGTGGCTGGGGGCATGTGGTGAGGGAGAGGGAGGGGGTGTTGAAGAATGGGGGGAGGGAGGGAGGGGAGGGAGAGAGAGAGCTGGAGGGAGCAAGAGGTATCTTTGACAACAGGGTGACTTCTCTGTATGTTTTACCCCAGAAATTTTTTCCCATCTGGATGTATGTTTTCTTAAAGACAAAATCACTATTTTCATAATGTACAGTACTGGAAGACTGTCTTGGTCATTTTATGTCGTTTTAGTTATTACACGATTTTACATCTTATGTTATTCATAGATTGTCACTTTTTAGCAATCATGACAGGTGGTGGAAAGTTGAAGTGAGGGGGACTTGGGAGAGAGGGGGACTTGGGAGAGAGGGTGGGGGGTGGGGGTGGGGTGGGGGGGGAATGAAGAGAGAAAGAGATAGATCCAGCAGCACATGACCAGACCTCAGTGATGGCTTGTTTTTTTATGTAAACATGCATATATATATATATATATGTGTGTGTGTGTGTGTGTGTGTGTGTGTGTGTGTGTGTGTGTGTGTGTGTGTTGAAGGTGGCTGTCTAAAGATGTTATGAAATAAAAGATTGTCCTCAAATTCAAATAATAAATAAATAATAAAAAATGCACACACACACACAGATCACTTACTTACGCCACAGTCCCAACTGCCGTCATCCAAAGAACTCAGCAATCTCCACACACCACACTGGAACACACTGAATAGAACATGTATAAACACATCACATGGAATACAACATGTGTAAAACATGTCAACAGTAATGATTGTAGCACAACAGCCACCTCCTGGCTCACCCCCCCCCCCCCCTTCTCCTATAGAATTTCTTCACTCTTCCCTCCTGTTCCCCCCCCCCCCCTTCCAACCTCTTCCTTCTCCCATCCCCTTAACTCCTTTTCTAGTCCCTAATGCTCCACCTCAATATCAACATTTTTCTTATGTTTTCAGGTCTTTAGTGCGCCGATTATTCCATGCAAAACCTCATTTTCTTCCTCAGATGAAACTACATTTACTACTGTATGAACCACTGTTGATTTTTTTTCAGTGTAACTATATAGCATATTTGGAATGTTTTTATTTTGCTGTTATTCCTTGGCTAGAGCTCAGAGGTTTACCAATTGTGATACTTTTACGGATGTGACTGTTTACCCCCCCCCCCCCCCCCCACCACCATTTAAAGCAGCTGTATTCCAACTTCAGGGAATGATATCTACACACAACACCAGAGTGCAAGCATTTTACAAATTTTGTCATCCATTCCTACCAGCAGCATACAAATAGCCTCTTCTTCAGAAAGGTGGAATGGGTTTTAACGTGTCTGCAATATCTGCGTGTATTTGCGCACACGACCTTGGTTTGTTATCTAAACCGGACTTTGGGGGTGTGGGGTGGAGTCAGTACTCCTGTTAACTCCAGGGAAAAAATCTCTTTCAACGGGCATCTTGGTGATGGATCGAACCTAGGCCGCCAGATAATAAGTTCAATGCTCTAACCACTGGGCTATCCCCCCCCCCCCCAATATATGGAATGTTTTGCATGCTATAATGACCTCTTGAGAAAACTTAAATACAAGGAAAAGAAAACTGTTCAAAGTGCATGTCCAGAAATTGACAGGTGAACATGTTCACCCCTAAATTCCCTTCCCCTCCTCTCTCCCACCTACACCACCCACTATACATCCTTCCCTCCATACTCCCCAAAAGGTCTCATGCAGAAATATGACTAACAGACAGACATCTCAACATCAACATACAGGCAACACCAACCTACACCTGTATATATATTAACACATGGACGAACATCTATGCACAAATTTTAAACACGTGTGTGTGTGTGTTGTGTGTGTGTGTGTGTGTGTGTGTGTGTGTGTGTGTGTGTGTGTGCGCATGTGTGTGTGTGCGCATGTGTGTGTGTGAATTTATTCATGGATGATTGCATTTGTGTAAACAATTTCAATATAAGCCCTTTGATTTGTTGGTTTACAGATTCAGCGCTATATAAATTCCATACATTATTATCATTACTATCAAAATAATAAAGTCCTGTGTCTACCCACTCAATAGGCACAGTCACTATCAACAGCCCAGAAGTGTAAACAAGGACAGTGCTCCTTGCTGCAGTTAAACATCCGAAATGGTCTGGGTGCTAGTCTTTTGGATAAGAGAATAAACCAAGGTTCTGTGTGTTACACAAAATTATTTAGCTCATGTAAAAGAACCCACGGCAACAAGAGAGTTGTCCCTGGCAAAATTCTGTAGGAAAAAGCCACTCAAATAGGGAAAGAAATACAGTTGCAGACAGGAAAACCAAAAAAAATTATGGGTGGCACTGCTCCTGTGGCAATGTGCTTTCCCAGGGGAAAACAGCCTTGATTTCACACAGAGAAATCTGTCGTGTTCAAAGTGGTGTCAAAATGTAAAAAAAAAGAAAGAAAAGAAAAAAAGAACAAAAAAAGAACAGAGGGCTGACTGTAAATGGCAAAGAATGCATCTGGGAAAGCCTGGCCACAGTGCAAGCTCTGGCCTGGGACAGTCACAGAGAACATTATGTAAAAAAAAAGAAAAAAAAAAGATAACATGCTCCCCCCCCCTCCCCCTGAAAAAAAGCGTTCTTGTGATGCTTTGATTCATGTCGTCTGCATCTGGTCACCGCCATATCTGAAACAAGACCACACAATTCATGTTAAAATGAAATCTTAACACAAATATAATCAGTTTTTAATCACAACCACACACCCATCTCTATTTTATTTTATTTTTTTTTAATTTATTTTTTTATATTGAGGATAATGGAATAAGCATTCATATGCTTTTTTACATACAGTCCCCGTGTATATGCAGTTTTGTAAATGTCATCTGTTCCCACCGGCACATAATGGCCTACTCTCTTACGAAAAGCGGAACAGGATTTAACGTGTGTGCAAGATTTTCTGCGTGCGTTTGCACACGGGCCTCTGTTTATAGTCTCATCCGAAAGACTTTTGTAGGGAGTGCAGTCAGCACTGATGTTAACTCTAGAAGAAAAAATCCCCTCAACCGGGAATCGAACCTGGTTCGTCAAATTGCGAGAGCAATGTTCTGACCGCTAGGCTATATACCGCTGTAGGCTGTTCCTAAACTCTGTATATTGCTAAACTACTCAGCTGTTCACCTGTCAGCAACATCAGTAGCCACTAATTTATGCCCCATCAGCTGTCCCCATCCCCTCCTGTCTTCAATCCTTCAGTAGATTCATCTATCAGCAATTTTGTCCACTTGACTGTGTTCTCTACATAAGAAGTCAGCAATCATCGTTGTTGTCTCTTGCCCTCCATCTTGCTCTGGGCCATGGTGCAGTCTTCAAATCATGGCAGCTCTAATGTCTCATGGCATGTCAAAATCATTTCCCTTTCCTTTACTTCATCTTCTCCTGTCCCATAGTCCTGTGGACCGTGGGGCACCACTGAAGATTTTGAAACCAGCTTCCACTCCCCACGATCCTCCACCTTCCATAGCAGGTCGTTCCACCCAAGGCCTGTTCCTTTACTTAACCCCATTACTGCGCACATTTTCTATATCATCATGTGTAAACGTATTCAAAGTCCAAAATTTTTTCCATGTTATAGTTCCTATTGTTAGTTGAGAACGTCTTTTTTCTACTTATTATTGATTAGTTGTAGATTTTTGAAAAACATGTTTCCGATTTGTTCCCTTACAGTTCAACACCATACTTAAAGCTAAACTCCCCCCCCCCCCCCCCCCCCCCCCTCAGTTCTCCTAAGTACTTGGTCGCATAGGCTGTTAAATTGTAACACACACACACACACACACACACACACACACACTCCTGTCTGATATCACTATTTAGTGGAAGGACATTAATTAAACTGAACAACAACAACAACAACAACCACACACACACACACACACACACACACACACACACACACACGCACACACACACACACACACACACACACACACACACACACACACCATCCTTACTGTGTATAGAAGTAGTCACTCTGATTTTTTCTCTACTTTTATTTTTTTATTTCTATAGTCCCATTGCACCAAGAAATTAACAGTATGGATTTTTCTCATTTTGTTTTCTTTATCTTATTTTGTTTTAAATATCCCTTTGCACCGAGAAACTGGTGCTACAGATTTTTCTCTTTCTTCTAATGCTTCAATTGTATCAACAACAACAGCAACAAATGGGAAGTATGGTTTTTTTTCCATGTTATTTTTTTTTAGATTGGACTTTAATACCCCCATTGCATCAAGAAGTGGACACTATGAACTGCTTTCTTTTGTTTGTTTTGTTTTTAATACCCTTCTTGCAGAAAGCAGACACGGGATTTTTCTCGTTTTATTTTTGTTTTCGCTTTGTTTTTAATACCCCTACTGCATCAAGAGAAGGACACTATGAATTGTTCCTTTCTTTTGTTTTTTGCTAGGTTTTTAAATTAAAAAAAATCTGTATTGCAGAAAGCAGACACTTGATTTTTTCTCTTTGTATTTTTGCTTTGTTTTTAACACCTCTACTGCATCAAAAAATGGATGCTATGGCGTTTTTTCTGTTTATTATCTTTCATCTGCTTAATATTTTCCTGCTGCACAGCTGTCAGTTTCCCCCACTTTCAGCTGCTCTCAGTCGCTGTCCACTTCATTCCATCCCTGCCCAGCTGGTGCTAATTATAACAGGAACTGACCACACTTAGACTAGGCAAAAGGAAAGGGCACACTAAATTTTGCACTCTCAGAACTCAAAAATTTAATTGATATAGGCCTTTGCCCCAATCAAAAACAAGAACAGCAGTGAAGATTAACAAAATGCATTCATACATGGGGTGCATTGTATCGAATATCCAAAACAAAGAGCAGCATAGAACAACAGATGCGATTAAGACGTTGTTGCCTTTTCCTTAGTTCAAAGGCAAAGGCAATGTACTCGGAGAGCTCTATGATGTGTTAGCACCAAATGGGTTAATGGCTGACTGTTTTCCAGTGGAAAGTGAACATTTTGCACTCTTGACTGAGTGATGTTGGATTTGCCCACTGTGGCTGCATCAAGAAATGCACATGGTGCTGTTTTTTCCTCAACAAAGTTTAGTTTTTTAAAATGCGTTGACATAAGCAATCAGTGTGTAATGCAATGTTTCCTGCATGACTGAACTGTTGTGAAGACACACTATCAAGGGCAAACAATGCACATTTAGGAAAAAATAGTGGCACTGTTCTGTGGCAATGATGCTCTCCCTTGGGATAGATAGGAACCTTATTTTCAAAAGGAGAAATCTATAATATTGAGGTGTGATGCTACAACAAAGCACTCTGACAACCATAATAACAATAATGATCATAGGGATTACAATATTTATCATGAACTACTACTACTACTACTACTACTGCTATTAATAATAATAATGATAATAATTTAGAAACCATTATCAATATCATGATGGTGATTATCATAATTGTAGCAGAAGTAGTAATATTACAATTATTCTTCATAACATTATCCTCTTTAATGCCATGGCCATCTATGGTCATGAACAAAACACACAATAGAAGTCAACTTTTTCTCGATTTAGTCGGTACCTTTTCCTCTTTGGTGCACCCCCCCCCCCCCCCCCCCACAAGAAAAAAAGAAAAAAAAACCTCCAACAAAAAAAAGCAAACCCCAAACAAAACCAAAAAAAACCAACCAAAAACAAAAACGACAAAACAGCAACAGCAAACACACCAAACAAACAATTAAAAAGAATCCCACCTTAAATAATTAATTTTGATACCAGTACTTTAAAAAAAACACCACCACCAGAATACTGTGTACTTATATATTACAAAAAATATGTGATTTAGAGAATTTTAAAAATCTTTCCACATGGTTAAACCATATAAAAAGATAAACAATACCAAAAAAACCTGCTTGATAAAAAAACAAAACCAAACCAAGCCATACACCAAGTGTCAACACAATGACACAGTGTTCTACAATTTCTTAGAGCTGAACATTATGCCAATAATAACAATGATAACCATTAACACAGTAACACAATATCCCACAACATTTCCAAATTAAAAACAACAGTAACATCATTACAAGTACCACAATATTCCATATCTGTAAACATACGTCAATAATGCTATTTCACAGGCACCTGGGTGGTAGGTAGGCACAAAACACACATTTTATACATTGCTTTCGATACACAATTTTTCAAGAAAGGTTGATTTTTTTCCTTTCTTTTTTCTTCTTCTTTTCTTTCATTTTTTCTTCCTTTTTTCTCTCCTCTCTTTTCTGTATTTTTTTCTTCTTTCTTTTTTTGTTTTGGTTTTATTTGTTTTTTTTCTAAGTGTTTTTTTTTCATTTTCTTTTTCCCTTTTTTCTGTGTTTTTGTTTCATTTCTTTTTGAGGAGGAGGACATCACAGAACAATAAATTCAACACATACATCATTCTCTTTCTTTCCCCTTCCTTGCCAAACGTTATTTTCCCCGGAAAACACTACTATCAACACTACCATGTTCCAAAACAACAATATAAACCACATCACACAGATAATAAAAAAACAAAAAAACAAAACAGGACTGTCCATGTGACAGATAAAAAAAAAACCCCACCCAAAGAACAAAAACCAACGAAGTCAGCTGTATCAAAAAAATTAGGACAGTCCATTTGACAGATTAAAACATACAAACAAAAAACAGCCAAATCAGCTGTCTGTTCTATCATATGACTCATGCAGAATGCCATTTCTATCACTTGTATTTCCATTTCACAATCAAAACCCAAACTTTAAAAAGTAATAGGGATGGTTGGGCAACTCACCCGATAAAAAAAAAGGGGGGGGGGGGGGGGGGGAGAAAAAAAAACCACCATCCATTCATTAAATTGGTGAGTGGTCTGCCCCATTTCTGTCATTTTCATGCCACTTCCATTCCCAACAATAAAAACAATATACTATTTCAACTGACAGCACATACCTTGCATGCACTCAAAGTATTGTACAATCACACTGAGATGAAAAAACAAAACACAGAAAATTTGATAATAGGCACATTCCTCATCATCATCAATGTGGAAAAAATAAAGAACTGCTCAGATAAAAAATGCAGTGTTCACATATTAGTACTTTTTCCATGGACAGAACAAATATGGATATTCCCAACATATCTTTTGTGTACATACACAAAATTATACATATACATACACACACACAAAACACACAATACCATACTCTCCACCCTTACCCTCTCTCTCTCCCTCACCCAAACACAACAACCCACACCCTCTTTTCTACCCCCCCCCCTCACTCCCCCCCCCTCCACCCCCTCTCTTTCTCTCTCCCTCTCTCTCTGATCATATAAATCATAATTGGCAACTTCGAAAAATTATGCAAGCCCACTGATGATTGTCTACAAAATCTGCCTAAATTTTGTGAAATGTTCACGAACTTGTCCAACTTTGGTCACTGGTATCAGTTTGCCTTGCATGATTTTTCCTGGCTGCATTGCTAATCACTCACAACACACACACACACACACACACACACACACACACACACACACACACACACACACACACACACACACACACACACACACACACACACACACAAAGAGGAGGAATTAAGTCACATCTCCTCTCACCTAGTCTACCTCCCATACCCCCAAAAAACAACAACAACAAAAAACACACACATACAGACACACACAAAGGAGGCATTTAGTCACATCTCCTCTAACCTAGTCTACCCCCCCAAACAAAAACAAACAAAAAAAAAACAAAAAACAAACAAACACACACACACACACACACACACACACAGGAGGAGGCATTTAGTCACATCTCCTCTAACCTAGTCTACCCCCCCCTCCCCCCAACAAAACACAAACACACACTCACACACACACACGCACACACACACACACCACACACACACACACACACACACACACACACACACACACACACACACACACACAAAAAGAGGAGGGACTAAGTTACATCTCCTCTGACCTAGTCTCCCCCCCCCCCCCCCCCCAAACAAAACACAAACACACATACACACACACACAAAGAGGAGGCATTAAGTCACATCTCCAACCAAGTCTACCCCCCCAAAAAAAAACAACAACAAAAAAACACAACAACACACAACACACACACACACACACAACGAGGAGGGATTAAGTCACATCTCCTCTCATCTAGTCTACCCCCTCTCCCCCCACCACAATACACACACATACACACACACATGGAGGCATTAAGTCACATCTCCTCTAACCTAATCTAACCCCCACCCCCACAAAACACAGACACAAGACATTAAATCAAGTCTCCTCCTTCCCCCTCCCCCGCCTGACACACAGACATTTTCCCCTCAATCTTTGATAGATTCCATGCATACTCCCTTCCCCCCCCCCCTTTTTCTCTCTCAAAAAAAATTCAAAGCATTTTTTTCAAACTATGACGCTGATACAGCAAAAAGAAGAAAAAGAAGAAAAGAAAAGCCAAGTCAAAATGTACATTCATTTCCACCATTTAAAAAAAGAGAAAGAAAGAAAATGTGTGGAAATGCATACTCATTTTCATCATTAAATTACAATCAAAAGAAAAAAAAAAGAAAAAAAGAGAGTAAAATTACATATTCATTTCCATTGTCAAATCAATTTTTGGGGGCATTACTTTCTAATAAACATGTCTCATACATAAATATTCCCAATATGGAATGCACGCACACACACACACACACACACAAATGAGGAGGAATTTAGTCGTATCTCCTCTTGCCTAGTCTAACTCCCCCCCCCCCCTCCCCCCCAACAAAACAAACACACACGCACAAACACACACACATGAGGAGGTATTAAGTCACATCTCCTCTCACCTAGTCTACCCCCCGCCTCCCCCCCTGAAAAAAAAGAAGAAACAACCCCCCTAAAACAAACAAAAAAACCACACACACACGTACACACAAACACCCTCCCTCCCCCCCCCACACAAATGAGGAGGCATTTAGTCACATCTCCTCTCGCCTAGTCTACCTCCCCCCTCCCCCCCAACAAAGCACACACACACACGCACCCACGCGCACACACACACACCAGGAGGAATTTAGTCACATCTCCAAATGCCTAGTCTAACTCCCCCCCGCCCCCCCAAACAAAACAAACACACATGCGCACACACACACAAGGAGGCATTAAGTCACATCTCCTCTCACCTAGTCTACCCCCCCCCCCCCCCCTGAAAAAAAAGAAGAAACAAACAACCCCCCTAAAACAAACAACCCCCCCCCCCCCCCCCCCACACACAACACACACAAATGAGGAGGCATTTAGTCACATCTCCTCTCGCCTAGTCTAACACCCCCCCCCCCCCCCCCTTCCCCCCAACAAAGCACACACACACACACGCGCGCACATACGCACGCGCAAACACACACACGAGGAGGAATTTAGTCACATCTCCTCTTTCCTAGTCTACACCCCCCTACCCCCCACGAAGTGAAAAGAAACAAACAACCCCCAAAAAATAAACACACACACACACACACACACACACACAAAGTGACACACACAAAGTGACACACACAAGGCATTAAATTCCATCTCATATCACATTATTACCCCCCCCCCCCCCCCCAAACACACACACACCTTTGTTCAATCTAAGATACTGATCAGATAGCCTTCCTTTCATAAATTCCTAGAATACTCTCCTCTTTCTAGCCAAAAAACCACAAAAGTATATCAAAAGATTTTTAAATAAGTTTTCAAAACATCTCTTTAAAACTATGATGCTGATACAGCACAAAGAAGAAAAGCAAACAACAGACATCAAAAGAAGAGAAAAAAAAAACTAGTGAAAATGCATATTTTCATTTCCACCATCAAATCAAAGACTCTTTTGGGTATCACATTCTGACAAACATGTCACATAATGTCAAGAATTTCCATAAATATCAAAACATTTTGATATCAACACAATCTGTAAAACTAACTCACAGCCAATCAATAATATATATATTTTTTAAAAGTCTACACACAAAAAAAGAAAATGCACAAACAACAACAAAATTTCCTACCAAAATAAAATCAAACAGACAGCCAACTCATAGGCACATAAAATTACAATGTCATATACTGAGTAACTGACAACTTGGAAAAGTTATGAAAGCTGACTGATGGTTGTCTGCAAAAACTGACTAAGCTTTCAGTAATGTTCAGGGACTTCACAGGTTTTGGGTCACTGATATCAGTCAAATTTGCAAAAATTTTCCATGTTGCCCATCATACACAATAGTGAATACATGCACGCATGAACACACACACACACATGCGCATGCGCGCGCGCACACACACACACACACACAAATGAGGAGGAATTTGGTCACATCTCCTCTCACCTAGTCTAACCCCCCCCCCCCCCATATCACACACACACACATAAGGAGGCATTTAGTCACATCTCCTCTGACCTAGTCTACCCCCCCCCCCCCCCACCTCCCAACAAAACACACACACAAACACGAGGAGGAATTAAGTCACATCTCCTCTAACCTACTCTACTCTCCCCCCCCCTCCATCAACACACACACACAAAGGAGGCACTGAGTCACATCTCCTCTGACCTAGTCTAGCCCCCCCCCCCCCCCCCCCCCCTCCAACAACAACACACACAGACATCAAGTCACATCTCCTCTCTCTTAGTGTACCCCCTCCCCCCCCCCCCACACAGAGGCATTAAATCACATCTCCTATCATTATTATTCCCAGAATACTCTCTCTCCTTCTCTCACCCCCCCCTCCCCCATACCAAGTATAGATAGATTATAGGTAGATTAAAAAAATGTTTTGAAACAATCTCTTTCAAACTGTGATGCTGATACAAGGAAGAAAAACAACCAATAGACATCATCAAAAAAAAAAAAAAAAAATAAAAAGGACAGAAAACCCCTGTCAAAATGCATATTCATTTCCATCATTAAATCACAATCAAAAGAAGAACAAAAAAAACCCAGTCAAAGTGCATATTCATTTCCATTGTCAAATTAAAGATTTTGGGCATTACTCCCTGATAAACAAGTCACATATGTAAATATTCCCAATGTGAATATCAAAACATTTGGAATTCAACACCCGTAATATAACTAACTCACAGCCCAATCTTTTTTTTTTAGTTCCCACACACAAATAAGAAAATACACAAGCAACAACAACAACAACAAAAAAATGTATGTATGTATGTATGTATGTATGTATGTATGTATGTATGTATGTATGTATATATATATATATACATATATATACATATATATATATATATATATATATATATATATATATATATATACTTATCTCTCTCATAAATAAAGAAAACAAAAGTAAAAAAAAAGAAAGATAAAAAACCAAAGCAAACTTTTTTCACTGAATCTATATCAAACTATGATGCCAAAACATCTTTTAAAAAACAGAACAAAAAGAAAGGCAAAGAACTCACACATACACACAAAAAAAAAGAAAAAAAAGAAAATATCTTTCCATCATTCAACATGTTTTGGTCATTACTTTTTGACAAAGATGTCACATAAATATGTAAAAACGCTAACATTTCTATGGATGCCACAGCTTATTTTGTGTTCAACGCTATCTTTAAACTAACTCAGCAATTAAATAGATTAATTCGAAGAAAAAAAAAATCTTATCATACACACACATTTCATGTAACTTTACGAGTATGTGCACACATATTATTTACTCACACATACACCCATTCAGATAGCATATAAGCATATATATGTCCAAGGACTATCTCTCTCCATGTCTAGTCACATAAAAGATAATTGGCAACTTGAAAAAATTACGCAAGTCGACTGCTGATTATCTGCAAAAACTGCCGAAGGTTTTCAGTAATCTTTAACTTCTTAACACCTTTTGGGTACTGATATCAGTCTGACTTGCATAATTTTTCCAGGTTGCCCATGATACAGATTACAACCACATGTATGCAGCCACACACACACACACACACACACACACACACACACACACACACACACGACACACACAGACACAGACACAGACACAGACACACACACACAGGTGCGAGGAGGAATAAAGTCACATCTCCTCTCACCCCCCCCCCCCCCCCTCCCACCCCCAACAGACACACACACCAAGCGTGCGCACGCGCGCCACACACACACACACACACACAAGGAGGAATTTGGTCACATCTCCTCTTATCTCCCCCCTCCTCCCCCACCACACAAACACACACACATACAATGCACGTTTCACATCTCTCATCGTGTTCTCCACCCCCCTACTCACCCCAAACATAAATACACACACGCAAGGCATTAAGTCACTTCTCTTACACATCCCCTCCCCCCCAACACACACACACAAGGCATTAAGTCACTTCTCTTACACGCACACACACACACCCCTAACACACACACACACACACAAGGCATTAAGTCACTTCTCTTACACACACACACACACCCCTAACACACACACACACACACACACACACACTTACACTCTCTCTCTCTGATCATATGACATCAGTTTGATTTGCATCACTTTTCCAGGTGACCCATCACACACATTACAACCTCATAATCCCTGCCCCCTCATCCAACATGCACACTCACACACACACACAAAAGCACACACATACACACACGTATACACACACATGTACGAGGAGGAATTTAGTCACATCTCCTCTCCCTCCCCCCCCCCCTTCCCACACCAAGCACACACACACACATGTACATATACACACACACTCACACAAACACACACGTGTGAGGAGGAATTTAGTCACATTTCCTCTCCCCCCCCCCCCAATACCAAGCGCACACACACACACGCTCACACACACACACTCACACACAAACACACATGTGTGAGGAGGAATTTAGTCATATTTCCTCTCCCCCCCCCCCCCCCAATACCAAGCACACACACACACACACACACACACACACACACACACACACACACACACACACACACACACACACAAACACACACACACACGCCAGGAGGTATTAAGACATCTCCTCTCCCCCCCTCCCCTGCCACTCATCAATCACTCACATAGTGACACACCCCCCCCCCCCCCTCCACACACACACAAACACACACACACATGGTGCAGCATTAAGTTAACATCTCTCACCTTATTCTTCCCCCCTCCTTCCCCTAAACACACATACCCACCCCCCCACAAGGCATTAAGTCATTTCTCTCACAATCCCCCCCCCCCCCCCCCCCCTAACCATTCCAACTGACACACCCTCTTTCTCTCTAATCATTTGGATCATAATTAGCAACTTAGACAAATTAGGTAATAAGCCCATTGCTGAATGTTTACAAAATCTGCCTGAGGTTTTCAGCAGTCTTCAATGCTTCACCACTTTTGGTCACTGAGACTTGCATCACTTTTCCAGGTGGCCCATCATACACAGTACAACCTCATAATCACCCCCACCCCCCAAATCCAACTTGCACACACACACACACAACGCTTTTTTCAATGTAAGACAATAATCAGATATGTCATTTCATAAATGTTGTACATACATACCCCCCCCCCCCCCCCCCCCACCTCACCCCAACACACAGTGACACTCTCTCTCAAAAAGCCAACAAAAGTGCACACAAAAAAAGCAAAGAAAAAATGCTCTTTTTCACTGAATCTATACAAAACTATGATACCAGTACACCATCCCCCCCCCCCAAAAAAAAAAAAAAAAGAAAAAAAAAAAGAAAAAAGAATACATCACACAGACGCAAAAAGCAAAAACAAAAAACCCCTTCCCCACCCCCAAATGCACATTTCTTTCCATCATTCAACATGGTTTTGGTCCTTCTGACAAAGATGTCACATACCTTAACATGTTTACATCTCCATAGATATCACAACTTATTTTCTATTCAACATAATCTGTAGTATAATTAAGTCAGAACACTGGAATAAGCAAACTAAAAAAAATTTATTTGAAAAAAACAAACAAAACCCTGCACACATTTGCTTGTAGATTCACAAATATGTGTATGCATAGCACACATGCATGGGCAAACACACACACACATACACACACAAAAGGAGGCATTAAATCAAGTCTTTCGCCTTATACCCCTCCACCTACAACCCTCCCCTCTCCCATTTATGGCAAGCACATACACTTTTCTTTGATCTAAGATACTAATCGGATTTCTTTTTGTTTCATTTATTTCACATATGCTCCCACCACCCCTCTCAAAAACACTCCCCCCCCCTCCCCCCCCCCCCCCAAAAAAAAACAACAAAAAAAAACAGGAAAAAAAGAGATTGAAGCAGAAATTCTCCTTTTCATGAAATTTAATTATTGTCAATTTTATGAAATCTATATTAAACTATGATGCCAATACATTACCCCCCCCCCAAAAAAAAAAAAAAAAAAGAAAAGAAAAAAGAAGCAAACACACACACACACACCAACTTTTTTTTTTTTTAAAAGACTCCACAAAACCAACTTAGCCCTAATACATATTTCTATCCATCATCCAACATGGCTTTGGTTATTACTTTCCAACAAAGATGTCACATACGTGAATAAGTTAACCTGTCCATGAATATCACAACTTATTTTCTATTCAACACAATCTGCAATACAACTCACACCACAAAAATAAATAAATAAATTTGAAAATCTGTGATGGTAAAGGATGGGACAGGACAGGATGGGATGGGATAGGATGGCACAGTATGATACACAATAATATGCATGGTATGGAAGTATAATGTAGTATATTGCACAACACAGGAGAGTAGTGCCATACCACTACACTACACAGTCAGTTTCTCTTCCTGAAAATCAAGCTGCCCTGCCCAAGACAGCATATAACCACAGTACAGTGCCACATTTTTTCCCTGTTTAAATCTTGCTTATGCTTGTTTGGATAGTAACAGTTTTTCAGTTTTTCAGCACAATATAGAATGGAATATTCTATTGCTGAAGTGGATTCTTCACCATTTAAGCCAAAAATGTGATATGTCACCACTAAACCAAAAAGTGCGATAAACAAAGTCACCACTAAAGCCAAAAATGTGATTTAAAAAGTCACTACTAAAGCCAAAAGTGTGATGAAAGTCACCACTAAAGCCAAAGATGTGATAAGTCACCACTAGAGCCAAAAATGTGATGAAGTCACCACTAGAGCCATAAATGTGATAAAGTCACCACTAAAGCCAAAAATGTGATTGTCACCACTAAAGCCAAGACTGTCACAAAAGAAAGTAACCACAAAAAACAAAGATGCCATAAAGTCACCACTAAAGCCAAGAAAGTGATCAAGTCACCACTAAAGCCAAGACAGTCATAAAGAAAGTCACCACTAGCCTAAAACCAAAAATGCCATAAAGTCACCCTTAAAAGGCAAGGATGTAATAAAGAAACTCACTATTAAGGCAAGAATGTGATTATATCACCACTAAAGCCATGAATAAAGCCAAGAATGTGATCATATCACCACTAAAGCCAAGAATAAAGCCAAGACTGTGATCATTTATTTATTTTATTTATTTATTCTTTTATATCGAGGATAACAGAATAAGCAATCATGCGCTTTTTTTCATCCGGTCCCCGTGTGTATGCAGTTTTGTAAATCTTGTCATCTGTTCCCACCGGCACACGATGGCCTACTCTTACGAAAAGCGGAACAGGATTTAACGTGTGCGCAAGATGTTCTGCGTGCGTTCGCACACGGGCCTCGGTTTAAAGTCTCATCCGAAGGACTTTTGGGGAGAGTGGAGTCAGCACTGATGTTGATCATGTGACACAAGCCAAGAATGCAATACAGAAAGTCACTACTAAGGCAAAGAATTTCATTAAGAAAACCCCAACTATCTAAAACCAAGAAAGATATAAAGAATTTAACCTAAAGTCACCACCAAAACATTTGTCATCTGTTATTCTGTGTCTGCCTGGAACTTTAATTTTTCTCACACACAAAATTTATCTTTATTGTCATTGTTAATTAGAATACTTTTGATTGTCAAGCCTTGACTTTCAAAGATTTTCAATGGAAGTTTGTCACAGGTTGTCAATTTTGGTCATTTTCAAAGATTCAGTTTTCAATCTGTTTTTTTGTGTTTTTTTAAAATATATTTTAATCTGGTTGTTCTTTTTAAAATAGTATTATAAGTCCGAAAATTGCCATTAAAGAATTCTGTTGAAACTGGAAGGAACATCACCCATGTGTTTGTTTTTTTTCTTCTGTATCCTTTTCTTTTCTATTCTTTCTTCTTTTCTGTTTCTTACCCATGTTCTGTTACCCCCCTCCCCCCCTTTTTAAATATATATTCTGTTCTTTCCATTTTTTCCCCAGCCTCTAATTTTGTTGCTGTTGTTGGCTTGATGCCCATATTCTTCATTTTGGTCTTTCTGTTTGGTGATCCTTTTGCTGGTTGTTCTTGTGGTTCTACCCTTTACTTTGTTATTAACCTGCTTCTGTCTTCTTTGCGTTTTTTCTTCTTTTTCCATACGCTTACTTCTTTTGTTTCTATTGTGCTTTTCCTTTACGAGTTCTTTTATCTTGTACTTCTTCTGTTCTTTGGCCTCTTTTTAGCTCTTTTGCTTAGTCTGATGCTTCTTATTCTTTTTTTTCCAACTTACAGTTAATCTGATCTAAACAAAATGCAAACATTAAAAATGGCGGACTTGGCCCAAGCCAAAAGCTGTGTGATGTCATCAAATTACCAAGGCCTACACTAAAATGTTGCTGTGTTGGAAAATGTTGTGTTGAGATTGCCTTCAGCTATGACAAGCTCTTAACATAACAACTTGCACTCTCCTTTAAAGGAGAAAAATCTTCTGAAGTTTAGCTGCCTATAATATGACAAGGTACTTGAACAGTCATACACGCAAACATCTCATTCAGTGTTTAATTTCAATCTCACAGTGATCCCTAGGTAGGATGAACGAGTCTGAGTGCACATTCTGGGTGACCGTGTGATACCCACCAAATGCTAATCTGGGAGCAGACAAAAAACAATTACAACAAATTGAGGTCTATGTATACATACTCTTCCATCTTTTCATGATTCCATGCATGTATGTCAGAATACACACTAATACTCTCTCTCTCCTCTCTCTAGCATGCATGCATCACACGTGCGCACACACACACAAAATGATTATCTTGGTAACTGCATTTCCTACTTAAACTCACTTTTTCTATTTAAATAAGTATCTGTTTTGCTAAAACATTCCCTCCCCTCTCTAACATAGAAAAAAAAAAATCATGTTTGCCCATTCCCTATTCTTGCTCCAACACTCACTTACACCCATAACTGCCATAACCATCTCAATGCCTCTTCCCACATACAGCTAGTTATCCATCCTGCCCCTTCTCACATACGTCCCCCCCCCCCCCCCCCCCCCCCCCCCATCTTCTACACATTAAAAATGCAACAAAAAAAAACAGAAAAAAAGTTTCTGTCACGCCTTGTATCATCATATCCATCTACCTTTTGTGTCCACATGTGGGCCAGGTTAAGATAATAAAGGTTACTGTAAAGGTTAGTGTTAGTGTTAGCACATAACATTAGTAACTGGGAAAATGCTGTTGGTCAGCTGGCATGTCTGCTCGTATATATGTAAGCCATGTGGACACAATGGTACATAGACACAATGGTACCCACTTTTGACACTGGTTTTGGAAATTTTCAGTCACAAATCGTCTGTCCTTTCAACCATCCATGGTTGGATTTTTTATTACCATGTTCCAGTTTTGAAATCAGCTCAGTGGTTTCCAGAAGCGTACCTTTGCATACAAATGGACTGGGGGTGTTTTGTAAAGAACCAAAATTAATTAAACGAAGGATCAAGCCAAAAGATACGTTATTTCTTGCTTAATTCTTGAATTTCCCCACTATTAAATTACAATTTTTCAGCTCAGAAATCAACAATTTCCAGCTTACTGTACTTTTGAAAAATCATGCCCATTCCCAAAAGAACCAACGTTGTATTAATGGCCAAAGATAGTTCTCAGTCCCAAATAAAACCACAGGAGAGAAACTTGCTCTTTTATGTGCTAGCCTATTTTCTATTACCCAGCTACCTAGCCATACATAGCCTATCCCATCCCTTTCTCACAATTGACAAATGAACCTAGCAGTTAATCTAAGGAAAAAGCCCCTCCTTCTAATTATCAGTTTCCTTTTAGTACCTCTACTACAAAATCAACGATGATTCCCCTCTTGCCTCCCAAAACTTGTTTACATAAACACATGGTCTCACACACACACACACACACCACACACACACACACACACACACACACACACACACACACACACACACACACACATCCACCGTGCACACATACCAATGTGTTTTATCACATATGCAGTGGAAACACTTGTTTTGTTTGTTGCTACTTCGTTAATATAGCCTCCGATGCTTTTGTCTATTATATAAGTTTCAATGCACAGTTTTCACTTTGATTTGTCACTTTGAACTCTGAACGACAAAAATCCATCCAACTGAGCGATCGGAGATGACTTCCAGAAACTTACGTGTATGCGCCAAATCAATTTTTAACCTCCTTGGAGACTTTGTCGCCTGCAAGTCCTTGTTTGTTTCATCCACACACTCAATTCAGTTCAATTCAGTCCAAATACTTCATCTCACAGAGAAATTCACGCGGGTAACAAGCCACATATAAAAACAGTCAACATGTAAACAAAATATCACAGAAAATACCACAACATAGCCTAGTGTCCAAACATAAGCTCGCACCCATCCACATAACCATGCAGCCGCC
>CM060330.1:12172941-12187941 GCA_030674155.1 Stramonita haemastoma
CAACAGTCAGCACAAACAAAATATAAATTTAACCCAAATCACTCTGAAAACTGCTGATTCTTTGGTGTTTCACCACTTGCAAATGGGACAGTATCAAGCACAGGGACAGTATCATCTGCTACCCAACCTTCAGTAAAAGGTAAAGGTAAAGGTGTCCCATGACTTAGGTGGTCGTAGGGGAGAGAGGCATCAGAGACCTTAGCTTCTCTAGGGGCCAGCATATTGAGGGCGGCTCGCATCTCCTCTCCCTCGCTGCTTTACCTTCCCTGACCCTAAAGAGGGCAGGTACTTATTTACAGCTGGGTGAATTGGGGGGCTGTACTGAAGCCAAGGCGCACACCCATCCACTTGGTAACCTAGCTCACACTGCTTAACTTGACTTGAGGAAAGCAAGCAACCACTTAAGCGACCACTTAGTGATCCCGCCCCCCTATATGAAAGTGGTATATGGTCTCCAAGTTCAGTCTTCTCCACCTCACCCAGTTCAAAATCATTATCTTCTGCCACTCCCTTCTTTCCAACGCTCCCCCAAATCAGAATAATTCTTGTAGACCAAAGCACTGGCAGAATAATCATCATTGTTCACTAATTAAGCAAAGCCATTTTGCTCACTCTTTTTGACAATGATACTAAAACTCACCAGACAATCTCCAGCGCTGGAAGAAACTTACCTGTTCAGTCAGCCCAACTAAAAAGCTGAAAGCATGATTTATGTATGCATACAACACAAGTCCTCTCTCTTTTCTGCTCCTCTGCATAAGTTCTGGGTCACCTCTGTCACGAGCCTATAAAACAGAAAAAAGCATCATTTACTCAATAGCACAAATATCTACTGTAGGGTTACCTAAATCTTCTGGCATAATAATCAGAAAAAAAGCACATCACTGTTGTTCTCACTTGTTTTCAGCATTATTGTCAAATCTTTTCAGGTTGCTAGAATGAGATGCCTTGAAGGTGAACAAGGCTGCATCTCCCAAAACATTCAGAAACTGAGAAAGGTTAATAAAATTCTTGTACAATGAAATGATTTCCTTTCATTTAAAAAGAAGTTGTGTTGCCATTTTATAGGATTGATTTTACATGCATTAACTAAAAACCAATAAAATCTTTGGCTTTATTTATTGAACTTTATGTTTGATTCTATGTATAAGTGCCTCCAATGAGATAACATACCTAGCCAAAACCCATTCATACAATCATTGTGTTCAGCAATTTATATTTGAAAATATCCAAAAGTCATGTTTGTCCATGTCATTGCCTGAAACTGAAAGTAAAACAGTAAGATTCATCAGTCAGTGGCATTCTGTGGCTTGAGCAAGTATGGAAGTCACAAAGTCACAGGAAAAATGGCATATGTGACGCTCCACCACATAATAAGTCGGAGTGCACCAGAGGTCAATTTTTAGTTTATAACATGTTACCAATGTACAATAAAGTGGCTATCAAATACAAAAAAACAGACAGAAAATCGGACAATTCTGTGCAAAGTTATTACAAATTGAAATAATAGACTGTAGGATGTGACAAAATGAGAAACGGGCCAGTTTATTTTCGTAACAGGTTGTCAGAATGAGGGCTTGGGTATTTTCAAAACACATTTAAAAGCAAAAGGAATAAAAATTATGCCTTGATTATTTCATTATAAGGTAGATAAACGGATATTGTTTAATAATCAATCAAAATCTTAAAATTGACAACTTGACCCCCATCTGCCTTTAATGGCTCCTAGCGCAAAATTGGGTAATGTGCTAAGGGACTCATTCTGTGGTAGAATGGTGGAGCGTCACATATAATATATATCACAATCTGTGAACTGCACTGTGCAGTCATACCTGTCACAAATCCTGTGAACACAGTGGTGCCACTGCAGGGCATATCAAAGCCAGCCATTTTCAACAACCCCCCCCCCCCCCCCCCCCCCCTCTCTAAAAAACTCATTTTCCTTGAAAAATAGCATGTGCCTGTATTACAGCTTCTCCAAAACTTCCAAATCTGTTACCTTTGTGACCTCTTCATACAATGCCACGGTCATCCTCTCAAACTTACCTACAGACCCATGTTTATCACTCCCGCGCACCCAGCCCATTATTATCAAAAGGGCCTGATGACTGGATCTGGATCGTACATTACCAACAGTAACCGCTAACCAGTAACAGTACTAACACACAGTAATCAACCCTTTTCGCTATTTGATAGCCCTACTTGCCCCTGAAATATGCAAGCAACAAGGCAATACACTGATACGATTGCTAATAATTATAAAGTCAACAGAGCACTGCGTTTAACAAAACAGTGAATCAGTATTTTACCATTATGTAGCTATACTGAGTGCCTTCTCACTGCCACCTCCATGACTGTCGCGCAATATTACTACATGGCTTGGAGTCTGAATACCGGAACGGTGTAGGCATAAGCGTATTCTACTAAAACAAAAGGAAACACTTGGGCGTTAAAGGTTTTGAAGGCTTTTGCTCGGCGTTTATAAACTTATTCTCAATTAATTTTGTGGTGCGTAGCAATTGTGTTATGGCTAATTTCCAGCTGTAGAAATTGTTTGAAATAAAACAATTTTTTAAAATATCTAATATAGTGTTAAGGGGATTGGTTGTGTGGGTGCGTGCATGCATGCGTGCGTGCGTGCACGTGTGTGTGTGTGTGTGTGTGGGGGGGGGGGGGTGCACGTGCGTGCGTGCGTGCGTGCGTGCGTGTGCGTGTGTGTGTGTGTGTGTGTGTGTGTGTGTGTGTGTGTGTGTGTGTGTGTGTGTGTGTGTGGTGTGTGTGTACTATCTGTAGCTTAAAGTCAGTGATTGTTGATGATCATGCCCTGTCTTATATTTGTAGTACTCAAGTGATTTAAAAAAATCATCTGATTTAGATCAGCCTCGGTTGTCCTTGATTATTTCTTTAGTCTACAGCTATACATAACTGTGACTTCCCTAGTAGCCTAATGCTGGAGAGTACAACTGGTTTGGTTACATTAAAGTCCCAGCGGCGCTATCCGATTTGGGGACTATACTATCAACCCACCATCACCACACTGGGTAGTGCTGCTTTGAAACTGGATTGTTTTGTCTTTGTTTTGTTTTTTTAATTGTGTCTGAACCTGTGAACATTACACACAGATTCTGTTTTTAGTCTTTCTGTGCACAGCCCTTCTCTCCTGGCGAGCTTCAGATATAATTATGGTATTGAATTTAAACTTTTTTCTTTTTTTTTGGGGGGGGGGGGGCTGCCTACATTTATCAATTCAATGTTCCAGGTTGTGGTAATGCACACACACACACACACACACACACAAAACCCCACAACCACCACCAACAACAACAAACAAATAAAAGGGGGTGGGCGGTAGTGGTGGTGGTGGTGGTGGTGGGGGGGGAGTCAGCATTGACATCACTGTTCTTTGGCTGACTGCTCTTTCTCTTACTTAGGTCTAGGCCAAGCCTACAGCTGGTCAAACGCATGTGGCATAGGCCTATTGAATGCCTATGAAGCTAATGCCATCGTTTTACAAAAAAAATGCCATTGATGGCATAGGCCTATTGAATGGGTTTTTTTTTTTCATACCTGGTCTAAGGCTTCAAGGTTTTTAGTTAAAGTTAAAAGTTGTGCATGCGACTGTTTGCCCAACGTTAAGGTAGCTGCATTCCAACAGTGGAAATTACCGCATCTTTAAGCAGCGGTCGAGCGTGGTTACCAGTTGGAAGGGTGACCATTGCCACCTTGGCTTCAGTACAGTTCCCTTAGTTCACCCAGCTGTAAATGGGTACCTGCCCTCTATAGGGTCAGGGAAGGTAAAACAGCGAGGGAGGGGAGAGGAGATGGGCGCTGCCCTCAACATGCTGGCCCCTAGAGAAGCTGAGGTCTCTGATGCCTCGCTCCCCTACAACCACCTAGGTTATGGGACACCTTTTACCTTTATCTCTTTTTTTTGTAAAACGATGGCATTAGCTTCATAGGCATCAATGATAAAAAAAATGTAAAAAAAATTATTCATTCATTCTGTCAACATTGAATCCTAGTCTATTTTCCTGCAAGTCTTTCAGATGAGGCTTGAAACTGTGGTCCTATAGTGAATGATGAAATAACTTCTTGCAAACATATTGACAGTGTTGCGTCAAGCATGCAATGTTTACATTCTGCAAGCAGACTAGGCATCACTCAGCCAATCAGCATCGGCATTGGTGGCTGTTACAATAAGCTCCGACAGCATCTAGGGCCTAGCCTGAATAGGAAATCTCGGCTGAGATGTAAGGGCAATACATCAACAAAAAAAGAAATAAGGCTCAGAGATTGTCAGTCAAGATTTACCACCTAATTCCATTACTTCAATTCAGCAGCGAAGAACTGCAAGATTTGTCCGCTTGTTTCATGCTACTCTTCTACAGTTTTTGTTTTTAGTCGGTAAGTAAGTTCGGCCTGCGAGGAAAACCGGAAAAGCACCAATAGGCATGTGATAAGAAATGAATGATTGTCAGCTCGTAGCTAATGGATTGTTATTTTAGTGGGGGTTAAGTGATCATTAAAATGATTGCACTAATCCTTGCTTTTTATTGGTTTATCATAACTGAAAAGTAGAACTTTTGACTGTGGTGTAAATTTATAGTTAGCCTAGGCCCTGTACATAACACGCTGTGTTCGAAGTAGCTGTGGGCAGATCATACAGAGCACTACATAGTAGGCACCCATCAGTCTCGGAAGACTATGGAATCTTTAGAACGAAAAGCCTGGGTAAGTATAGACAGCAAACTGTTACCCATGCGGCAGACCCCCCACCCTCTCCACGGCACTGGAATGATCCATTGGAAAGGCAATGACCGATACCAATGGTTCCAGTACCACCGCAGGAGCCACCAGAACGTCGCCATAATTATACAGCCCCGAGTTACCCTAGGACACTAACTCCCCGATTTTTCCTCAGGGATGGTGTCTAAACACGACACCTGTGTGCATGCTGTTTTTTTTAATTTATTATTTTAATTATAATTATATAGTTTTGTCATCCCTCCTGCTGGCACATGATGGCCTGCTCTGATCGCCTGCTCTTCCGAAAGGCGGAATGGGGTTTTAACTTGTGTGCAAGATGTTCTGCGTGTACTCGCACACGGGCCTCAGTTTATAGTCTCATCCGAATTACTTTGACATTCAGTTCGATTCTTGGTCAAACTGGGAAGAAAGGGCGAGGCTGGGTACGAACCCAGAATCTCACCGTTTACTTGTTGGCAGGCAAACGTCTTAACCATCCTGCCACCTTCCTTCACAAAGAGCACTTGTGGCTCTGTTATTGTACAAAGATCCGTAAGTAGGATTAGGACTAAATATTTTGTAATGCTGTTTTAGGATGTTGACAATCAGCTATTTAAACTTTTATGGTCAGGTTGTCTTTTTTCTTTACAGCCACTTATAAGAAGCTCGCTTACAGTGATTCCTCCTTATAAGAGAGCAAAAAATTTTGTTCCATCGAAGGTGTTCTTTATTATGACTTACGAATGTTTGAATACACCATAAGAGTCATAAGGATTAAAAAATTTTTTTTTTTCTTTGGTCAGCTCCTATAAAGAGTAAGGGTGCTGTGGGCTCATTGGCAAGACTGAGACCACACAGTCGAGCTTCATCCACTTTACAGATGCGATTTTGAGAGTGTTACTCAAATTACCTGACCAACAGTGCAGGTGTGTTTGTACCACTCAAGCCTGGTTGACGGCAGGATATATAGAGTACAACCCTGTAGTCTCAAAGCGCAAGCACTTTCATTGCAGCATCATCATTGATAATCATGCAATAAAAAGTACAACAGAACAGACACTGAGTATATCTGCATACACACACACACACACACACACACACACACACACACACACACACACACACACACACAACTGGGTCATTCAGTTCATTTAAAAAAAAAACCCAAACATTAGGACACAAAAATCAAACCTTTAATTGTCATATGATTTACGGTCACTTAAAAAAGCACATAGCTAAACAATAATTCCATTTCTAATTAATTATATATTCATATGAAATCATTATCAGTGTTATCACATTGAGAAGTAGAATATCAATCTGCATGATCTATAATAAAACATAATGATTATACTACATGAAAGAAAAACACTTTCACTATCTCTCTCACACAGAAATCTTTAAACAGATCTAGCTTTTTTTCTCTTGCAATAAAGAACTATCTTATACTTGAGAAAAAGATAAGGAGTTTGGGGGTTTGCTTGTTTGTTACTTTGTTTGTCTGCTTGATTTTGTTGTTGTTTGCTTTTTTTTTCTTTTTTTAAAAAAATATCCCCTGACTATGCATAAGAAATACCGACTATGCACAAGGGCAAGAATCCAAGCTGATCTTAAGCACACACACACACACACACACACACACACACACACACACACACACACACACACACACACACACACACACACACACACACACACACACACACACAAGTAAACAAACAAGAGCTGGATTTCAAGTTCTCCTGTTTTATGGTGGTCTTTTTTTTCCCCTCTCTTTCATTTTTTGCAAGGTTGTCTATTTTCCTTCTGTATTTAAAAAAAAAAAGATTTGTCTATTTATTGTTTTAATCATTTATTTATTTAAAAGTCTAATATCACAAAGCGTTCATAAAAGACTACAAATTAAACAACAACACACATAGAGTAATACTCCATTAATATGCATCTTGTGTATAATCAACAAAGTGGTTTTCAAAGCTCTCAATCTGAAAGCAGAACTCAAAGACTCCCCCACTCCAACTTCTTTTAGTTGAAATTCTGACTCTGCACTGTCGTCTAAAACTGTCTCCTATAGAGCCACTACCAAACTCGGAATAAACTTACAAGCAACTGTCTTTTCTACTAAACTCTACTGACAAGATGACAAAACATAAAAGTGTACACAAACTCATGACTAGTTTTTTTTTTCTTCTTCACATTATTATTACCGCAATGAGCACTGTAACTAAACTGCACAAACTTTTAGTTTTATCAAACAATCATAAACACTTTGTTGTATATCATCAACTTTCTGTACTTTCTCAGTCTGTGGAAATGCTTTACTTTCAATAGATTTTTAGGGAAGGAAGAGGTAGGACAGTTAAGACATTGATTCACCTGCTTTTTAAACAAACCGTCAAATTCTGGGTTCAAGTCCAAGCCTTAGCCTTTCTTCCCTGTTTTGATGAAGAAATTGAACTGAATGTCAAACTCATTTGGATGAGACTATAAACCGAGTCCTCATGTGTATATGAACAGAGAACATACTGACTATTGTGCACATCCTAAAAACCTGTTCCGTCTTTTAGAAGAGTATGCCATCACATGCAGGTAGAAATGGACGACAATTTTTAAAACACAAGCACACAAGCATCGTGTTTAGACACCATCTCAAAAGATGAAATCTGGCTACATAAATAGTGGTGGTGGTGGGTGGGGGGGGGGGGGGGGGGGGAAGAATAGTTGTATACACAAAAACTCATCATTGGTGAACATCAGAGTTCTAGCCAAGGAACGAATAAACAGAAAAAAAGCCCAGAATTCTATCATACAAACTTCTATCACAATATCAAAAACCGTTTCTGTTCCATAGCAACGTCATCAGCTCTCCACTTTGTCCTGACCTGCAGAAGAGGAGGAGTTTTTCAGCATGCGAGCATCCTGTGGTACCAGATTTGGAATTCCGTTGACAATGGGATAGGCCACTCCGATTTCGTCACACACCAGTTCATTACTTTCTTTGTCATACCTGAAAACAAAGTTGAAAAAAAGAAAGTCATCGTCATGAATACAACTTGAAGCCACAATTATCAACATGAGTCTGGTAGACTTTCTCTGTGTTTTGACTTTGACTTTTTTTTTTCTTTTCTTTTAGGTTTTTTTTTTTTGGTATGTAATAACTGATTAGTTTGGTTGTGACACGATAAAACGCACATTATTTTACTTTCTTTTCAGTTTTCTTTTCTTGATGATTTAATTTTTTTTTTTTTTTGGTTTATTTGTCTGAAAAATCCCTGTGACTCACACTGGATTCAAACCTGTGACCCTCCACTCCAGTCTGCAACCAAGGCACTAAGACTAACCACTGTGCATAGGCATCTGGTCGTAAAAAGTTCTTTGTCATCTGTGACTCAGGTCTCAAAATTCATCTTAGAAATGTATTAAATTCTGATTACATGAATGAGTTTAGTTTTCTACAATTTTAGTATAAAGAAACATGCCTATACTTCATCACATGCCAAATGATAAACATTCTTCATCAATTGTTGGCCTGAAAAAGTCTGAAGTAAAGTAATAATAATAATACATGGAATTTATATAGCACTATATCTTGTAAACACAAATCAAAGCGCTCGCATTCGACATATATATACAACACACAAGCAATCAACAGCAATTTATAGCTTTAGAAAAATCAAATATACACACACGCCCACGCACGCGTGCGCACACACACACACACACACGCACACACACGCACACACACACACACACACACACACACAGATTGATCAAATCATCAATGCACCTTCCTCTGTCACTCTATAACTCATTGAATGCTTTTTGTTCTCTTTTGTTTGGGACGCTCATGGGGACGATTATTTATTTGTTTACTTTATTTAGTTTAACATCCATCTTACCATTTGTTCCAATATCATTAAAAAAAAAAAAAAGTACCTGAGGTCTTTCTTGGAGAGAGGGCATACCAAGTGTTCCAATGTCTTCTCATTGAAGGTGTAGCTTTTCTGCAATGTCAAGGTGTCCTGTGAATTCATTCGCACCTGTGAAGTGGATTCCGATATTCTGTGCTGAGGATGGGATGCCAGTACGCAGCTTTGCTGCGCTCGTTTAATCAATGGGGCCAGTGGACCTAAAACAATAATGGACAATAATATATACGCAGACATCAAATATTTATGCAATTGCCAACACTTAATTCTACTGTATATGATTATGAGTTATTTGAGTATCAGTATGACTCAAAATGCTTGACACTTGAAAATGATCTAAAACAAAAATCCATACATAATCATAATGCAATCAGAAACACACACACACACACACACACACACACACACACACACACATGCACAGTATGTACACAAGGCGCATGCACAGACACACACATTCAACCATATCTTATTGTTTATAGCCTTAAAAACACACACGCACGTACGCACGCATGCACGTGCACGCGCGCGCACACACACGCGCACACACACAGTGACACACACACACACACACACACACACACACACACACACACACACTTTCCTCCATTTTTCAAATACTGTGAATAGACAATAAATTCAAGAACATACACAAAACACACACACAACAATCAGTACACTTGTACCCACACGTATGTCAACACACACACGCACGGTGACGCACACGTGCGCGCTCGCACGTACACGGTACAGTCACACACACGCACGTGCGGACACACCTTCAAACATTGGAGGGGGACATCAGAAACAATTAAGCCATTACAATGGGCTGTCAAATTAAAAATATATAGTACTTCTAAAATGGCTTGTCATAAAGCTATGGTTAAATATATAATAATAATAATACCACATTTTTATAGCATAGGCCCAACCTGTCCTCGAGAGGAGTTTGCCTATTGACGCCATTTTTAGGGAGGTGTCATTGCCAGTTTTTCTATGTCTATCTGATATATTCGATTGCATCTAATCGAAGAGATAAAGGTAACGGAATATAAAAAAATCATAAAATCAAGTCTTTTAATTCTAGCTGCAATGAATAAAATCGACAAATAACTGATTCTAAAATGATATTGAAAAATATCGCAATTCACACACACTGCTCCCTTTGATTACAGAAACACGAAAAACAACATGGCAGAGTAAGTGAGGGTTTTCGGGGTTTTGTAGTAAAACTTTGTAATGTGTACGTATACATGTATTCGTAATCCAACTTTCTGTCATTTGATGTGTTTTTAAAGTAAGGTCGTATTGTAATATTCACAAGTTGTACCGTCTAGAATGCTGCATGAAGAAGAAGTAGGCGGAATGCCGCAGGGGCTTGAAATGGTAATTAAAGTAGGCCTATCGATAGTTAATTGATCTATGCGACTAAAAGAACTGGTAGTGCTCAGTCTGTCCAGTAGAGAGCAGATGGTATAATACAATCAGCTACCACTGTTGTCTTCAGTTTTTAACACTATTCGTTTAAATAGTATTTTTAATGTTAATAAAAAGAGAAAACGATCACACAAAGAAAAGACAGACTATAAACAAACTTTTTAAAAACAAGATACTAGATGATAGTATTGATACTTGATAGTGGAAGACCAAATACTGACATTTGCCATCAGACACATTCATGACAATTGACATGGTCTGCAACTCAGACCCACAG
Organism: Stramonita haemastoma; assembly: GCA_030674155.1. NCBI lineage: Eukaryota > Metazoa > Mollusca > Gastropoda > Neogastropoda > Muricidae > Stramonita > Stramonita haemastoma. Next base: position 12,183,331 of record CM060330.1, read on the forward strand.
AAAAATAGATCCCATCACATCTTGACAACAGTGAAAGCTCTAATATTACTAGCGTTGTCAGACAATCAATGAACAATAACCAGGGCTAAATCTTACAGTACATGATCCCAGACAGCACAACAGAGTTGTACAATTGCTTGTCCTTGCCATGCTCTATACCTGACTGAGGGACTCCTCCATTGTCAAACACTCAGACACTTACTGACTTAGACAACTTCTGTCTATTGTCCAATGTCTGTTGAATGAAAATGCATTGTGCTGTCCTCAGTTAAGCGCCTGACAAGTGAGGCCCAGTGCAACCGGCATCTTGGGAGAGAATTGTTATAGTTTTAACTAGTCTTTATAGAGCATTAGAAGAAGAGAAAGGGAGGAGAATTTTTTTTATTTATTTATTCTTTTATATCGAGGATAATGGGATAAGCACTCTTGTGCTTTTTTTCATCCAGTCCCCATGTGTATGCATTTTTGTAAATGTCATCTGTTCCCACCGGCACACGATGGCCTACTCTTACGAAAAGGGGAACAGGATTTAACGTGTGCGCAACATGTTCCGCGTGCGTTTGCACACGGGGCCTCGGTTTAAAGTCTTATCCGAAGGACTTGTGGGGAGATTGGAGTCAGCACTGGACCAAGAACTGAAGAGACAGAAAATGAACAAGGAGGTGACACTGACAGGCAGACAAGGAACAAGACAGAAACAAAGAGCAGGATAGAAAAGAGGAAATTCTTTGCATGGAATTTCAAGAAGGTGGGGATGCTATTCATGCTGTCAGGCCCCTGGCATTTGAATGGGGAAAATACCAGACTGAAGAGTGGAACCAACTGGAAGAAGAAAGCATCCATATTGAATCAGGACACTGCTTTTACATCAAAAGGACCAGTAGGCAGACTTGTAGAATATCTGTCTCCCACCCTGTCCCCAACCCACTACCCTTCACCTTCACCTATTCCTCAGTCTTGTAGACCATTGGGCTACCACTGAAGATTTTGCAACCAGCTTCCATCTCACTCCACATCCCCTCCACTACCAATGTACCATACCCTCTTTTTCTCCATTGCCCCCCTCCGCTATCCCAATATCTGTTCTCCAAACCAGTCTCACTTCACTACCCTACCCCATCCCTCTTTTTGTGGTTAAGTGTCTTGCTCTTTCTTTTCTTTGTCTTGTAGCCTCCAAGAGAGAAAGATCAAAGATGCCCAGATGCGTGCCACCATCAACCAGAGGTTGGTGGAGACTGGAGAGAGAGAAAGGTATGTTTTGAACTTTTGCTCATCATTTTCTTTTGGAATTAAGTATCAGCAATGTGTCTTAGGTTATAATCAAATCATGCTATATTAACAGTATAAGAACAGTATCTAAAGTTCAATCAGCAAAATTGATAAAAATGTGTAATAAAGCTTCATTATTCAGTTTAAAAAAATGTTACTGCATTATGTATGGTAAAGCTTCAAGTTGATATGTGGTAATCTCAACCCGTACCGAGTAAAGAGGCATAATGTATGTGTTTTGTGGAATGTGTGAAAGGAGGGCACAGTTGTTAACTTTATTTAAAGCGCTCTCTGTAGAAGGTTTTTTAGAATGAAACTTGTATCATACATAATTGCATAGACAGATGCTAGATAACCATTTTGACGTAAGTTCTTGCCTAGTTCTCTTTGCTGCAAGCAAAAACAATACCTGCCCTGTTCAGGACAGTCACTTTTACAATGGATGTATGGCAGTGAGAAAGAGAAGAAAGACTAGTAATCAAGCTGTGGCATGTGCAAGAAATGAAAAAAAAGATTTTGTTTTGTTCCTGGACTAGAGATTATCAACCGCAATAGTTAGATTTTGGAATATGTAACTGCTTTTTCCCATGGCATAAGGTAAGTTTGCATTCCAACTTCAGGGTTGAAATATAAAATGTAATATATTGAAAACAATGTAGATTTTTCAAGTAGATTACTATCAGTATTTGAGGGCATTTGGTGACATGACATGACTTCTCTTTCTGTAGCATATATAATGCGCCTGCCCCAGCATACTGAATGTACATGGGTAAATGCCTGAAAGAAAAGTGTGACTTGTACAGTTAACTTACAAATAGATTGTGAATTGTGGTACTATTATAGAGGGTGCTGATCAATATGATAATGTGCATGTATTTTTACAGGCTGAAGGAATTATTGAGAACGCGGTTGATCGAGTGTGGATGGAGAGACCAGCTGAAAACTCAGTGCAAAGGTCAGAGTTTATTCATGAACAGTAATCTGTGTGTATACATGTATACGTGTGTGTGTGTGTGTGTGTGTGTGTGTGTGTGTGTGTGTGTGTGTGTGTGTGTGTGTGGTTGTGTGTGTGTGTGGTTGTGTGTGTGTGTGTGTGTGTGTGTGTGTGTGTGTGTGTGTGTGTGTGTGCGTGTGTGTGTGGTTGTGCATGTGCGTGTGTGTGTGTGTGTGTGTGTGTGTGTGTGTGTGTGTGTGTGGTTGTGTGTATGTTTGTGTGTGTGTGCGTGTGCGTGTGCGTGTGTGTGTGTGTGTGTGTGTGTGTGTGTGTGATTAATGAGATTCATAATGTGCAATTTGGATGTTGGGCTCCTTTTTCTTTAATTTTTTTTTTTCATTTTTAAAATCTTAGTTAAGAAATAGAAGACAAACTTTTGTATTTTTGGTGGGTGGGTGGGGGTGGAGGGTGTTTGATTTTTGTTGATTTTTGTTTTGGTAATGTAAAGAATGTTGTTTGACTGCCATTTGCTAGTGTATCAGGGTTCGCGCTAGGATTTTTTAAAACTGGTACTGCGAGTTGCCATTTCAGAGATATCTTGACCAACTCCCCGAAAATCGGTCCCCAGAAAATAAAATCCGGTACGTACTGTGAACAAAACGAAACTATTCAGTGAGGGGTGGGGGAGGGGGGAATTGTTCGGCAGCAAAACTTAATGTAAATTGAACGGAAATCTCTCAGACTTTGACTGCCGTGCCTCTGCCACTCGCTTCTTGGGCACGAAGCCACGCAGGAAATATGATTTTTTTTCTAGAGCCTGTGTCACTGTCTGTGTCAGTCTGTTGTTTTGCATGGCACCATGCGTGAGACTTACATTCTTCTTTCTTGTTTCTATGCTTAGCGCTCATCTATATCTTTTGTTCAATTTAGATTTAGCTTTCGACTCTTCTCTCTCAAAGCAACGCACATTCATAGTCAAAAGACCCTCCGCTTTCGCTTTTCGTAAGAGCAGGCCATCGTGTGCCGGTGGGAACAGATGACATTTACAAAACTGCATACACATGGGGACTGGATGTAAAAAAGCACAGGAGTGCTTATTCCATTATCCTCAATATAAAAGATTAAAAGAATAAAGAATCGATAAATCTAGGCCCCATTTACTCATTGTGAATGGAAGTTAATGTCATGCCGAGAAGAGCGCGAAGCTCTATTCTTTCACAGTAAAGCTTGCTGTTCTGTGTGCTAGGCTAATGAGGCTGGCGCCAAAGATGTTCGTCGGAAGGGGTGGGAAGGGGTAGGCCTAGTAGATGCGTAAGCACAGTACAGGCGCATGACTGACTGTCAGAAAATGTCACTTCAGACTTCTTTTTTGAGACGGAAATCTAATCGGTCACAGGCAAACAGAATCGGTACGCGGTACCAGCTGCTTCAAAAATTTTCGGTATTCCCTGTTTACAATCGGTAAAATACCGGCAATTACCGGTTATTGCGAACCCTGGTGTATTGCATCATAATAATCAGAGCATAGAATTCTCCGTGTTTCCGCGGATTTCCGATTTTTTAAAACTGATTTCCGCGGAAAAAACCCACTTTCCGCGGAAAAAAAATCAGGGGGAAAAAAAAACGAAACCAGATGAAATTCTCAAATGGTGTGAGTGTCGTCAAAGGGTTCAGTTCTCACTCACTAGACTCGGTAGGCCTAGCAAAATGGCTAGCATATGCGGGAGAACGATCGTGGATCGGACTCAATGCTTATGATGACAGAGGATGCAAAAATGCATGGAAATGGGAGTGGGTGGATGGTGAAGTCAAGGCTGGGGATCGAAATGTGTGGATTGGCGAGCACATTGGCAAACTGGATGCTGCAGGCAAAGCCTTTTGCGAAGCTTGCCAGTGCGACATTCGCTATGCTAGCCAGGGCCGCAGAGTGCTTGAAGACCATTAATTTTGCAAAAGGCAAAACACAAGAAGGTGATCTAGCCTACCCCATCCGCGGGAATACAACTTTTGCAGACTGACACAAGAGAAAAATACTGCTGTGGACAACACTCAGGATATCCAAGCAGGGAAGAAAACATAATGCAGCTTCTTCAGAAAATGAGAAACAGATCAAGTGTACATAAACAGGCAGACACAGGATAATCAGGCATGGTACATCTCCACGAATTCGCGGAAATCCGCGTAAAAGAAAAAAAAAAGAAAAGAAAAATAACGAAACCCACAGAGAACCAGTCAAATAATGCCCAGTACTTCCCTTCTCTTCTTTACATCACCAGTCTACTAGGTATCTGTTGACAGAAGGGTGTCAGTTGCAGCTGTAAGGCTAAGGGGGGGGGGGGGGGGGGGGGGGCTTTCCACTGGCTGCCTTCAGCGTGTATGGGGTCAGCCATGTTTACAGTATCATAACA
>CM060330.1:12190441-12195441 GCA_030674155.1 Stramonita haemastoma
TAAAAAAAAAAGAGGGAATTCCTGGAACATAATTTCCAGACAGTGGGGATGCTATTTATGTTGACAGGTTCCCCCCATCCTCATTCACAAACTCACCGTTCTCAGTCAAGGGTGCTAAAATTAGCATGCTCTGTCCTTTTACCAAGTCCAAGTAGTGATCAGATCCTGCTGTAGTTAGCACTGCTCATCTCAGCTGGGCTGGGGATGGGTTGGAATGGACATCTGTGCTGCCCCACAATTTCCACAGTGGACAATCATGAATCCATACTGCAAGTGCCAAGCACAAGCTTATTCTGCTACCCTGCCCCTTTTGTCCTTTGGATGAGACTATAAACCGAGGCCCTGTGTGTGAATGCATGCAGAACATCTTGCGCACACGTTAAATCCTGTTCCGCTTTTCGTAAGAGTAGGCCATCATGTGCCGGTGGGAACAGATGACATTTACCAAATTGCATACACACAGGGACTGGACAAAAGTGCTTATCCCATTATCCTCGATATAAAAGAATACACACACAAAAAATGTTACGAAGTATACTTCTGTTCACTCACCATTTCTTTTTTTGTTTTTGTTTCAGCTTTGGTGCCTGATTCAGTGAAGAAAGAGCTTCTGCAACGGATTCGAACCTTTCTGGCCGAGCAGTCCAGCATATAACAGAGACTTGGTCAGGGTTCTGCTGCCACCGCTTCTCTTTTGAGAGCCTGTGGACAGGTCATGGGACAGGCGTTTCATTATCGATGCAAATGCCGTCTGCAACAAAGAGTTATCTTCTTCCATATGCTTACATCGTGGACTGAGTGAAAGCAGAAGGCATGGAGGATTTGATTTTTTTTTTCTTCTCTAGATTTTCTTTTTTTGTGTGAATTTATGTATCTTATAAGTGTGTGCTCATAACAGTACAAGCATTAAGAATATAGTGTATGTGGCACACAATATGCGTAGAACTTTGGCATGTATCACTTAACGTATTACTTGGAAAAGATAGGTTGTAAAACATGGATTTCTTCAGTGCTGCTACAGCGCATGCTTTGATTCTGAGAAAGGTGGAGGAATATATTACTGAGCACAGATATGTATTACCTTGATTAGGTTGCAGGGAAAGATTACAGTTTAGATATATGTTATTGAGCACAGATTTATATCATTTCGAATACGACAAGAGTAGAAGATATGTTATTGAGCAGATTTATATCACCTGGATAAGACAGGAGTAAAAGGTTACATTGCACAGCCCTCTTTAGAACAAAGCATTTGAAAGATAGTGAGACTGTGAGTGATGTATGAGTTTTGCAAGATGTGAAAATAATTATGATGATCCTGTTTCAAACCAAACCTAGATGATCCAGGGGGGGGGGGGGGTGGAAGTAAATCATGAGAATATCACAATTCCAACATACATACACAATAAATGCTAGAACATGCATGTGCAAACCCATATTTATGCACTAATGTACACACACGTTCATATACATACTAACACACATATATAATCTATTGATAACTTTATACCAGTACTTGAAGTGCTGAAGACAGCTTCACTGAGGACTTGAGATCTGATGTATGTTTTAAGATCAGTGAATATCGGTAGTCACTATTCTCATTTTAAGTTAATCATGTGCAAGTTTACCTCCATGATTCCACTGCAAAAGGCCAGAGTGAAACAGTATTTTTGCAGTGTAATGAATCCTGAAATATTGATGTGTTTGTTATACATGTGTGTGTGTGTGTGTGTGTGTGTGTGTGTGTGTGTGTGTGTGTGTGTGTGTGTGTGTGTGTGTGTGTGTGCATGAGTGTGTTGAACACAATTGTGTGTGTGTGTGTGCTTGCGTGTGTGCATGCATGCGTGCGTGTGTGCAGATCCAGTTTTGCACATACTTGTATTCTTTCCCAAAAGAATAAGTGTGAAAAATGTCTGATTGAACACAGATTACTTCTCAACATGAGACTGACTGAATTCTTGTTTTCTTCCACGATGTCAGTGTTGATGATTATTGACGGAAAATTGTGGTGTTTCTGTGTCAAACAAAGGTGACAGTTTGTTCTTGTTTTCATATTATACATAAGGATAAGTGCATACTAAAACACACACAGAGACACGCATACACACACATGCACTCACACACACACAGACACACACCTACACACACACACCTACACACACCTACAAACACACACACACACACACACACACACACACACACCACACACACACACACACACACACACACACACTCACTCACTCACTCACTCACTCACTCACTCACCCACTCATTCAGGTATTACATTATCGTGTTTGAGAATTTAAGTTCCTTTCTCACTTAAGTCACAAGAATTTTCTTTCTGCACTCATACCAAAACTTCGGTTTTCTTCAAGTACTATCTTCCAATAGCACCTTAGTGTCTTACTAAAATGTTATTATATGTTGTCAGTATCTTTTTTTGTAATCAAAAAAATGTGTTATACATTTAGCGTTACTTATTTTCATTTGTATGGTGGTTTTTGTAAAGGCTCATGACTCTGATTCTGTTTCCATAAAGTTACTGTAACAAGTTATAATTATTTCATATGCTCATTCTGCTTTTCCAGTAAAGTTTTTGTAAATGAAAGGATTGTCTGTTCTTTTGTGTTGGCTGATTGTGTCTTTGGTTTCATCCTTTAGCATTTATTTTATTTTAGTTATTTTTATTTTATTCTTTTATATCGAGGATAATGGGATAAGCACTCTTGTGCTTTTTTACACCCAGTCCCCATGTGTATGCAGTTTTGTAAATGTCATCTGTTCCCACCAGCACATGATGGCCTACTCTTACGAAAAGCAGAATAGGAATTAACGTGTGCGCAAGATGTTCTACGTGCGTTCACACACGGGGCCTCAGGTTTATAGTCTCCTCCAAAGGACGTTGGGGAGAGTGGAGTCGGCACTGATGTTAACACCAGGAGAAAAATCTCCTCGAACGGGAATCGAACCTGGGTTGTCAAATTGCCAGCCCAATGTTCTGACCACTAGGTTATCCCATAATGTGACTGTCTACCACAAAATGAGTCGGATGACACCTGACCTGTTTTTGTGCTAGGAAAGATTTTTGGCAGTAGGGGTGAGGTTGTCGATTTTGAGATTTCAGCTGATGATAAAACCATAAGTGTTCTTCTTTCTTGTATTAAAGTATTGAGGGGTAATTTTGTTTCTTTTTGCTTTTGAAAATGCATTTAAAAACACACAATCCCTCATCCTGACCACCAATTATGAATATTGATGCAAAATTTGTCAATTTCGTCATTTCATGGAGTCTAACACTTCAGTTTGTTATCCCAATTTTCAATCTGTAGTTTTTTGAATAAATTTTTAAGAAATGAAAATTTTTTGACATTTAAATTTTTTTTTTATTGCAGATAAATAACATGGTAACAATGCAACTTGTACAGTACACTGTGACTGATTCCGTAGTTGAGGGTCACGCTCGACACTGCTGAACCTTGGCTAGGGGAAAGCGAGTGCTCTGACCACTGAGCTAAAAGAAAAGCACATGAATGCTTATTCCATTACCGTCGATATAAAAGAATAGATTAAAAAAAAAAAGAACAGAATAGCCTGGTGATTAGAGTACTGCGCCTGCGATCTAGGGGCCCAAGTTTTAAGTCCAGGTTCGAGCCACCACTGAGTCACCTGTTTAAATCAATGGTATATTCCCCCTGAAGTTAACATCAGTACAGTGCTGACTCCCCTTCTCTGAAAGTCCTTCAGATAAGACTATAAACTGAGACCCCATGTGCGAATGCATGCAGAACATCTTGCACACATGTTACATCCTGTTTTGTCTTTTGTAGGAGTATGCCATTGTGTGCCAGTGGGAAGGGATGACAACATTTTCAGAACTGTATAAACACAGGAAATGGAAGTAAAAAAAAAAAAGCATCTGAGTGCTTATTTCATGGTCCTCGAAAATACGGTGTATATAAAAAAAGAAATCACACACACACACACACACACACACACACACACACACAGAATCTCATTAAGATGTATGTAGACAGACAGACAGAGCTCTTCACAATGGAGACAGCCCATAAAAATATCGCTAATTTTTTAACAATACAAAACAAAAAACAAAGACTTGACTGAATCACCCCTGTAAGCCTTTAGCACGAAATAGAGATTAAAATTTTTTATTTTTTATTTTTAGTGATGTCAGCCATGCCTATCCTACAAAGTTAAAACCCTACAATCTTAAAGTAATATTAGAACTCCGCCCCCCCCCCCCCCCCCCCCGCCTCAATTGTGTGTGTGTGTGTGTGTGTGTGTGTGTGTGTGTGTGAGTGTGTGTGTGTGTGTGTGTGTGTATCTGTCTGTCTGTCTGTCTGTCTGTCGGTGTTTTAAAGGCCTGTTTGATTTACAAAACGAAAAAAAAAAAAGAATTAAAAGGGTTTGGGGAAAAAAAAAGGTGGTATCCCCCACATAACTCAAGCTCAATGCTTGATGTCTTTCCCATGCTTTATTGTTATTTGCATAGTTATGTTGTATAGCCTATGTATTGAATAAATCATGTTTAAACCAAATCTAGCTCAATACTGAAAGCTCTGAAAGGATTTTCAGGCTTTCTAAATTCTTTTCTTTTCACTTTTTCTTTTTTCAAAATGAACGTGAAAACGAAACGTGAATCAGGAGCTGCAACTAGGTCGCACAAACAACTTATTGAATCACGTTTGCCTGTAAAAAGCAAGCAGACCGTGACAGCCTTTTTAAACCACTGCTTCTAATATTGCGAAAATACAGTTGTGTCATTTCCATTGGTTGAAGAGAAAACTAACATTAGGACTCTGCCAACCAAAAGCCGCTAAAATGTTTGCGCAGCTGTGTGTAGCGAATGGTTGTATTGAATCACATAGGGGTATGTTGTTAATTTTGAGACATTTTCAAGTAAATCACACCCACACGAGCCCACCCAAAAATGAAAAAAAAAAGAAAGAAAAACCTCAACAACTTAAAAAAACAAAACAAAC
>CM060330.1:12205441-12206623 GCA_030674155.1 Stramonita haemastoma
CGGCAAGTGAAGTGTGTATGCATGCAGTAGAGCACTCTCGTGGTGGCGTGGGCTCTGCTACTGTGCGAAAGCTGGCATAGTGAACGTAACAATATATAGTGTTGCATATCATAATATCGATAATGTACATCGTATTTTTTTTTTGGTATTTTGTATTTTGTACCACTTTATGTCACAGCAGATTCCTCTGCTTGAAATTCGGGCTGCTCTCCCCGGGGAGAGTGCGTCCCCACAAGTGCAGCGCCTACCCATTTTTTTTCCCTCACGTGATGGTGTCTTTTTTTTTTCTTTTTCCTGTATGCAACTGTATTTGTTTCCCTATCAGAGTGGCTTTTTTCTATAGAAGGTTGCCAGGGTCAACCCCCTTGTTGCCGTGGGTTCTTTTACGTGCGCTAAATAGTGATGTGTAACACACGGGACCTCGGTTTATCGTCTCATCCGAAAGACTAGCGGCCCAGACCACCATTCAGGGTCTAATGGATGGGGAAAAAGTTTTGGGCCCAAACGGGATTCGAACCAACGCACACTCCGACCCCGGACTTTTTGCTTTCTAGGCAAGGCGCGTTACCACCTAGACCACCGATCGCTGTGATGCACCACAGCACAGTGCAGGGCCGCTGCCAAACAAACACACCGAAAAAAGCGCGCACACATATATGACCATTTTGTGCACGCATGTACGCGCGCATAACCCCCCCCCCCCCCCCCTCAAAGAATAAAGAGCAATTATCGAGAAAATATGACAGAGGGTCGGTTTGAGTCCCGTCTTACACCAACTCTTGCACAGTAACAGAGCCCACGCCACTTTGAGAGTGTTATACTGCATGCATACACACTTTCCTAGCTGCTTTGATATGTATGGGTGGCACACTTCTTGTGGGGAGGCCAAAGCGCCTAAGAAGGTAGCCTGGCTTGAATAGAACAAATCTGTCGGAATGAAAGCTAGTTCAGTGTACGCAACAATACATACTATTACTCATAACGATATTTATATATTTACGTATATATATATATATATATATATATATAAATATAATATATATATATATATATATATATATATATATATATATATATATATATCTATCTATATCTATATCTATCTATATCTATATCTATATATATTATTTATTTATTTTTTATTTTTTTTCTTTTCTTTTTTTACACATGTGAACTGTGCAC
>CM060330.1:12206723-12211723 GCA_030674155.1 Stramonita haemastoma
TATTTATTCTTTTTTTTATCAAGGATAATGGAATAAGCAATCATATGCTTTTTTACATCCAGTCCCCGTGTGTATGCTGTTTTGTAAATGTCATCTGTTCCCACCAGCACATGATGGCCTACTCTTACAAAAAGTGGAACAGGATTTAACATATGCGCAAGATGTTCTGTGTGCGTTCGCCACAGGGCCTTGGTTTATAGTCTCATCTGAAAGACTCTAACATGAAGGTGGAGAAAGGATACATCCAGAAAAGTGATACTGCACTGACTTTTCCTTTGAGCTGGACGTTTTCTTTCAAAAAAAGGTTGGGTTTTTTCTTTGGCTAGAGCTCCGAGATACTAGGTTTTTTGTTTTGTTGTGAGGTCTAGTTTGGTTTTTTTTGGATTATTGCTTTAAGGGGACAGGATAGCTGAGTGGTAAGAGAGCTCACTTTCCCCAAATCAAGTTAAGCAGCATCAAGCATGGTTACCAGTTGGATGGGTGACCGTTAGCGCGCCTTGGCTTCAGTACAGTCCCCCCAGTTCCCCAGCTGTAAATGCGTACCTGCCTTCTTAAGGGTGAGGGAAGGTAAAGCAGCGAGGGAGAGGAGATGGGCGCCACCCTCAATATTCTGGCCCCCTAGAGAAGCTGATGTCTCTGATGCCTCGCTCCCCTACAACGGCATAGGTTATGGGACACCTGCTTATTTTGGGGTGGCCTCTCTCTCTCTCTCTCTCTCTCTCTCTCTCTCTCTCTCTCTCTCTCTCTCTCTCTCTCTCTCTAAAAGAAAGGATACAGTTATCTTCTATGGAGTCCAGAGAGAAACGAGTGTTGGAAAATCGAGCAAATCCTCCACGGTACATCCAGGCCTTCAGAGGGTTGAACTGAAAGAAAACCAGACATGGTATCAGGACAGGGACAACAAAAAGACAACAGAGAAAAGTCTTGGAAAAAAAAAGAAATAGGTGATAACATGTAAACCACTCATCAAAGTCTGTGTTATCTTCTACTCCTCTCTCTCTCTCCTTCTCTTGCTGTCTCTGTATCATTCTCCTTGCATGCCTCTTTCGGTAACTTCTCTGTTTCTCTTCCTCTCTTTCTGTCTCTCTGACTGTCTGTTCATCTGTCTGTCTGTCTGTCTGCTTGTCTATCTGCCTGCCTGCCTGCCTGCCTGCCTGCCTGCTGCCTGCCTGCCTGCCTGCCTGCCTGCCTGCCTGCCTGCCTGCCTGCCTCTCTCTCTCTCTCTCTCTCCTCTCTCTCTCTCTCTCTCTCTCTCTCTCTCTCTCTCTCTCTCTCTCTCCCCCCTACTAAACACTCACTCACTGGCTCATATTCTCTAAAGTGATGGAATTTGGATTAAAATCAAACAGGATTAAGACCTGAAAATAAACAAAATCCAAACTTAATCATAATAGCAGTCTTGGCATGTCTCTAACACACACACACACACACACACACACACACACACACACAACACACACACACACACACACACACAACCACCACCACCACCACCACCACCACCACCACCACCACAACCACACACCACACCACACCACCACCACACCACACTCTACCACACCACTAACACCACCACCTTTGCAACCACGACCACCACTACCATCGCCACTATCACTAAACCCTACCATCACCACCCCTATCCTTCTCATCTTTCCTAACAAAAATGTCAGGCAAATAGTAAAGATGTTCTCATAACTTATGCCATCATTGTCGATCCAGGTGTCAGAGACCTCAGCTTGTCTAGGGGCCAGCATGTTGAGGGCAGCACCCATCTCCTCTCCCTCGCTGCTTTACCTTCCCTGTCCCTACAGAGGGCAGGTACCCATTTACAGCTGGGTGAGTGAGGGGACTGTACTGAAGCCAAGGGGCACATATGGTTACCCATCAATGAGGCAACCATGCTCAATACAGCTTCACCAAGTCCTTCGGATGAGACTATAAACCAAGGCCCCGTGTGCGAACGCACGCAGAACATCTTGCGCAAACGTTAAATCCTGTTCCGCTTTTCGTAAGTGTAGGCCATCATGTGCTAGTGGGAACAGATGACATTTACAAAACTGCACACACACGGGGGACTGGATGTAAAAAAAAGCATATGATTGCTTATTCCATTATCCTCAATATAAAAGAATTAATAAAAAAAATAATAATAAATCCCCTTAACTTGAGGAGAGCAAGTGCTCTGACTACTGATGAGCTATCTATGTATTCATTTCTTTCTTTCTTTCTTTCTTTATTTATTCTTTTATATTGAGGATAATGAAATAAGCACTCATGTGCATTTTCACATCCAGTCCCCGTGTGTATGCAGTTTTGTAAATCTTGTCATCTGTTCCCACCAGCACACAATGGCCTACTCTTACGAAAAGCGGAACAGGGTTTAACGTATGCGCAAGATGTTCCTGCCCCCTTAAGCATGACATACTTACAAAGTCGGAATGTGGCTACCTTCATGGTGGGCAAAAATACTGTTGCATACACAAAATCTCACTACTGGTGAACCTTGGAGCTCTAGCCAAGGAACAGAGATAAAAAAAACAACAACAAACCACCCAACCCCCAAAACTTACAGACAAAACCAAAACGTAGACGCGGATGTCAAACTTGCGGCCTCCGATGAGGTAAGGATTTTCAATGTAGCGCTGCACCACATACAGTTCGGGCATATCCTTGGCGTTAGGGTCTTGTAGAGGCTGGTATTCTCCCTGCAGAAAACAATAAATAAATACTGAGAGGTTGTATCAGCTGGCTTAGTTATTGTTTATCATTCAGAGTATGCAATGTGTGTATGTGTGTGTGTGTATTCATTTATTAATTTCTTTCTTTCTTTATTCTTTTATATCGAGGATAATGGTGTGTGTGTGTGTGTGTGTGTGTGTGTGTGTGTGTGTGTGTGTGTGTTGTGTGTGTGTGTGTGTGTGTGTGTAGTGTGTGTGTCTGTTGTGTGTGTGTGTGTGTGTGTGTGTGTGTGTGTGTGTGTGTGTGTGTGTGTGTGTGTGTGTGTGTGTGTGTGTGTGTGTGTGTGTGTAGTCTGTGTGTGTAGTCTGTGTGTAGTGTGTGTGTGTGTGTGTGTGTGTGTGTGTGTGTGTGTGTGTGTGTGTGTGTGTGTGTGTAGTGTGTAGTGTGCGTGTGTGTGTGATTTATTTATTTATTTATTATTTCATATCAAGGATAATGGAATAAGCACTCTTGTGCTTTTTTACATCCAGTCCCTGTGTGTATGCAGTTTTGTAAATATCATCTGTTCCCTTTGTTTTGTAAATGTCATCTGTGTAGTTTGTGTGTGTGTGTGTGTGTGTGTGTGTGTGTGTGTGTGTGTGTGTGTGTGTGTGGTGTGTGTGTAGTGTGTAGTGTGTAGTGTATATTTGTGTGTAGTGTGGTGTGTGTGTGTGTGTGTGTGTGTGTGTGTGTGTGTGTGTGTGTGTGTGTGTGTGTGTGTGTGTGTGTGTGTGAGAGAGAGGAGAGAGAGCGAGTGTGCGTGCGTGCGTGCGTGTGTGCATGCGTGCGTGCGTGCGTGCGTGCGTGCGTGCGTGCGTGTGTGTGTGTGTGTGCAATTCTGCTCATGCCCACACCTTGCGATAAGAGAAAGAAAAACTACCAAGACAAATGTTCAAGCAAACAGTTTCCCCCTAGAGTTAACATTTACACTAACTGCACTTCCCCCTCAAAGTCCTTCACATGAGACTTATAAATTTGAGGTCCTGTATGCAAACACATGCAAAACATCTTGCGCGCACTTCAAAAACCTGTACAGCCTTTCAGAAGAGTAGGCCATGAAGTGCCAGTAGGGACGGATGACAAAACTTTCAAAACAATCAATGCAGACCGATGTTATTATTTTGACATCATCCCCAAAGTCACAGTGACAGACAGTTGCGTACGTAAAATCTCAGCATTAGTAAACCTCAAAGCAAAACAAGGAACCAGGGGGAAAAAATTACACATACAGTAAAACTTTCACACCAACTTTTCATTCTATGCTTACTGCATCTCACGGCACTCGCAAATCCAACCCAACTCAGTCAACGGTCCAAGGCCCAGTGCTAATAAAATATTAGCAATTTAGTGCACCCCTTCCTTTTACCTAGTCCAAGAATGATCAGTAACTGCTATTTTATTTATTTATTTGTTTATATCACTTTATGTCACAACAGATTTCTCTGCATGAAATTCGGGCTGTTCTTCCCTGGGGAGAGTGCGTCGCCACAAGTGCAGCGCCTACCCATTATTTTTTTTTTCTTTTTCCTGTCTGCAACTGTATTTGTTTCCCTATCAGAGTGGCTTTTTTTCTACAGAATTTTGCCAGGGACAACCCTCTTGTTGCCGTGGGTTCTTTTACGTGTGATAAATAATGATGTGTAACACACTATCAGCACCATCTGGTCTAGCTGGGCTGGGCTGGGACGGAATGGACAGCAGCTGAAAGTGGGAGAAACTGACAGCTGTGATAGTTTTTGTTTTGTTTGTTTTTTGTTTTGTTTTTGGTTGGGGGTTTTTTTGGGGGGGGTTGGAGGGGTGGGGGGGAGGGGTTCTGAGTTTTTCTTTTTGACAGCTGTAATAGTTAGCTGTGATCGTTGGTGTGTGTGTGTGTGTGTGTGTGTGTGTGTGTGTGTGTGCGCGTGTGCGCGTGCGTGCATGCGTACGTGCATGCATGTGTGTGTGCATTCATGTGTGTGTGCATGCGTGCGTGCGTGCATGCATGCGTGCGTGCGTGTGTGCGTGCGTGTGTGCGTGCGTGCATGTGCATACACACCCACACCCACACACACACACTACACACACACACACACACTACACACACACACACTACACACACACACACACACTACACACACACACACACACACTACACACACACACACACACACACACACACACACACACACACACACACACACACACACACACACTACACACACACACACTGCAATTTTCTTTTTTCCCTGGCCCCTGACCTTTTTCCAGTCTGTGATGTCCTTCAGCTTGCGGAAGAGGAAGAT
>CM060330.1:12214223-12216898 GCA_030674155.1 Stramonita haemastoma
CCTCTCCAGATAGCAAGGTACATGTTGAGAAGAATCTTTTTATTCATACAGGGGGTGGGAAACTGAGTTTGAGTTGATTGAATCACAAAGCTGCTTACTTTATATTGATAGAATCACAATGCTCCTTGCTTTATACTCTTCAAAATTGACCTTTGGAAGAAAACAGGCCTGTATGTGTTTAACACAACTGTGCATATTATATATTCTAAATTGCTAAACTTTATCAAGAAGGTTTATGGCCGGCCTCTTGTCAGTGATAATCTCACCTCATAGTGGTTCCGAAAATGCAGAATTTTCTGATGTTCTTGCAGGAACGTTGTGTCATAATTGGTGTGTACCCACTCTCGGTCGCACCAAAAGAAGTCCCATTCTCCATCCCTGCAGAAAGAAGGTTGTCTGTGTTTTATGTTTCTGGGCAGATGGGCTATAGCTTATTTAGAATTTATCATTCAATGACATTATTTCAGAAAATGTAAACACTGGGGAAAAAATCCAACAAAACTCAACCCAACCTGATCATAAACAATTACCATGGCAGAACAATCGGCGCACAAGAATTTAGGACTTTAGCGTTGATATGTTTGTGTGTGTGTGCGCGCATGCGTGTGTGTGTGTACATTCAAACTTGCTAAAACTATAAATTGTTATCGATAGCTTGTGTGTTGTATAGGTCAAATGCAAGCGCTGTGATTTTTTTTTTTTTTTTTTTTGCAAGATAAAGCCTATAAAAATTCCAAGTATTATTATCTTTTTCTTTTTTTTTACCCTTTTGGTGCTCTATGACAGCTTTTGCTCTTATGCTTCTGGGCACTTAAAAGAGCCCCATTACAGGAAAAGTACAACTGAGCTTCAGATTTCTGTGATAAATCTTATTCTTTTATTGTATGATTTTATATCACTACTAGGTTGGGTTCTTATTATAAGTTTACTGCCTTAAAGTGAAATCACATATAGGGATGTGAACAGACTAACAGACAACTCGATAGGATATAATATAGTTTTATTCAGAGACTCGTGTACATAGATGTATACATGAACAAGGCCTATCTAAAAGTGCGGGGAAAGTCAGTCTCCCTTCCAGGCACTGGTTGGACAGTTCCCACGCGCTCGCAGGCGAATGGTGCCAGAATGAATGAGGCCAAGGTCATAGGCTGCATGCGTTAGTTTTAGGCGAGTGCAGGGGATGGACAGTAAGGGAGGGGGTAGATCAAGATGGGGATCCTTGTTGGCTTAGGGGTACTGTCCTTCAGTCTTTATTATGCTAGTATTAATAATACTTCAATTTCTATCATATTTCTAAATAGCAAAGATTTGTTTTTACAACTTATTTCCTTATTTTTCCGTTCTTGAATGAAAATCATCTTGACAAATAGCCGTCAGTGAGCACAACATGGGTGTGACAGTTGTTGATGATGTTGTGTGTTACCCAGAAGAATCATACACTTTGCCTCACTCACTCATCCCATCTGGGAATCATTGTGGAAGTACAAGTGCAAACTGGATGAGAAGCTTGGCATGTATGACTCTTCTCAAGTACCTTGCCTCATGGGCAGCCAGCCATACTCTTCTGACTTTGAAGGACTTTTCTCTCCTTTAGAAGAAAATGCAAGGTGTTATACAAAGAGCTTGCCATGGCTGAAGATACCCTGAACATATCATTTGATTTCACAACATAACAACATGTTGATGCAGGCCTAGGCATTCAGGTGACATCAACGAGTGACAAAGCTTCAGAATGAGGTAGTAAAGAGATCAGTCATTACCAGTAGCTTGCTTGCTATAACTTGGTTCATTGGCTTTCTCTTTTAGGTTTGAACTCTGGGTTTCTGACTGTAGCTGAGCTTGTTACGGGCAAGGTAAACGAGTTGCAGTTCTTCAAATACAACATGAAACTGAGGTCCTGGGTGCACCAGCCATGTATTGATATAGCACATGTTAAAAAACGTATGACAACTGTTGTGGATTATTTTGAGTCATATTCATTGAAAACGATAGAGCACAAGTTAAACAACTTATGACAACTGTCATGGATTAATTTGAGTCATACTGATTAAAAACACATGATATGGCACATGTTAAACAACTTATGACAGCTGTTATGGATTATTTTGAGTCATATTCTTGAACAAGTTTCAGTCCAGGCCAAGGCTTGTCAGTTATTGATGTAAGCAAAAAGCCAAACCTTACATTGACACATTCCTATGCTTTGAAAGTAAAAAAAACACAAAAAAGGCTTCCTGCATGAAGAGATATGTGAAAAGTCATATGCATATTTCATGCTCAGTCTATACACCTAAAGCCTCATAATAATTCAGATAAGTGATGAATAAGACAGTGCATGTTCTGGGTGATCTGCATGGTGCTTTAAGGTGGGAAGTGTTTAACAACAACACTCACATTGTATTCATAATGCTCAACAACAACATTCACAACATATTGATAATGCTCAACAACATTCCCAAATTATTCACAAAGCTCAACAACATTCACAATGTATTCATAATGCTCAACAACAACATTCACAATGTATTCATAATTCTCAACAACAACATTCACAATGTATTCATAACGCTCAATTACAACATTCCCAAAGTATTCATAACACTCAACAGGGGTTACGGATAGCCTAGTGGTCAGAACATTGCGCTCGCAATTTGACGACCCAGGTTCGATTC
>CM060330.1:12216998-12224498 GCA_030674155.1 Stramonita haemastoma
AAATTAAGCTGTAACAAGAAAATTTATCTTTAAAAAATGCCAACAGGGCTTTTAACTGAACTTTTAACTATTTCAAACATAATCACATTATCAGCCAATATTTCTTCATATGATATTAATGAAAACTTATCTATGAGAGTGCTACAAAAATATGGTGTGTGTGTGTGTGTGTGTGTGTATGTGTGTGTGTGTGTGTGTGTGTGTGTCTTCCTTTTAACGTCTATCCACTAAAAAGTGATTTTAGACAAATAAAGGGGGGGGGGGGGGAGGAAGTATGTCAGTGTGTTTGTGAGGACAGGTGAAGGGAGGGTTTTAAAAAAAATAATATAAAAAATTATAGGTCTAATTATCAGTAAAGCTTGAACCATAAAAAAGGACAAATAGAAGCAAGTAAACTTGAGTAAAATAAATGCTACAATATCTGTGTGTGTGTGTGTGTGTGTGTGTGTGTGTGTGTGTGTGTGTGTGTGTGTGTGTGTGGTGTGTGTGGTGTGTGTGTGTGTGTGTGATGTGTGTGTGTGTGGTGGACTGTGTGTGTGACTGTGTGTGCGTGTTTGTGTGGTGTGTGTTGTGTTGTGTGTGTGTGTGTGTGTGTGTGTGTGTGTGTGTGTGTGTGTGTGTGTGTGTGTGTGTGTGTGTTTTAACAGGCAATAATTATTATCGGTAAATTAAAATGTTATTAAAACAAGAAAAAGCTAAAGTCCAAACTAAACTAAACGGGCAACTGGACTTTGAAGCAAACATTCACAAATTCTGAACATTAATGAAAAATCACTGAAAACATTTTCTAATGAACAATCGGGAATATTGGGCAAATAGGTTTTTAAAACTTTACATTCAAAAATCAAATGAAAAATTGAAATGTTTTCACCACAACAGCACGTAACGCCTGTCACAAATTTTGTTTTAAATGCATTTAGCTTTAGTCTGTAAAGTAGCGAGATTACTTGTCTGAGCTTCGCCATACTATAATGTGGAAAGTTCGAAACTATATTTTTTAAGTTATAAGCCTTTACAATATGATGTTTAGAAATGCTACCAAATCTTTAACTAATAATTTCATTTCATTCTTGGATTCTTTTTCCAATAGATTGTAAGTCTCAGAAATTGAGAGTGGATGTATTAAAATCATTGATCCGTTCTCTTGTTTTGCACCCCTTTTAGCAGCGCGATCTGCCCATTCATTGCAAGAAAAGCCAAGATGAGACAGAACCCAACAGAAACTCACATCTGTTCCTCTTAAAATGAGACAATGTATTAAATGATGAATTTCTGTCACAATATTACAATGCGGTTTTACTGAAGCAGATCTAAGTGAGTGTAGGGCTGATTTTGAATCTACACAAAATAAGATTTGGTTGATAAGAAAAGGTAGTTCATTGATATAGTTTAAAGCCATTAAAATTGCCATTAGTTCGGCTGTGTAAACAGATCGATTTTTTCCAAGGTAGTAAGATTTTTCAGTTTTAAATTCAGGGACGACAAAGGCTGCACCTGCTTGATGATTGCTAAGAAGTGATCCATCTGTATAGATTTTTAGATGATTTGGGTATGTGTTTTCAATGTGCGATCTGACAGAACTGATTACAATATGTGGATTATCGTCTTTCCTGTAAGGTGTATGCTCAATGTCAAAGTGTGCTCTGTTTTGCTCCCACTTTGGACAGGGTGTGGTTTTTTGTTTGACATCAACATTCTCTGGGATGATTCCTGTTTTGTCCAGTAATTCTTTCGAATATGATCTAATTGTAGATAAGGAAAATATGCCTCTTGCTCTTTTGGGAAAATCGACATAGGATTTCATTTTAACCTCTTTTGCGACAAAATTGCTGCATGAAGAACTTCTGACAATATATTTTGCGCATGCTAGTCGTCTGTATTCTTCTAAAGGAAGAACATCTACTTCTTTATATGTACCCAAAGATGATGCATGGAAGGGAACACCAAGCGCAAGGCGATATGCCTTGCAATCTAAACTTTGTAGCTTTCTTTTTAGGTAGTTCGGAGCACTGAAAAACACTTCTTGACCGTAGGTTAACTTAGAACGAACAAGTGATGTTGCTAAGTGCTTCAGTATCAAAGGGTCTTGACCCCACTTTTGCTTATTGATGATTTTCAAAAGGTTAATGCTTTTTCTGGCTTTATTAATTATATATTCTATGTGTGAATTCCAGCTAAGTTTGGAAGTAATGATAACACCAAGGAATTTCACAGCTTGCTCATATTGAATGACGTCATTTTCTAATCTAAATGATGGAAGATCATTGGGATTACTACCGTTATTAAAAAGTACCATATGTGTTTTTTCTGGGGACATTGTAAGCCCATTTTCTGAAATATACCAATTTACTTTGTCAATTTCTGTTTGATATACCTTTCTTATGTGATTTAAAGCCCTCTTGGGGGTTGTTCGTTTCATTGTTACATTCATGTGTGTGTATGTGTGTGCGTGCGTGCGTGCGCGCGCATGTTGTGTTGTGTTGTGTTGTGTTTGTGTGTGTGTGTGCATGTTGTGTTGTGTTTGTGTGTGTGTGTGTGTGTGCGTGCGTGCGTGCGTGCGTGCATGCGTGCGTGCGTGCGTGCGTGCGTGTGTGTGTAACAGGTCCCAGGGTACATGCAGGCTCGAGGTCACCAAAGATCCAAAGTTGTCATCAGGTAACAAAGAAGAAAGCCTGTAATGACTTTTTTCAATGTGCATGTACACATATATATGATAATTATAATCATAAACAGTTCTACAAATTGTACTTTTCATAGCATAATCATGAACTATCCTGAACCCTTGTTACTTTTCTAAGACCTTTGCATATGTTTATTTCATTTTTTTAAATTTGTTTATTTATTCATTTATCTCTTTATTATTGATTAATGGATTATTATTGATTGATTGATTGATTGATTGATTCATTGATTCATTCATTCATTCATTCATTCATCTCTCTATCAATTTATTTATTATTTGTTTGCTTTTTTGTTTGCTCCTTTGTTTGATTCTGCTTATGTTTAAGAGAGTGTAATTATGGTAAAAAAACACACACAACAAACACATGAAAAGGGAAGAACATATAAACAATATTTTTTCATATCAGTAGGTGTGTGTGTGTATGTATGTGTGTGTGTATGTATGTGTGTGTGTATGTGTGTGTGTGTGTGCGTGCGTGCGTGCGTGCATACGTACGTGCATGTGTGCGTGCGTGCGTGTGTGAGTGAGAGACAGACAGACAGACACACACACACACACACACACACACACACACACACACACACACACACACACACACACACACACACACACACACACACACACACACACACACACACACACACACAAACATACATTAAATGATCTTTGAACTATTCATTCTTACCTTGTGTAGATGCAGTCCCATTGTGACTCTTTTTCTTGCCAATAATTCATAAATTAAATAATTTGATAAATTATGATCAGCCAGATTTTGACTCAATACTCTGAAAATTTGAATCCTTTCAGAATGGTAAGTTGAATTGTGTATTTATTCACGAACATTCTTGCAGAGATAGATAAGAGTATTAAAAATGTGTGAAAATCTATTGAATATTATGGTAATAGCGCTAAAAATGGATGACAATATTTTTTCTCTCTTTCTTTCTTTCTTTCTTTCTTTTTTTCTTTCTTTCTTTCTTTCTTTCTTTCTTTCTTTCTTTCTTTCTTTCTTTTTTTCTGTCTGTCTGTCTGTCTTTCTGCCTGTCTTTCTTTCTATCTTTCTTTCTTTCTTTCTTCTTTCTTTCTTTCTTTCTTTCTTTCTTTCTTTCTTTCTTTCTTTCTTTCTTTCTTTCTTTCTTTCTTTTCTTTACTTTTCTTTTTTTCTGTCTGTCTGTCTGTCTGTCTGTCTGTCTGTCTGTCTGTCTGTCTGTCTGTCTTTCTGCCTGTCTTAATTTCTATCTTTCTTTCTTTCTATCTTTCTTTCTTTCTATCTTTCTTTCTTTCTTTCTTTCTTTCTTTCTTCTTTCTTTCTTTCTTTCTTTCTTTCTTTCTTTCTTTCTTTCTTTCTTTCTTTCTTTCTTTCTTTCTATCTTTCCATCTCTCTTTCTTTCATTCTCTCTTTCTTTCTTTCTTTTTTGTGTGTTTTGCAACAGTGATAGAGAAATCCGTTTCAAGTGTTTTCTGCAAAACACCATTCTTGATGTCTTGCGCTCTCGACCAGGCTGGCAAGAAGTCCAAGGGTAAGTTTTTTTGTTCTCAGACACCTCAGCAGTTAAGTTATATTATTCTAGTGGCTTTTTGTCTGTAGATGAACACATTGTAAATGTTGTTGTTGGGTGTTGTGAATACATTGAGAATGTTGTTGTTGAGCATTATGAATACATTGGGAATGTTGTTGTTGAGCGTTATGAATACTTAGGGAATGTTGTTGTTGAGCGTTATGAATACTTTGGGAGTGTTGTCATTGAGCATTATGAACACATTGTGAATGTTGTTGTTGAGCATTATGAATACTTAGGGAATATTGTTGTTGAGCATTATAAATACTTTGGGAATAATGTTGTTGAGTGTTATGAATACATTGTGAATGTTGTTGCTGACCGTTATAAATACATTGTGAGTGTTGCTGTTCAACACTTTCCACCTTAAATCATCATGCACATAATCCAGAACACGTACTGTCTTACTCATCATTCATTGGAATTATTATGAGGCTTTGGGTGTATAGACTGATCATGAAATATGCATATGACTTTTCACATACCTCGTATTGTGGGAAGCCTTTATTTTTGGTTTTATTTTCAAAGCATAGGAATGTGTCAATGTAAGGTTTGGCTTTTTGCTTACATCAATAACTGACAAGCCTTGGCCTGGGCTGAAACTTGTTCAAGAATATTACTCAAAATAATCCATAACAGCTGCCATAAGTTGTTTAACAATCATGTGCCATATTGTGTGTGTTTAATGAATTTGACTCAAAATAATCCATAACAGCTGTCATAAGTTGTTTAACATGTGCCATATCATGTGTTTTTAATCAGCATGACTCAAATTAATCCATGAAAGTTGTCATAAGTTGCTTAACTTGTGCTCTATCGTTTTCAATGAATATGACTCAAAATAATCCATAACTGTTGTCATAAGTTTTTTTAACATGTACTATATCAATACCTGCCTGGTGCATCCAGGACCTCAGTTTCATGTTGTATTTGAAGAACCGTACCTCGTTTACCCTGCCCATAACAAGCTCGGCTACAGTCAGAAACCAGAGTTCAATCCTAAAAGAGAAAGCCAATGAACCAAGTTATAGCAAGCAAGCTACTGCGTTGATGTCACCTGAATGCCTAGGCCTGCATCGACATGTTGTTATGTTGTGAAATCAAATGATATGTTCAGGGTATCTTCAGGCATGACAAGCTCTTTACATAACACCCAGCATTTTCCTCTAAAGGAGAGAAAAGTCCTTCAAAGTCAGAAGAGTATGGCTGGCTGCCTAAGAGGCAAGGTACTTGAGGAGAGTCACACATGCCAAGCTTCTCATCCAGTTTGCACTTGTACTTCCACAATCATTCCCCGATGGGATGAGTGAGTGAGGCAAAGTGTATGATTCTTCTGGGTAACACACAACAACATCAACAACTGTCACACCCATGTTGTGCTCACTGACGGCTATTTGTCAAGATGATTTTCATTCAAGAACGGCAAAATAAGGAAGTGAGTTGTAAAAACAAATCTTTGCTATTTAGAAATATGATAGAAATCTGAAGCTCAGTTGTACTTTTCCTGTAGTGGGGCTCTTTTAAGTGCCCAGAAGCATAAGAGCAAAAGCTGTCATAGAGCACCAAAAGGGTTAAAAAAAAGAAGAAGATAATAATACTTGGAATTTTTATAGCGCTTTATCTTGCAAAAAAAAAAAAAAAAAAATCACAGCGCTTGCATTTGACCTATACAACACACAAGCTATCAATAACAATTAATAGTTTTAACAAGTTCGAATGTACACACACGCATGCGCACACACACACACACACACACAAACATATCAACGCTAAAGTCCTAAATTCTTGTGCGCCGATTGTTCTGCCACGGTAATTGTTTATGATCAGGTTGGGTTGAGTTTTGTTGGGGTTTTTTCCCCAGTGTTTACATTTCCTGAAAGAAATGTCGTTGAATGATGAATTGTAAATAAGCTATAAGCCCATCTGCCCTGAAACATAAAACGCACACAACCTTCTTTCTGCAGGGATGGAGAATGGGACTTCTTTTGGTGCGACCGAGAGTGGGTACACACCAATTATGACACGACATTCTTGCAAGAACATCAGAAAATTCTGCATTTTCGGAACCACTATGAGGTGAGATTATTACTGACAAGAAGCTATTATTGCATGATGATCAATGATGATGAGGATGATGTAATGATTTTATCTCTTGATAAAATTTAGTGATTTGGAATATATGATATACACAGTTGTGTTAAACGCACACAGGCCTGTTTTCTTCCAAAGATCAATTTTAAAGAGTATAAAGCAAGAAGTGTTGTGATTATATCAATATAAAATAAGTAGCTTTGTGATTCAATCAGCTCAAACTCAGTTATCCCTCCCCCCAGGTGGATGATAAGATTATTCTCAACATGCACCTTACTATCTGGAGAAGAAAGGGATAAGCCAGGCTCAACTTGGCTATAGGGCTTACTGCCTGACAAAAATCAGTGCAGTTCCCCAAAGTCTTCCAAAAGGGATGGGATATTCCAGTGGTCACAGTAATGCATTTATGATCCTATGACCTGGGTTTAAATCTCTTTCAAGAAGATTTTTCCTCTGGAGTTAACATCAATGCTGACTCCATTTCCCCCCAAAGTCCTTCAGATGAGACTATAAACCAAGGTCCCGCAGAACATGTTGCATGTATGTTAAAAGCCATTTCACTTTTTGGAAGAGTAAACCATTATGTGCCAGTGGGAATGGATGACAAAATTTACAAAACTGCATACACACGGGGACTGGATGTAAAAAAAGTACATGAAAGCTTATTCCGTTATCCTTGAAATAAAAGAATTTTTCATAAAAGGAAAGGTTAGATCAAAGTAGTGGTATCGCTTGCAAGTCAATTGGCACACACAGGGACTGGAAGTAATAACGCACATGAGTGCTTAATCCATTATCCTCGAAATAAAAGTTTGTTTTTTTTAAAAAGGGAAAGGTTAGATCAAAGTAGTGGCATTAATAGCAACTCATTTGGTTTGGTTTTTTGTTTCATTTTATTATTTCTCTTTTGAGGATACATAGTCATACAGTTGGAATGTTGATGGCTACTTACCTTTTCAGCTCACTCGCAAAAACTTGATGGTGAAAAACCTGAAAAGGATGAGAAAACAAATCGAGCGGGAACAAGGGAAACTTGAGGCTCAAAGGTAGTGTGTGTGTGTGTGTGTGTGTGTGTGTGTGTGTGTGTGTGTGTGTGTGTGTGTGTGTGTGTGTGCGCGCGTGTGTGTGTGTGTGTGCGCGTGTGTATGTGTGCGTGCGCACGTGTGT
>CM060330.1:12231998-12244498 GCA_030674155.1 Stramonita haemastoma
TCCTTGTTGGTTATTTTTGTTGTTGTGGGGTCTTTGTTTGTTCATTGCTTTTTGTTTTTGTTGTTGTTGGGGGTTTTTTTTGGGGGGGAAGGTTAGTTTTGAATGGGTTTGTTTGTTCATTTAGGTTTTAGGGTTTTTTTTTTGTTAGGCTCTCTGTTCATTTTATGTCTTTAGGTTTTTTCCCCTCTGGTTTTAATGTCCATTCATTACCAGGTAATATAGTCAGACAAACTGTCATAACAGAAGAGCTGATCCAAGAAGATGGGATTATGAAGTGCTGTATGAAAGACTATAGGAACCTTCCCTGTGGGGAATGACAAAAAACAAACAAACAAAAACTTCAGCAATTGATGTTGTATATGCTGAGAATCGTACAAAACTCAGAATCATCCCCATACTTTTAGTCTGTGTCCATTTTGTTCTTTATACATACAAGTCTACAGAAAAGGACAATTAATCATAACATATACAATGAATTTCATAGAATGAGGACCTGAGTATGTGATAGCTTGGGTGTATTTTCTGTTCTAAGCATTCAAGCATGATTCATAAACTGTTCTCTCCATATTTGTGGGAGGAAGAAAGATTGTCAGATTGCAATTTCTGGATTTTGTTTTTGTTTTTTGTACACAGGTGAAGAAATTGTTTCAAGACATTGACAACATCATCATCCGCAGTCTTCAGAGTGTGCAGAAAATTATCATCAACGACAAGCATTGTTTCGAAATGTATGGCTACGACATCCTTCTGGATGATGAACTAAAACCGTGAGTGTGTCAGTTGATTGAGCAGTGTTTATGTCTCTGCTGTTTTTTTTGTTGGGATTTTGTGTGTGTGTGTGTGTGTGTGTGTGTGTGTGTGTGTGTGTGTGTGTGTGTGTGTGTGTGTGTGTGTGTGTGTGTGTGTGTAGATGTTTTGTCTGTTTGTTGGTTGACTTGCTTTTTTTTTTTTTTTTTTTTTTTTAATGCTGAACTTGTTGCTATTGAATCTAATGACTAATTGTCATGTATGATGTAGATGTACAATTTGTATTGATTGTATATGTGGATGTACAGCTGTACAGTAGTTTGTGGTGTGTGTGTGTGTGTGTGTGTGTGTGTGTGTGTGTTTGTGTGTGTATGTGTGTGTGTGTGCATGCGTGTGTGCGTGTGATATTAACAGGTTGATAGAAATCAATGCTCTCCCTCCCTGACTGCCAGTGTGTGTGTGTGTGCGTGTGCGTGTCAATCAATCAATCAATCAAATTTTTATTTCCAGATGGTACATTGAGTAAGCAGCGATCTGCTTTTTTCCATCAAGCCATCTGTGCGTGTGTGTGTGTGTGTGTGTGTGTGTGTGTTTTATTTTTTTATTTTTTTATTTTTATTCTTTTATATCGAGGATAATGGTGTGTGTGTGTGTGTGTGTGTGTGTGTGTGTGTGTGTGTGTGTGTGTGTGTGTGTATGTGTGTGTGCATGCGTGTGTGTGCGTGATGTCAACAGGTGGTTGATAGAGATCAACGCCTCTCCCTCCCTCACTGCTAGTGGAAAGGAGGACTATGACCTCAAGTCAGGACTGCTGCATGATGTGCTCAATGTCCTGGACCTGGAAAACAGGTGAGAACAAAACTACAGAAAAAAAGCAGAAATTCTACTGTTGTTAGAGTCATCAGCCAAAATGGTTTGAATTCTGCTGTCATTTGAATTAGCAGACAAAATGCTTTTATGCAGAATTCTGTTTTCATTTGAGTGAGCAGAAAAAATGCTTTCCTGTAGAATTCTGCTGTCATTTGAATCAACAGACAAAATGCTTTGAATTCTGCTGTCGTTTGAATCAGCACACAAAATGCTTTGAATTCTGCTGTTGTTTGAATCAGCAGACAAAATGCTTTGAATTCTGCCGTCATTTGAGTCAGCAGACAAGATGCTTTGAATTCTGCCATCATTTGAGTCAGCAGACAAGATGCTTTGAATTCTGCCGTCATTTGAGTCAGCAGACAAGATGCTTTGAATTCTGCTGTCATTTGAATCAACAAAGTAGTTTGAATTCTGCTGTCATTTGAATCAACAAAGTAGTTTGAATTCTGCTGTCATTTGAATCAACAAAGTAGTTTGAATTCTGCTGTCATTTGGATCAACAGACAAAATGCTTTGAATTCTGCCGTCATTTGAATCAACAGACAAAAGAGTTTGAATTCTGCTGTCATTTGGATCAACAGACAAAATGCTTTTCTGCAAAATTATGCCATCATTCAACCTAACACTCAAAATGGTTTTCTGCAGAATTTTACCGTCATTCAAATTAGTAGGCAAAGTGCTGTTCTGCAAATTTCTGCCATCCTTTGAATCAGCAGACAGTTCCATCTCAGTGTCTTGTTAACTAGGCAGTTGTTGGGCATTCCCCAGCTTAACTCAATACCAAGGGAATCACCAAAAATAATTATGCACTGTGTCTCACTTATCCCACTCAGGTAGCAATGTGAGACCAGAACAAAACACACTGGATGAGAAGTCTCCTGTCTGGCTGTTTTCAATTACCTTGCCATATAGGTAGTCCCCCCAGCTGTAAATGGGTACTTGCCCTCTTTAGGGTCAGGGAAGGTAAAGCAGCGAGGGAGAGGAGATGGGTGCCGCCCTTAACATGCTGGCCCCTAGAGAAGCTGAGGTCTCTGACACCTCACTCCTCTATGACCACACGGGTTATGGGACATCTTTACCTTTTTACTTTACCATATAGGTATCCACACTCCGGCTTCAGAGAATTATTGAATTGAGAACACAGGTTGTGATGGTAAGAGCTTGTCATGGGTGAAGACTATTCCCACATAACATGTTAAAGCATGATCACATGGTAAACCTTGGCACTTTGCTTATCACCAATAACTGACAGAGCTATTTGACTTGTTTGTGGTGCACATGCACTGAGGGCGTATCAGTTAATCTTCTTAGTCCTGACCCAGGATTTGCCGGGCTTGAATAATTACCCCCCCTAAGTCCCGATCCAGGATTTGCCGGGATTTACACACAGTAGATATCCATCACGTTGTGACCATCACTAATTGCTACCACATGTCAAAGCTCTGTCAGGCTAGGAGAAACCCTGTAGAGTGTCTGCATGTAATTATAGCTGCTGGTATGTACTTAGAAGGAGGAAAAGGCGAGCGAGCATGTGTGCCTGATCTGATTTTGTGATGGAATGTGAGAAATCTAGGGGCAGTTTGTGTTCAGAGAATCCGAATGCAAGAGGGTTGGTTAAGAGGACTCTTGTGTGTGTGTGTCTGCAAATCTGGACAGATTGCAAGGGAGAGAAAAACGCGTGGGAGGCTGGGACCTGCTGTGGGATGATGGGATAGTTCTTATGGAGGACACCACCCTGGAGACAGGCATACCCACCGTGTCCACCCCCAACTCTTTTCTGGGTACGTACAATCTGTGCAGCCACCGCTGTAGTCTAGTGGTTAGGGCGTTGGACTCGTAATCTAAAGGTTGCGGGTTCGATCCCAGCTTTCGGCTACAGCATTGTGCCCTTGGAAAAGGCACTTTACGGCTATTTTCTCACCCCACCCAGGTGTAAAAGGGGTACCAACCTTGTGTTGGGGGTTAACCCTGCGATAGACTGGTGTCCTATCCAGGGGGGAAATCTATGACTCTCAGTCGCTTAACGCCACAGAAACCGGGATAAGCACCGGCCTGATGAGCCTTAGGCTCGGGACAGACTTTAACAATCTGCGCTGGTCACTTCTGCTCAGGTTGTGTTGCAGGATGTTTATCTTATTTATTCATCTATCTATTTATTTATTTGTTTATTTATTTATTCATTTATTTATTCTTTTATATCGAGGATAATGGAATAAGCACTCGTGCTTTTTTTTTTTTACATCCAGTCCCTGTGTGTATGCAGTTTTGTAAATCTTGTCATCTGTTCCCACCGGCACAAAATGGCCTACTCTTACGAAAAGTGGAACAGGGTTTAATGTGTGCGCGAGAAGTTCTGGGTGCGTTCTCACACAGGGCCTCGGTTTATAGTCTCATCTGATGGATGTGTTGAATTTAGCTACCATGTCATAATTATAGGAGTGTTGTTTGATGAAACTGTTTCCAAATGATTGTGTCACTGCTTTACTTTTCAGCTTTCATTCAGTTTTTCTATTTTTTTAAGCTTTCTTTGTATTTTTCTTGAATATCTGGTTCATACTGTTTAACCTTTTTGCTGCTATCATATTTTGCTCAGGCACATGCTGGACAAAACAGAGAGAGCGTTGAATCATGACAAACAGTGATCGTCAACTGAGCATCGCTGGTGACGGTTTCTATGAGTAACGCTGTTCGTCAACAGCGCAGTAAGGAGGTTAAAAAATTCAAGATGCATCAGTGTGGAATCACAGGTCACATGTACAATTGGATCAGTCAGTACCTTTACCTACAGATTGTCCCAGGTAAAGAACAGAAGAGAAGAGAGCAATGCATCTTTGACTGCTTTTCTCCTGGTGACTTGTTTACATAATTGTCAACACTAGGGAAGAGAATGGGAAACTTCAAGCCAGATATTTTATACAAGGATGAGAATTCAGCTCACATTAATAAATGATCAATGCATTGTATAACTTTTTTCCTTATCAAGGACTGTGATAAGATACAATCTGTAACATCAGCTTGGCTTTTGAGGAAGCCTGAAAAAATAACATGGGTGTAAAACGATACTTTTTTTTCATTTCAGGATGCCAGAATGAGCGTCGACAACAACTGCGTGATATGTATTCCTCGGGTTCATCTCCTAAGAAAGCATCCTGAGGCAGAGGGAATCCTTGTGTTTTTTTTATGCATCGAATTGTGTTGAGAAGTGTGAACATATGTGTGAAAATAATTGTAAATGTAAGTTGCATCTGAATGATCATTGCATTTGAAAGTAACAGAAAGTGCATGCTGTATTTATTTATCAAATCACATTTGTAAGAGTGTTGGCACATTTGTATCTGAAAATTCATGAACGGCATTTAATATGTATGACTAAATCAAAGCATGGACCGATGTTGACATGGCATTATTGCTGCTGAAAGCTGAAAACAGACTAGCCTAGAGAAAACTGTCCAGTAACGTGTCCTTCTTGGAACCTCCCCCCCCCAGCCTCTCCCCAGCCCCCAACAACGATGTTGGTGAAGGAACTGAAGAAGATGATGATGATGATGATTTTATTTATGTATTTATATCGAGGATAACAGAATAAGCAATCATGTGCTTTTTTTCATCCGGTCCCCGTGTGTATGCAGTTTTGTAAATATTGTCATCTGTTCCTACCGGCACACAATGGCCTACTCTTATGAAAAGCGGAACAGGATTTAACGTGTGCGCAAGATGTTCTGCGTGCGTTCGCACACGGGGCCTCGGTATAAAGTCTCATCCAAAGGACTTTTGGGGAGAGTTATGATGAGTTAACTATGAATGGTTTGTGAATCAATTTTTTTTCAGTCCTGGGTTAGAACTCTGAGGTTTACCAATGATGAGATTTTGTATATGCGACTGTTTTTATCTTCCATTGAGGTAGCCACATTCCAACTTTGAGATTTTTGTGGGATGAAGCGTCACTTTGTAATTTTAGGTTTCATATTTTGCATACTGTTTTTTTTTGCTTCTTGACTAGAGTGCTGAGGTTCCCCAATGGTGAGATTTTGAGTATGAGATTTTTAAAAATTTTTATTCACCATTAAGGTAGCCACATTCTGACTTCAGGATTTTTGTGGAATGAAGTGTTGCTATGTAATGTTACCTTTCATGTTTGCATCATTTTCTTTTCAAAACATAAGTATTTGTGAGTGGAGGCAAGTTCAGAAATATACATTATTTGTGTCTGACTGAAAGCGTGTTTGTGTGTGTGTGTGTGTGTGTGTGTGTGTGTGTGTGTGTGTGTGTGACACATAGCATGGGCTGGAAGAATAGACACTTCCTGCCTTTAAAGATAAATATGCATAGTTATCATGTGTAAGCATTTTTATTTTTCTTTATTAACATAAAGTGACTTGGAGAATGCTCAAAGATTTTTCAGAGGTGTATTATGGAAAAAACTGTTTACACTTGTAAATGTCAGTGTGATAACCTTACTAATCATGTACAATTTTATAGTTTTACCTATGAATTATTGACTTTTAAAAATACAGCCAAAATTACTCACAGCAGTTGAATTGACAGGTAAGTTTTAATGACTCTCCAATTATCAATTTAATACTTACAGTAAGAGAAGAGATTTGTTTTGGAAATAATATGGAACGCTAAGAGAGAGAGAGAGAGAGAGAGAGGCAAGGCAAGGCAAGGCAAAATTCTTTTATTCGAGGATAATAGATAAGCACTCATGTGCTTTTTTACATCCAGTCCCCGCCCTTTTCAGGGAGAGAGAGAGAGAGAGAGAGAGAGAGAGAGAGAGAGAGAGAGAGAGAGAGAGAGAGAGAGAGAATATTACTTCTTTGAGAGAGAGAGACTGACAGACAGACTTACATAAAAAAATAATTCTTTACATGCAAGGTCAGAAAATTGCTTCAATTCTTCATGATAAAATATTCTTGTCAGTTCTTGCCATATCATAATTTGACTGTGAATGCTAAGTATCAGATTCATATTGAATTTGAATGCTATTAAATCTAGGGCTGTTTTTGTAAATTTTTACCAGTTTTTTTATATAGGATATTATTCTCAATACTCAGATACTGTGGTCAGTTTGCGAGATAAACGTGCACTATAGGCAAAATATAGATGATGTTTCTGTGTGTGAACAATAATTATATTTTCAGTGTACAGTCTACATGCCACTCAACTTTTCTGTACATTTCTTTTTTTTTAATCCCCTTTCTTGGCTGCAGCTCTGAGGTTTACAAATGTGACGCTCCACCACAAAATGAGTCGCTTGGCACATTACCCAATTTTGCGCTAGGAGCCATTAAAAGCAGGTGGGGGTCAAGTTGTCAATTTTGATTGTTATTAAACTATATCTGTTATTCTACCTTGTAATGAAATATCAAGGTATAATTTTTATTCCTTTTGCTTTTAAATGTGTTTTGAAAATATCCAAGCCCTCATTTTGACAATCTGTTACAAAAATAAACTTGCCAGTTTCTCAATTTGTCACATCCTGCAGTCTACCATTTCAGTTTGTAATAACTTTGCACAGAATTGTTCGATTTTCAATCTGTTTCTTTGCATTGTATAGCCTTTTTATTGCAAATTAATAACTTGTCAATAACTAAAAACTGACCTCTGGTGTAATGCGACTCCTTATGTGGTGGAGCGTCACAAATGGCAAGACTTTTGCTTAAGCAATCATTTTTGCTCTCCATTAAGGTAGCCACATTATGACTTTGGGGATGTGTATATCATATTAAGTTGAGCTTCAAATTTTTGTTCTATTATTATCATCATTACTTGTGATCATTTTGTAGGTTATGCTTCTTCATTATCCTTTTGGGGGTTTGGGGTTTTTCTTCTCTTTCTCTCTTAAAAATTTTTTTTAATCTTTTTTTTTAAGGTTTTATTGATGAATTAAGACAGGAATCGAAAGAAACGGGTTTGATGATCTACATGTGTGTGTGTGTGTTCATGTGTGTGTGCATGCATGCGCATGTACATTTATCTGACTTGTGTACATGTTTGCGAGCATGTGCATACCCTTGTGCATCACTTGTTTGTGTGTGCTTGTTTGTTGATGCTTTGTAAAATGGATTTGATAGGAAGACAAAAATAAATGTATCTATATGAATGTAAGATTGTTTAGCTAGTGTACAAATAAGAAGTACATGAAGTGATTACAAGTGATATACGAGAAATATAAGATGATGAGGTCCCTTGTGGGGGCTACAAACAAGATGGAAAGATGTGAAGAATATATTCATTGGAGAGTAATTTTTTCTTTTTCACTTGATATACGTTTGTTGTGGTTGGTATTGTTGTCATTAATGCTGCAGCTATTGTTGTTCTGGTTGTGGCTACTATTGTTGCTGCTACACTTGTTACACTTAGAAGAAAGCAGTTAATCGGTATTAAAAAGCAATATCTTTTTCTTTATACAAGCAATATCAAGTTTGTTGAGGGCTTTATCATTGGCACAGGCGTCCTGGGTATATTCGTTTTTCTATTTAATAAATCCACCAAAATATTAATACCATCCTGAATAATGGTATATTCAACCTATTTCACATTCTGTTTGTTGCAAGTTATACATAACAAATGCTGGGAGAGTGTGGCACTGGCAAGTCTGCACTAAAATTGACTTGGGGTAAAATTCTCTATCTTCATAGTCTAGATTTGAAGCTGCAGCAATGGGGGCAGTTTTAGAAGACTTCCCACCGAGTTGATGTGTCAAGTGTGTGTGTGTGTGTATATATATATATATATATATATATATATATATATAATATATATATATATATATATACAGTCAGACCCCCTTATAAGAAGCTCGCTTACAGTGAATTCCCCTTTATAAGAAAGCAAAAAATTTGGTTCCGTCAAAGGTGTTCTTTATTATGACTTACAAAAAGTCGGATATAAGAATCTTGCTTATAAGAAACCCCTCTTATAAAAACGTCAATTTCTGGTCCCACCAAGGATGTTAGCTTGGATATAAGAAATTCTAGTCGGTTTTGAGAACTTTACTTTGAAATAGCCAGACCTCCTTTGGTCAGTTTCCTGTAAGGAGCTCACCAAACCAAAAATATTTACAAAAAACCCAACTTGATTCTTTCAGGAAGTTCTGACGTCACACCAGATGTGGCTGGCAAGTTTTGATGATAGGCACATAAAAGCAAAATTTCTCCAATAACATTGGGTTTCTTTTTCATTTATTCACATTACATGTACTCTCACACACAGCGTGTATTTTTTGCAACAGCTTGGGCAGGTGCCTTTAGGCTCCTTCTTTCCCCTTTTTGATTGCTGGAATCGGAAAGGCAAAGCCAGCCTCAGATCTCAAACTTTCTGCCAGCACTTCAAACGTGTTGTTGCTGTGGCTTGAATCCTCACAGTGAACGCCCCAAGTTTCTCTTGTCAAACCCGTCATAAAAATCAGTACATGCATAAAATTTGAACAAGTCGGCCTAAAAAGTACAGCCTCTATCATTTTATCTTGTTGAGCATATGGCGATGTCATTCAAGTGTCATTTGTTTCCAGTAAATGACGATACATTTATTTACTTGTGTTAGTTATTGTGACTATCTTCAAGCAAACTCATGAATTACGGACTCCTGTTGACAGGTATTTTTTTTATAGTTTCCCTGCCATTTCAGTTGTAGACTTTCAGTAACACCCAATCAACACTTATTTCGAGCTCGTTATCTATACCAGTACCAGTCAGGTGTCTGGTAGTAAGTTTTTATTCAATCTTTTCAAGGTTCCTTTGCGATTTCTTTAACAATTTTTATTCCTGTGATAAGTGATACACCAAAGATCTTGAACCTAGGGTCAAGCATTGATCACTTTAAATTCTCTCCGAAAAAAGTTTCTGCTTTATTTTAGTCATGGTTTTTTGTTTATAATTTCAGAAATAAAAGTTGTTGAATCCATAGAATTCCTCTGTGTGTGTGTGTGTGTGTGTGTGTAAGTTGCTTTAGATTTTGAATATTATACCATTGTCCCTGAATTTCAACTAAAACATGAAGAAGGCTACAGTTTAAAATCTCATTCGTATACATGAAGACAGAACGCGACCAGAATGAACTAATTTAAAAACAATAATCACAGCAGCAGCAACAATAACAACAACAAACTTAAGTAATTGTAGATAGGGTGCGTTTATGTTTTTACCATTATGAAATGTCCAATTAGCTATTATTTTACTCATTTACACTTTTGCTCGCTTATAAGAAAGCACATTCAGAATAGTGTTCAGGTGCTCGGATACAAGAAAGCCCACTTAAAACAAAGCCGGCTTATAAGAAAACCTAAAATCGGGTCCCCACAACTTTCTCATAAGCAGGTCCCACTGGATTTGTTTTTACCCATTGTAAAAAGTTTGTTCCTCAGCTAGACCTCAAATTCACCCATGGCGAGATGTTTGTGCTTGCGATTGGTTTCGTCCACCAGTTAAGGTAGCCACATTCCGACTTCAGGGATGATGTCTAAACAGGACAACAGCATTTGTGACGCTCCACCACATAATGAGACGGGAGTGCACATGAGGTCAATTTTTAGTTATTGACATGTTATTAATGTGCAATAAAGGGGCTATCCAATACAAAAAACAGATTGAAAATCGGACAATTCTGTGCAACATTATTACAAATTGAAATGATAGACTGCAGGATGTGACAAAATGAGAAACGGGCAAGTTTATTTTAGTAACAGTTTGTCAGAATGAGTGCTTTGGTATTTTCAAAACACATTTAAAAGCAAAAGGAATAAAAATACCTTGATATTTCATTACAAGATAAATAAACAGATCTAGTTTAATAATCAATCAAAATCACAAAATTGACAACTTGACCCCCACCTGCCTTTAAAGGCTCCTAGCGCAAAATTGGGTAATGTGCTAAGCGACTCATTTCGTGGTGGAGCGTCACATTTACACTTTCATCATCCATTTTTGCCAGCATGCGATGGCCCGCTTTTCTGAAAAGCAGAATGGGTTTACATGCGAGTGCAAGATGTGTGTGTATAGGAATGTACAGCCTCATCTGAAGGACTATTGGCAAGTGGAGTTGGTACTGATAAACTCCAGGGGGAAAATCCTCCTATCTCAGTGATAGCTTGAACCCAGACTGTCAAACTTCTGAGTGCAATGCTCGAATTACACTAACCCAAACCCTGTGGGTTTCATCATCATGTTTGTATTGGATGGCTTTCTTTTACATGGATTTATTACCAACACTTATACATAAGATGGCTTTGTTTCACACGTGTGTGGTTTATAATGATGGTTGTATGGCCGATTACAACTGTTGCATTTGATGCTTATTACATTGGTAGGTGGTTTATTATTACACAGGTGTATTTGGACGGCTTTGATTACTTTGATGGTGTTCATTCTTGACAGTTGTACTTTGGTTATTTTCTCTGGTGTGTTGGAGGTTTGATTTATTTTTTGATTTTATTCTTTTACATCGAGATAATGGGATAAGCACTCTTGTGCTTTTTTTCATCCAGTCCCCGTGTGTATGGTTTTGTATATTGTCATCTTTCTTTCACATGTGGATAATGGTTTGATGACATTTTCATTTTTTTCATTCCATAGGTTACCAAGGTTTCGTGTTGACAAGTTTCATCTGTTATTTACGTTCATCTTTCATTTCACATGTGGAGTGGTTTAATGTCACAATTTTCATTTTGGTTTATTTCACATAGTGGTTAAAGGTTTATGTTGACAAGTTTCATTTCACGGTTTAATGTTACAAGTTTCATTTTCATTTCACATGTGGTTATCGTGTTTAATGTCTACCAGTTTGCAATTTTGGTTTTATTAACATTGTATATGGGTTTAATGTTGACAAGTTATTACGGGTTTAATGTGAACAGTTGTTTTGTATTTCCTGTGGTTTACGGAGGGGTAGTGGGCAGTGGGTGGGGGGGGGAGGGAGGTTTACGAGGGGGGGGTTGGGTAGGGGGGGTGGTGTTGGGCATGGGAGAGTAGGGGAGGTGGGGGGGGAGGGGAGGTGGGGGGGGGGGGGGGGGGGGGGGGGGGGGGGGGGGGGGGGGGGGGGGGGGGGGGGGGGGGGGGGGGGGGGGGGGGGGGGGGGGGGGGGGGGGGGGTGGGGGGGGGGGGGGGGGGGAGTTGATTATAATGGTCATCTGACATGGCTTTATTTCTTTATTTAGTATGCGTACAAGTGTTTATTGATCATTGTTTTGGGGTGTGTTTTTTTTAAAGATGGCTTTATATGTGGAGGTGGATTTGTTATTGGTGGTGGTTTCTTTTTTTAAGAGGGCTTTTATTTTATTATTGATGGTTGCTTTTTTGAAGACGGCTTTATTTTAGTTACAAGGTTCGTTATTGATGATTTTTTTTTAAAAACAGCTTTATTTTACAAGGTTCATTATTGGTGATTGTTTTTTTAGGTTTATTTCGTAAGTGGAGATGTGTTTCTTTAGGTGGTTTCATTTCATGTGGTGGGTTTATCATTGATTCTTTTTTTTTTTTAAAGATAGCCAATATGTGGTTATGTTTATTACGATGTTTTTATTTTTGATGATTTCATTTCATTTGTGGAAGTTGACTACTACTGTTTTTTAAAATTTATTTATTATTATTATTTTTAAAATATTTTTTATTAAAGATGGCTTATTTCACATGTGGCGGAAGTTTATTACAACGATAGTGTTTTAAAAGACAGTCTCCCATGTTGAGGTGGGTTTCAAGATGGTCATTTTAGATGGCTCTATTTTGCATCTGTAGGGGAGCTCACCACAATGCATCTTGAACAGTTTTGTTTTACACGTGATAAAGGCTTTTTTTTTTTTCTCATATTTTGCATCACTTTCTTTTACAAGCAGAGACGTGTTTCTTATTGTGGTCGCCTTTTTAGATCGCCTTATTTTACATATGGAG
>CM060330.1:12246998-12279498 GCA_030674155.1 Stramonita haemastoma
CTACAGCCCTACTCTTTAACTTAAGCTCTCCTATATACTACTTCAGTAATTCCCCCCCCCCCCCTCCCCAACCCCCAATTAGTTTTTATCATTTTGAGATTATAATTACCCTTCATAGGATGACTTAAGTATTTTCAACTTGATCATTCTAAAACTATAGTCTTCCATAATACTATGTCATTTATACACAACTGCCACAGAAACTCTTGCAATGCCTCCCCCACCCCACCCAAAAAAACCCCTAAACTAATTTACTGCCCCCCAAAAAAAACCAACAACACCCCAGTGCTGAAAACAGGCATGCCTACCCTTCAGTTTTACTTTCAGAGACAAGCTACAGACAATTGAAACTGAAATACTCCACAATGCTCAAACTACAGCCTTGTGAAATGTTATCTACTATTTCTCAGTGGTGAAACTACAGCCTTGTGAAATATTATTTATCATTTCTCAGTGGTGGCAATACAGTCATGTGAAATATTATTTCCTACAACCACATAGGTTATGGGGCACTGTTACCTTTTTTTTTTATATATAAAATTTACCCACTACCCCATGCCACTGAAACTACTACCATCCAAAATACTACTTCATTGCACATACCTGCTACTGAAACTAAAGCCATCCAAAATATTCATATTTCCACCCACAACCCCCAACTTCAATGATGACTTGCTCAGTGCTCTTGCAAAGCCTCTTCCTGTCTGGGCGTAACACTGTCTTGTGATGCTGCCTCCTTCATCGTGATCACCATCTGCACACAGTACAACCGTTTGTACACATCAGTTACCACAAGACCGGTACAACCATTTGCACACGTCAGTTACCACATAACACAGTATCATCAGTGAAATATCATCACCAAGTAGCTTCAACAGGCATGTTTACAGTTGAGTTTCATTTTCAGGTACAAAGCTATAGAAAATCACTGGACAATATTCACTGATCAAATTTGAAAACAAATGCATAGTCGTAGAACAACTCGCATTAGCATATGCTTCCCTCTTCAGTGCCATCTTTTCAAATCATGTACAAACACTGCTGCGTTTGTGTATTGTCTATCCCTAGGACTGCAACATGAGATTTCTTCATACATATCACATCAGCTACTGTGTGCACACGTAGAGATGCTGAGGAAGATACAAAGCGCTCACAACTACTTGGCTCAAAATGTTATTTGATATAAGGATTTTAACCTTTCGAGACACATAGAAAACCAGATTCCTAGGACACTTGGTCAACTATGACACTTTTCCCTAACAAAGACACAATAGTAAAGCATGCTGGCATAAGTGACCGACACCAGTCACCATAAACCACAGTTAATAATACCAGAAACATATAGTCACAGAAAAATTCTTCCCATCATTAAGTACTTCACAATTTAACACAGTAAATAATACCAGGGACATACTGTCGCAGAAAAATCCTTCCTATCAGTAAGTACTTCACAATTTAACACAGTAAATAATACCAGGGACATACTGTCGCAGAAAAATCCTTCCTATCAGTAAGTACTTCACAATATAACACAGTAAATAATACCAGGGACATACAGTCACAGAAAAATCCTTCCTATCAGTAAGTACTTCACAATATAACAATCTCTCCAACCTTCAGTACCCGTGCTTAACCACATCCATTGTCTGATGTACCAGACTATAACAGTTAATAACAAGCTACTCATGAGTAGTTGAGTAAATCAGTCATGTAGGAGAGAGAGAGGGAGAGAGAGAGAGAGAGAAGAGAGAGAGGGGAGAGAGAGAGAGAGAGAGAGAGAGAGAGAGAGAGAGTTCTTCATTTTAAAGAGTAGATTTCATAGCTGTTAAAATCATTTGTTAAAAAGAGAGAGAGAGAGAGAGAGAGGAAGAGAGAGAGAGAGAGAGAGAGAGAGAGAGAGAGAGAGAGAGAGAGAGTTTTCATTTTCAGTTTCTGCAAATATTTTTATCAATTTCTCTGCATGCAACACAGTTCTGTATAAATTCTGTTTGTTTTTGACTGTAAAAACACATTTTACAGCCAGTACAACGATTGAATTATGACTATGTACCACCACTAAAGCCGACCAGTCACCACACTGGTTCCCACCCCAGCTGCTGAAAGCCTTGTCGAACTTGGCCGGCCGAGCGTTAGCACGCTCTCAGCCAGTACAGCTATAGCGCACGCACTAACCGCCCTGAAGCTCGTAATCTATCTAAGCGTAGCTTATACAGTCTCTGATTATCATAAGTACTTCACAATATAACATAGTAAATAACACCAGGGACATAGTCGCAGAAAAATCCTTCCTATCATAAGTACTTCACAATATAACACAGTATGATGCTGTTCAATACAGTCCCAGGTGGTGGTATAGCTTAGCAGTTGGACTATTGAGTTCACAACTGAACCACTAGTGAGATGCCCTTTCAAGGGGACTGACTATTCCCTCCCTCAAAGGGATATTTTCCTCTGGAGTTAACATCAAACTGACTTCACTCCCCCCCCCCCCCCAATAAATCGAGGTCCTGTGGCGAATGCACGAAGAACATCTTGTGAGCATGTTAAAACCTGTTCTGCTTTACGGAAGAGTAGGCCACTGTGTGCCAGAAGAAACAGATGACAAAAATTAAAAAACTGCATATACACAGGGACTGAATGTAAAATAAAAAAGCACATGAGTGCTTATTCCTTTATCCTCAATATAAAAGAATAATAAATTAAAAAAACAACAACACATGCACTCACACCTACACACGGTTGGATATGAAGCTCCAAAACAGCTCTGAAGTCTTTTCTGTCATAGTATGCCAGCCCTGGAAACATAAAAAAATTAACATGAACTCAATGTCTTTAACAATATCTGCAACTCGCCTTTAAACACAATTTATGAAAAATTGTGTTTAAAGACTTGAAATACTAAGTATTCAAAAAATGTGACATGTGCTTGCTCCGGTATCATTTCAGTCCATCATATAATTATTTGATTGCCCAGTGCTCAATAGTTTACATAAGAAAAAAAGAGTTGACTTAAATGAAAAATACGGCAATAATATTGAAAGTGTTGTGTGTCATTCCCAGCAAGCTGTGATAATGGCAGTTGCTGAAATGATTCTTCAGCCAGTGGTAGGAAAGCTGCAATAGTATTAAACCTTTTGGACAATATTTCACCCCTATTTTTCACCATTCCTTCTCTACCCCATTGTTTACATTTATTTTCAATAGATCTATACAGTTGTCTAAATCACCTTGAGTGAATGGACAATGAGAAAAAATTAGAGAACTGATTAAGCAGTCTAATAATTCTGAAATAAATACTGTTTCACTGCCAACTGCAAAACAAATCCAAACAATGCCAGTCACAACCATTTTCACTCTGTCTATCCTGCAGTTCGCTTTTCATTCTGATGTTGTTGTGATAACACTGTGATACTAATATTTTGCATGTTTGAAGATTTTTTGTGTTTTGGGCTAGCACAAGTTTGTGTGTAGGATTTTTGTTTGTTTTAAATTTTTAAAATTTTTTTCCCCACAAATTTGTGTTATTGTGTACATCCCTATTCAGAGCCAAGGTGTTGCTATTGTGCTGGACAGAGCACAGGCTGCAGCAATGAAAAGCTTTAGTACAATTACTGATTGTATCCTCTCTCTGAAGCTTAACACCAGACATCTTGTTCTCAACATCATTTAGGCCTATGCACCAACATTCGTCAACACTGACAAGAAAACTGAACAGTTTTATGATGATTAGTCAAACGGTCAGAGACAAGATATCAAAAAGAAAACCAGACGCGCTGCCAAGATTCAAACTCTACTTCATTGAGACTGAGAACTGAAGTTTAAGGTTCCTAACCCCTCAGCCACAGCATGTCAGCTAGGTGTCAAAAGCAACTGTATTTTATTTATTTATTTATTCTTTTATATCCAGGATAATGGAATAAGCACTCATGTGCTTTTTTTTTTTTTTACATCCGGTCCCCGTGGGTATGCAGT
This sequence comes from Stramonita haemastoma, assembly GCA_030674155.1. Classification (NCBI taxonomy): domain Eukaryota; kingdom Metazoa; phylum Mollusca; class Gastropoda; order Neogastropoda; family Muricidae; genus Stramonita; species Stramonita haemastoma. Next base: position 12,250,971 of record CM060330.1, read on the forward strand.
TTTGTATATGTCAAGTTCCTACCGGCACACAATGGCCTACTTTTACGAAAAGCAAAACAGGATTCAACATGTGCGCAAGATGTTCTGCGTGCATTCGCACACCGGGCCATGGTTTATAGTCTCATCTGAAGAACTTTTGGGGAGAGTGGAGTCAGCACTGATGTTAACTCCAGATTGCCGGTGCAATGTTCTGACCACTAGGCTATCCCGTCCCCCACATAGAAACACATGCATTCACACCTACACATGTGTTGGATATGGCGCTCCAAAACAGCTCGATGTCTTGTCTGTCCTGGTACATCAGCCCTGGAAACATAAAAAATTAACATAAAATCATTGTCTTTAACAATACCTGCATCTACCCCTCCCCCTCTCCCAACCTCAAACTTAACCTCACCATATTCTCATGTTTACTCTTAATTATTGCGCCTTTTCTTTGTTTTGTTTTGTTTTTGTTTGTTCTTTGTTTTTCTTGCTTTTTTTTTTTTTTTATTCAACTCAAAATCATCATTGATTCTTACTTCTCATTTTCGTTTCTGAATCAGTGACTTTTATAACATTACCTTAATATTGTATCTGTGTTAATTCTTGCCTGTTGTTTGATGCTTGGTATGGTTCCTTACTTTTGGTATTTGGATCATTATAATTGTTGATTTTATTTATATTTTTATTGGCAGTATCTCTCCCCCCCCCTCCAATATTATTTTAAAAAAAAGTTTCCCCCCCCCCGTTTATCCAAGTGTATGATTTATATCACATGTATAACTTTTGACAGATGGTGGTGGATTGATGTTTTCAGTTGTTTATTTCATCTTGTTCTCTTGTTTGCTCTTTACCTATTAACACTTTTCTATTCTTCCATAATCAAAATCTTTTTATTGTGACTTCTGATTTTTGTCTTCTGATCGAGTGCATTTTTTATACCTTATCATATATAGTGTCCTTATTCTTGTGTGTTGTTTGGTACTGCGTAAAATTTTATTGTTTAGTATCGTTTCATCTTGATGTATCCCTGAAAAGGGCGGGGACTGGATGTAAAAAAGCAACACGAGTGCTTATCTACTATCCTCGAATAAAATACTTTGCCTTTGCCTTGTCTTGCCTTGCACACACACACACACACACACACACACACACACACACACACACACACACACACACACACACACACACACCCCATCTATCAGTTATCTTGGGGTAACACATCTGTCTTACAGCAAGAAATCATGCGTTCAACCCCCATGTGGATCCAAACTTCCCCTCATCCACTTCACCATGAGTGATGGTCTGGGTGCTAGTTCTCTGGATGAGTTGACAAACCAAGACCCCATGTGCAAATCGGTATTTAGCACACATTTCAGAATCTACAGCCACAAGAGAATTGTCCCTGGCAAAAAATATGTAGAAAAAATCCACTCTCTCAGGGACACCTAAATCTTCAGAGAGAAAAAAAAAAAAAGGTGATGTGTTCTTCCTGGAGAAAGCTGCCCACATTTTTAACAGAGAAATCTGCTGATGACTGATAATGCTATACAATGCAATACCACAAACATGCACTCATAAGCAAGAGAACTAAGGCTGCATCCTGAACATTTTTTCTGCAAAATCATGATTTAATGACACCAAATCTTGGAGAGAAAAAAAAAAAAATATATATATATATAATATATATGGTTGGGGTATAGAGTAAGGAAAGTCAGGAGGGATGGAGATTGAGGGAGAGGGGAGAGAGAGTGGGAGGGGTGAGAGAACAGAAAGGAATGGAGGGAGAGAACGAGATCAAGAAATGGGAGGGATGATGTATGTTTGACAGCTAGACAGTTTGACAGAACTGTGTTTTACCAGGAAAATATTTTACTCCTGGATATTTTTTTAGTTATTATTTGTTTGTTGTTTTTTAGATAAAAGAATGTTTAATTTTGTATGTGTGTGTGCATTTGTGACTATCTAAATTTGAAATAATTATACCAATTTTTTGTGTAGTCACATGTGTTTGAATGATTCAACTGCTAGTGCTTTAATTAGTTTGCTTTGCAAGATTCACTCATTCAGTGCTCTAGAAATTACACTGTATTAATATCATTATTCCTGAATATGTGCTTTAGAAAATAATCATTTTTTTTATACTGCATTTCACTAGAAGACTTGTCTTGGTCTTCCATGTGCTTTAATTTATAATATGACAATAATTGTTTGTTATTTTCTTAAACTGTTCTTGATATTTTTATCTATAAAATTTGAAATCTTTTAAAACCAATTATGACAGGTGGCTGGGGGCATGTGGTGAGGGAGAGGGAGGGGGTGTTGAAGAATGGGGGGAGGGGAGGGAGGGGAGGGAGAGAGAGAGCTGGAGGGAGCAAGAGGTATATTTGACAACAGGGTGACTTCTCTGTATGTTTTTACCCCAGAAATTTTTTCCCATCTGGATGTATGTTTTCTTAAAGACAAAATCACTATTTTCATAATGTACAGTACTGGAAGACTGTCTTGGTCATTTTATGTTGTTTAAGTTATTACACGATTTTACATCTTATGTTATTCTTAGATTGTCACTTTTTAGCAATCATGACAGGTGGTTTGGGAAAGTTGAAGTGAGGGGGACTTGGGAGAGAGGGGGGTGGGGGGGAAATGAAGAGAGAAAGAGATAGATCCACAGCACATGACCAGACCTCAGTGATGGCTTGTATTTTATGTAAACATGTGTGCGTGTGTGCGTGTTTGAAGTGGCTGTCTAAAGATGTTACAAAAAAAAGATTGTCCTGGAATAAAAACAATAAATAAATAATAATAAATAAATGCACACACACAGATCACTTACTTACATATGCCAGAGTCCCAAAATGCCATCATCCAAAGACTCAGCAATCTCCACACACCACACTGGAACACACTGAATAGAAACATGTATAAACACATCACATAGAATAGAAACATGTGTAAAACACATGTTAACAGTAATGATTGTAGCACAACAGCCACCTCCTGGCTTCACCCTCCCCCCCCCCCCCCCCTTCTATAGAAATTTCTTTCACTCTCTCCCTCCTTTCCCCCCCCCCCCCCCCCCCCTCCAACCTCTTTCTTCCCCCATCCCCTTAACTCCTTTTCTAGTCCCTAATGCTCCACCTCAATATCAACATTTTTTATGTTTTCCAGGTCTTTAGTGCGCCGATTATTCCATGTAAAACCTCATTTTCTTCCTCGTTGAAACTACATTTACTACTGTATGAACCCACTGTTGGTTTCTTGAGTGTAACTATATAGCATACTTGGAATATTTTTATTTTGCTGTTATTCCTTGGCTAGAGCTCAGAGGTTTACCAATTGTATACTTTTACGTATGCGTTTCCCCCCCCCCCCCCCCCCCCCCATTTAAAGCAGCTGAAATCCAACTTCAGGAATATCTACACACACCAACCAGCAGTGCAAGCATTTTACAAATTTTGTCATCCATTCCTACCAGCAGCATACAAATAGCCTCTTCTTCAGAAAGTTGGAATGGGTTTAACGTGGTATGCAATAGGCCTATCTGTGTGTATTTGCGCACAGGATTATCTAAACCAAGGACTTTGGGGGTGGTGGGGGGTGGAGTCATACTCCTGTTTAACTCCAGGGAAAAAAATCCCTTTCAACAGGCATCTTGGTGATGGATCGAACCTAGCCGTCAATAATAAGTTCAATGCTCTAACCACTGGGCTTACCCCCCCCCCCTTATAGGAATGTTTTGCATGCTATAATGACCTCTTGAGAAAACTAAAAATATGACAAGGAAAAGAAAACTGTTCAAAATGCATGTCGTAGAAATTGACAGAAAACATGTTCACACGCCCTATATTCCCTTCCCTCCGCTCCCCCACCTACACCACCCACTATACATCCTTCCCTCCATACTCCCCAAAAGGTCTCATGCAGAAATAGACTAACAGACAGACATCTCAACATCAACATACAGGCAACACCAACCTACACCTGTATATATATCAACACATGGACTAACACCTATGCACAAATTCTAAACAGTGTTGTGTGTGTGGTGGGGTGTGTGTGTGTGTGTGTGTTTGTGTGTGGGGTGGTGTTGTGTGCGTGCGTGCGTGTGTGTGTGTCGCGTATGTGTGTGTGTTTCTTTATTCAAGGATTATTGAATAAGCACTTATATTTTTATATATACATATACATGCATACATACATACGTGTGTGTGTGTGTGTTGTGTAGTGTGTGTGTGTGTGTGTGTTGTGTGTGTGTGTGCGCGCGCGCGTGTGTGCGTGCGTGTGCATGCGTACATGTGTGTGTGCGTATTTATTCATGGATGATTGCATTTGTGTAAATAATTTCAATATAAGCCTTTTGATTTGTTGCTTTACAGGGATTCAGCGCTATAGGCCATAAATTCTACACATTATTATCATTACTATCAAAATAACAAAGCCCTGTGTCTACCCACTCAATAGGCTACAGTCACCATCAACGGCCCAGAAGTGTAAACAAGGACAGTGCTCCTTGCTGCAGTTAAACATCCGAAATGGTATGGGTGCTAGTCTTTTGGATAAGACAAATAAACCAAGTTCCGTGTGTTACACAAAATTATTTAGCTCATGTAAAAGAACCCACGGCAATAAGAAGTTGTCCCTGGCAAAATTCTGTAGGAAAAAGCCACTCAGGAAACAAATACAGTTCAGACAGGTAAACAAAAAAACTAATGGATGGCAGTGCTCCTGTGCAATGTGCTCTCCCCGGGAAAACAGCCTTAATTTCACACAAAGAAATCTGTCGTGATTCAAAACTGGTTAAAAAAATGTAAAACAAATAAAAATAAAATAAAATAAATAATAAAAGAGGGCTGGCTGTAAATGGCAAAGAATGCATCTGGGAAAGTCTGGCCACATTGCAACTCTGGGGCCTGGGACAGTCACCGAGGAAATGACATAAAAAAAGATAACATCCCCCCCCCCCTCCCCCCGAAAAAGTGTTCTTGTGATGCTTTGATTCATGTCGTCTGCATCTGGTCACCGCCATATCTGAAACAAGACCACATGATTCATGTTAAAATGAAATATTAACACAAATATAATCAGTTTATAATCACACCACACACCCTCTCTCTATTTTTTTTTTTTTTTTTTTTCATTTACTTTCTTATATCGAGGATAATGGAATAAGCATTCATATGCTTTTTTACACCCAGTCCCTGTGTGTATGCAGTTTTGTAAATGTCATATGTTCCCACCGGAACACGATGACCTACTTTTAAACAAAAAGCGGAACAGGATTTAACGTGTGTGCAAGATTTTCTGCGTGTGTTCGCACACGGGGCCTCGGTTTATAGTCTGGGGGAGTGCAGTCAGCACTGATGTTAACTCAAGAGGAAAAATCCCCTCAACCGGAATCGAACATGGGTCGTCAAATTGCGAGCGCAATGTTCTGACCACTAGGCTATTCTCCTGCTGTAGGCTGTTCCTACACTTTGTATATTGCTAAACATCTCACCTGTTCACCTATTAGCAACATCAGTACCACTAATTATGCCCCTCAGCTGTCCCCATCCCTCCTGTCTTCAATCCTTCATAGATTCATCTTTCAGCAACTCTGTCCACTTGACTGTGTTTTTCTCTACATAAGAAGTCAGCAATCATCGGGTTGCCCTCTTGCCCCCCCATCTTGCTCTGGGCCATGGTGCAGTCTTCAATACATGGCAGCTCTGATGTCTCATGGCATGTCCAAACCATTTCCCTTTCTTTACTTCATCTTCACCTGTCCCATAGTCCTGTGGACCGTGGGGAAACCACTGAAGATTTTGAAACCAGCTTCCTCCACTCCCCACAACCCTCCACAGTAGGTCGCTCCACCAAGGCCTGTTCCTTTACTTAACGAAGCCTAAAAAGTTCAGGTTTTTTTTTTTTTCCAGTTCTTCCAAAAATGCTTGTTTGTTGTTCTTTAAAGTAACGTCTATTGGCATAAGTGATCTGTTTGTCTTTCAGTCCAGCTTATTCTTAGTAGTCTTCTGTAGAACCACATCTGAGCACTATTGATTCTGTTCTCATGTACAGCTTTAGAAGTCCACCCTTCACTGCCATGTAAAACACTGGGCAAAATAAGTGTTAACTGGTGCTACGGATTTTTCTCTTTCTTCTAATGCTTCAATTGTATCAACAACAACAACAACAACAAATGGGAAGTATGGGTTTTTGTAGCATGTTCTCTGTTGTTTTTTTAATTTTAGACTGGACTTTAATACCCCCATTTCATCATGAAGTGGACACTATGAACTGCTTTCTTTTGTTTGTTTTTGTTTTTAATACCCCTATTGCAGAAAGCATACACAGGATTTTTTCTCTATTTTTGTTTTTTGCTTTGTTTTTAATACCCCTACTGAAGGACACTATGAATTGTTCCTTTTGTTTGTTTTTTGTTAGGTCTTAAAATCTTTTTTTTAATATCCCTATTGCAGAAAGCAGACACTTGATTTTTTCTTTGTATTTTTGCTTTGTTTTAAATACCTCTACTGCATCAAAAAATGGATGCTATGGTGTTTTTTCTCTCTTCCATCTGCTTGATATTTTCCTGCTGCACAGCTGTCAGTTTTTCTCCCCACTTTCAGCTGCTCTCAGTCGCTGTCCACTTCATTCCATCCCTGCCCAGCTGGTGCTAATTATAACAGAACTGACCACACTTGGACTATGCAAAAGGAAGGGCACACACTAAATTTTGCACTCTCAGAACTCAGAAATTTAATTGATATAGGCCTTTGCCCCAATCAAAACAAGAACACAGTGAAGATTAACAAAATGTATTCATACATGGGGTGCATTGTATCGAATATCCAAAACAAAGAGCAGCATAAAACAACAGATACGATTAAGACGTTGTGGGAGAGAGTTGCTTTTTCCTAGTTCAAATGCAAAATGCAACGTACTCGGAGAGCTCTATGATGTGTTCAGCAGCAAATGGCTAATGGTTGATTGTTTTCCAGTGACAAGTGAAAACTTTGCACTCTTGACTGAGTGATGTTGGATTTGCCCACTGTGGCTGCATCAAGAAATGCACATGATGCTGTTTTTCCTCAACAAAGTTTAGTTTTTAAAAAATGTTTGACATAAGCAATCAGTGTGTAATGCAATGTTTCCTGCATGACTGAACTGTTGTGAAGACACACTATCAAGGCAAACAATGCACATTTAGGGAAAAATAGTGGCACTTTCTGTGGCAATGAGCTCTCCCTTGGGATAGATAGAAACCTTATTTTCAAAAAGAGAAACCGATGATACTGAGGTGTGATGCTACAACAAAGAACTCTGACAACCATAATAACAATAATAATCATAAGGATTACAATATTTATCATTATTATCATTAACTACACTACTACTACTACTACTACTACTACTAACTACTACTACTACTATGGTAATAATGAATGATGATAATTCAGAAACCATTATTAATATCATGATGGATTATCATAAGTGTAGCAGAAGTAGTAATATTACAATAATTCTTCATAACATTATCCTCTTTAAATGCCATGGCCATCTATTGTCATGAACAAAACACACAAAAGAAGTCAACTTTTTCTTGATTTAGTTGGTACTTTTTCATCTTTCCTCTATGGTGCACTCGCCCCCGCCCCCCCCCCCCCCCCCCCCCCCCCCCCCCCCGAAGGAGAACAACAACAACAACAAAAAAGCAACCCCCAAACAAAACAACCAAAAAACCCCCAACCAAAAACAAAAAAAACAAAACAGCAACAACAAACACACCAAACAACAATTAAAAAAAACCCACCTTAAATAAATATTTAATTTTGATACCAGTACCTTTAAAAAAAAACCCAGAACACTATGTACTTGTATATTACAAAAAATATGTTTATTTAAAGAATTGTAAAAAATCTCTCCACATGGTTAAACCATATAAATAGATAAACAATACCCAAAAAAACTTGCTTAAATAAAAAAAAAACCCAAACCAAGCCATACACCAAGTGTCAACACAATGACACAGTGTTCTACAATTTCTTAGAGCTGAACATTATGCCAATAATAACAATGATAACCATTAACACGGTAACACAATATCCCACAGCATTTCCAAATTAAAAACAACAGTAACATCATTACAATTACCACAATATTCCATATCTGTAAACATACGTCAATGATGCTATTTCACAGGCACCTGGGTGGTAGGTAGGCACAAAACACACATTTTATACATTGCTTTCAATACACAATTTTTCAAGAAAGGGTTATTTTTTCCTTTCTTTTTTTTTTCTTCTTTTCTTTCATTTTTTCTTCCTTTTTTTTCTCCTCTTTTTTCTGTATTTTTTTCTTCTTTCTTTTTTTGTTTTTGGTTTTATAAAATTTTGTTTTTTTCTAAGTTTTTTTTTTTTCATTTTCTTTTCCCCTTTTTTCTGTGTTTTTTGTTTCATTTCTTTTTGAGGAGGAGGACATCACAGAATAAACTCAACACATACATCATTCTCTTTCTTTCCCCTTCCTTGCTAAACGTTATTTTCCCCGGAAAACACTACTATCAACACTACCATGTTCCAAAACAATAATATAAACCACATCACACAGATAATAAAAAAAACCAAAAAAAAAACCAGGACTGTCCATGTGACAGATAAAAAAAAACACCCAAAGAACAAAAACCAACCAAGTCAGCTGTATCATAAAAATAGGACAGTCCATTTGACAGATTAAAACATACAAACAAAAAACAGCCAAATCAACTGTCTGTTCTATCATATGACTCATGCAGAATGCCATTTCTATCACTTGTATTTCCATTTCACAATCAAAACCCAAACTTTAAAAACAAGAGGATGGTTGGGCAACTCACCCGATAAAAAAAAAAAAAGGGGGGGGGGGGGGGGGGGGGGGGAGAGAAAAAAAACACCATCCATTCATTAAATTGGTGAGTGGTCTGCCCCATTTCTGTCATTTTCATGCCACTTCCATTCCCAACAATAAAAACAATATACTATTTTAACTGATGGAGCACATACCTTGCAAGCACTCGAAGTATTGTATAATCACACTGAGATGAAAAAACAAAACATAGAAAATTTGATAATAAGCACATTCCTCATCATCATCAATGGGGAAAAAATAAAGAACTACTCAGATAAAAAATGCAGTGTTCACATATTTGTACTTTTTCCATGGACAGAACAAATATGGATATTCCCAACGTACTTTTGTGTACATACACAAAATTATACATATACAATACACACACACACACACACACACACAAACACACAATAGCATACTCTCCACCCTTACCTCTCTCTCTCACTCACCCAAACACAACCCACACCCTCTTTCTCCCCCCCCCCCCCCCTCCACCCCCCCCTCTCTCTCTCTCTAACCTCTTTCTCTGATCATATAAATCATAATTGGCAACTTCGAAAAATTATGCAAGCCCACTGCTGATTGTCTACAAAATCTGCCGAAAGTTTTGTGAAATTTCACGAACTTGTCCAACTTTTGGTCCATGGTATCAGTTTGCCTTGCATGATTTTTCCTGGCTGCATCGCTAATCACACACACACACACACACACACACACACACACACACACACACACACACACACACACAGAGGAGAATTAAGTCACATCTCCCTCCACCTAGTCACCTCCCATCCCCCCAAAAAAACAACAACAACAACAACAAAAAACACACACAGACAGACCACACAAGAGGAGGCATTAAGTCACATCTCCAACCTAGTCTACCCCCAACCCCCAAAAAAAAGCAACAACAAAAAACAAACACACACACACAGGAGGAGGCATTTAGTCACATCTCCTCTAATCTAGTCTACCCCCCCTCCCCCACAAACAAAACACACACACACCCCGCACACATACACACACACAAAGAGGAGGGATTAAGTCACATCTCCTCTGACCTAGTCTCCCCCCCCCCCCCCCCCCAACAAAACACACACACAAAGAGGAGGCATTAAGTCACATCTCCAACCTAGTCTAGCCCCCCAAAAAAAAACAACAACAACAACACAACAACAACAAAACACACACACACATACAACGAGGAGGGATTAAATCACATCTCCTCTCACCTAGTCTACCCCCCCCTCCCCCCACCACAATACACACACATACACACACACAACACACACACACACATGGAGGCATTAAGTCACATCTCCTCTAACCTAATCTACCCACACCCCCACAAAACACAGACACAAACATTAAATCAAATCTCCTCCTTCCCCCTCCCCCGCCTGACACACAGGCATTTTCCCCTCAATCTTTAATAGATTCCATGCATACTCCCCCCCCCCCCCCTTTTTTTTCTCTCTCAAAAAAAAATTCAAAGCATTTTTTTCAAACTATGATGCTGATACAGCAAAAAGAAGAAAAAGAAGAAAAGAAAAGCCAAGTCAAAATGTACATTTCCATCATTAAAAAAAAAAGACAAAGAAAGAAATTGTGTGGAAATGCATATTCATTTTCATCATTAAATTACAATCAAAAGAAAAAAAAAAGAAAAAAAAAAGAGTAAAATTGCATATATTCATTTCCATTGTCAAATCAATGATGATTTTGGGCATTACTTTCTGATAAACATGTCTCATACATAAATATTCCCAATATGAATATCAAAACATTTGGAATTCAACACAATCCATAACATAACAACATCAAAGCCAATAAGTTAAAAGAAAAAATCACACACAAAAAAAAATAAAATATGCAAGCCAAAAAAACCCCACAAATTTCCCAACCAAATAAATAAATAAATTAAAAACAAACAGCCAACTCTTACACACATGTAAAGTTACATTGTCATATATTGTGTAACTGACAACTCATAAAAGTTATGCAAAAACTGCCTAAGCTTAGAGTAATAATCATTGACTTGACCAGTTTTTGGTCACTGATATCAGCCTGACTTGCACAAATTTTCCGGGTTGCCCTTCATACAGATTACACACATGCAGGCACGCACGCAGGCACGCACGCAGGCACGCACACACACACACACACACACACACACATATAAGGAGGCATTTAGTCACATCTCTTTCTTAGTGTACCTCTCCCCCCCAAAAAAAACCCCAACCCCCCCCCAAACAAACACACCCACACATGAGGTATTAAATTCCATCTCATATCACACCATTATCCCCCTCCACCCCCCCCCCACCCCACTTTTGTTCAATCTATTCTAAGATACTGAGCATATAGGGTTCCTTTCATAATTTCCCAGAATACTCTCTCTCTCCCCTTTCTCTCCCCCCAAAAAAGTATAAAAAAGATTAAAAAAAAAAAGTTTTCAAACAATCTTTTTTAAACTATGATGCTGATACAGCACAAAGAAGAAAAGCAAACAACAGGCATCATCCAAAAACAAAAAAAAATCCACTCAAAATGCATAATCTTCCACCATTAAATCAAAGATGGTTTTGGGCATCACATTCTGACAAACATGTCACATATGTCCAGAATTTTTTTTAAAAAATAAAGCATTTTCATATCAACACAATCGGTCTTGTAACAACCTCACAGCCAACAAATATCTTTTAAAAGTTCACACACACACACACAAAAAAGAAAAAGCACAAACTAAAAAACAAAATTCACAGCCAAATGATTCAAAAACAAACAGCCAACTCCTACACACATAAAATTACAATGTTATTTACTGCGTAACTGACAACTCAGGAAAGTTTTTCCAGCTGACTGATAGTTGTTTGCAACAACAAGGTTTTAGTAATGTTCATGGACTTGACCAGATTTTGTCACCGATATCTGTTGGACTTGCAAAAATTTTCCATGTTGCCCATCATACACAATACATGCACGCACGCACACACACACAAATGAGGAGGAATTTAGTCACATCTCCTCTTGCCTAGTCTAACGCCCCCCGCCCCTCCCAAACAAAACAAACACCCACAAACACATGAGGAGGCATTACGTCACATCTCCTCTCACCTAGTCTAACCCCCCCCCCCCCCCCCCCGCCTCCCCCCCTGAAAATAAAGAAGAAACAAACCCCCTAAAACAAACCAAAAAAAAACCACACACACACAAATGAGGAGGAATTTAGTCACATCTCCTCTCACCTATCCTAACTCCCCCCCCCCCACTCCCCCCCCAACAAAGCACACACACACACACACATGCGCATGCACACACACACACATACAAGGAGGCATTCAGTCACATCTCCTCTTTCCTGGTCTACGCCCCCCCCCCCCCCCCCCCCCCCCCTGAAGTGAAAAGAAACAAAAAAGCCCCCCAACAACAAACTAAAAAAAACGTCACACACACACACACACACACACACACACACACACAAAGTGATACACACAAGGCATTAAATTCCATTTCATATCACATTATTACACCTCCCCCCCCAAACACACCACACAACCTTTGTTCAATCTAAGATACTGATCAGATAGCCTTCCTTTCATAAATTCCTAGAATACTCTCCTCTTTCTAGCCAAAAAAACGCAAATGTAGATCAAAAGATTTCTAAATAAGTTTTCAAACCATCTCTTCAAAACTATGATGCTGATACAGCACAATGAAGAAAAAGCAAACAACAGACATCAAAAGAAGAGGAAAAAAAACCCAGTGAAAATGCAAATTTTCATTTCCACCATCAAATGACTCTTTTGGGCATCACATTCTGACAAACGTGTCATGTAATGTCAAGAATTTCCATAAATATCAAAACATTTTTATATCAACACAATCCGTATAACTAACTCACAGCCAATCAATAATATATATTTTTTAAAAGTTCACACACAAAAAAAGAAAATGCACCAACAACAAAAAAAGATCCCAACAAAATTTCCTACCAAATAAAATCAGACAGACAGCCAACTCATAGGCACATAAAATTACAATGTCATATACTGTGTAACTGACAACTTGGAAAAGTTATGAAAGCTGACTGATGGTTGTCTGCAAAAACTGACTAAGCTTTGAGTAATATTCAGGGACTTCACAGGTTTTGGGTCACTGATATCAGTCATATTTGCAAAAATTTTCCATGTTGCCCATCATACACAATAGTGAATAGATGCACACATGCACACATGAACACACACACACACACACGCACATGCGCGCACGCACACACACACACACACACACACACACACACACACACACACACACACACACAAACACACACACAAATGAGGAGGGATTTAGTCACATCTCCTCTGACCTAGTCTAACCCCCCAAAACACACACACACACACATACACACACACACACACACACACACACACACACACACACACACACACACACACAAGGAGGAATTTAGTCACATCTCCTCTGACCTAGTCTACCACCCCACCCCCACCCTCCCAACAAAACACACACACACACACAACATGAGGAGGAATTTAGTCACATCTCCTCTAACCTACTCTACTCCCCCCCCCCCTCCATCAACACACACACACACACACATACACACTCACTCACACACACACACACTCTCTCACACACACACACACACACACACACACACACACACACACACACACACACACACACACACACAAAGGAGGCACTGAGTCACATCTCCTCTGACCTAGTCTAGCCCCCCCCCCCCCCCCCCCCTCCAACAACAACAACAACACACACAGACATCAAGTCACATCTCCTCTCTCTTAGTGTACCCCCTCCCCCCACCCCCACACAGAGGCATTAAATCACATCTCCTATCATTATTATTCCCAGAATACTCTCTCTCTCTCTCTCCTTCTCTCACCCCTCCCCCCCCCCCCCCATACCAAGTATAGATAGATTATAGGTAGATTAAAAAAAAATGTTTTGAAACAATCCCTTTCAAACTGTGATGCTGATACAAGGAAGAAAAATAACCAATAGACATCATCAAAAAAAAAAAAAAAAATGGACAGAAAACCCCAGTCAAAATGCATATTCATTTCCATCATTAAATCACAATCAAAAGAAGAACAAAAAAACCCAGTCAAAGTGCATATTCATTTCCATTGTCAAATTAAAGATTTTGGGCATTACTCCCTGATAAACATGTCATATATATGTAAATATTCCCAATAGGAATATCAAAACATTTGGAATTCAACACCCGTAATATAACTAACTCACAGCCCAATCTTTTTTTTTTTTAGTTCCCACACACAAAGAGGAAAATAGACAAGCAAAAAAAAAAAAAAAAAAAAAAAAAAAAAAAAAAAAAAATATATATATATATATATATATATATATATACACTTATCTCTCTCATAAATAAAGAAAACAAAAGTAAAAAAAGAAAGATAAAAAACCAAAGCAAACTTTTTCCACTGAATCTATATCAAACTATGATGCCAAAACATCTTTTAAAAAACAGAACAAAAAGAAAGGCAAAGAACTCACACATACACACAAAAAAAGAAAAAAAAAGAAAATATCTTTCCATCATTCAACATGTTTTGGTCATTACTTTTTGACAAAGATGTCACATAAATATGTAAAAACGCTAACATTTATATGGATGCCACAGCTTGTTTTGTGTTCAACACTATCTTCAAACTAACTCAGCAATGAAACATATTAATCTGAAGAAAAACAAACAAACAAATCCTATCAAACACACACATTTCATGTAACTTTACGAGTATGTGCACATATAGTATTTACTCACACACACACACACACCTATTCAGATAGCATATAAGCATATATATGCACAAGGACTATCTCTCTCTCCATGTCTAGTCACATAAAAGATAATTGGCAACTTGAAAAAAATACGCAAGTCAAATTTACGATTATCTGATTATCTGCAAAAACTGCCTAAGGTTTTCAGTAATCTTTAACTACTTAACACCTTTTGGGTACTGATATCAGTCTCACTTGCATAATTTTCCCAGGTTGCCCGTGATACAGATTACAACCACATGTATGCAGCCACACAAACACACACACACACGTATACACACACACGTGCGAGGAGGAATTTAGTCACATCTCCACTACCCCCCCCCCCCTTCTATCGCACACCAAGCACACACACACACACACACACACGTACACATGCACACACACACACACACACATGTACACATGCACAAACACACACTCACACAAACACACACGTGTGTACACACACACATGTGCGAGGAGGAATTTAGTCACATCTCCACTACCCCCCCCCCCCCTCCAACACCAAGCGCACACACACACACACACACATGGCAGGAATTAAGACATCTCCTCTCCCCCTCCCCTGCCACTCATCAAGCACACACATAGTGACACCCGCCACCCCCCCCCCCCCCCCCCACAAACACACACACATGATGCGGCATTAAGTTAACATCTCTCACCCTATTCTTCCCCCCTCCTTCCCCTAAACACACATACCCACCCACCCACACACACACAAGGCATTAAGTCATTTCTATCACTATCCCCCCCCCTTACCATTCCAACTGACACACACACTTTCTTTCTAATCATTTGAATCATAATTAGCGATGTGGACAAATTAGGCGAGCCCACTGCTGAATGTCTACAAAATCTGCTTGAGGTTTTCAGCAGTCTTCAATGCTTCACCACTTTTGGTCACTGACATCAGTTTTGACTTGCATCACTTTTCCAGGTGGCCCATCATACACAGTACAACCTCATAATCCCCCCCCCCCCCCCCCCCAAATCCAACTTGCAAACACACACGCTTTTTTCAATGTAAGATAATAATCAGATATCTGTCATTTCATAAATGTTGTACATACATACCCCCCCCCCCCCCCCACACACACACCCCACCACAACACACGGTGACACTCTCTCTCAAAAAGCCAACAAAAGTGCACACAAAAAAAGCAAAGAAAAAATGCTCTTTTTCACTGAATCTATACAAAACTATGATACCAGTACACCATTCCCTCCCCCCTCCCCCCAAAAAAAAGAATACATCACATAGACGCAAAAAACAAAAACAAAAAACCCCTTCCCCACCCCCAAATGCACATTTCTTTCCATCATTCAACATGGTTTTTGTCCTTCTGACAAAGATGTCACATACCTTAACATGTTTACATATCCATAGATATCACAACTTATTTTCTATTCAACATAATCTGTAGTATAAGTAACTCAGAGCACTGGAATAAACAAACTATAAAAAAATTGAAAAAAACAAATAAAACCCTGCACACATTTGCTTGTAGATTCACAAATATGTGTATGCATAGCACACATGCGTGCGTGCGCGCACACACACACACACACACACA
This sequence comes from Stramonita haemastoma, assembly GCA_030674155.1. Taxonomy (NCBI): domain Eukaryota; kingdom Metazoa; phylum Mollusca; class Gastropoda; order Neogastropoda; family Muricidae; genus Stramonita; species Stramonita haemastoma. The sequence goes on from CM060330.1 coordinate 12,267,245, forward strand.
CACACACACACACACACACACACACACACACACACACACACACACACACACACACAAAAGGAGACATTAAATCAAGTCTTTCACCTCATACCCCTCGACCTACAACCCTCCCCTCTCCCATTTGTGGCAAGCACATACACTTTTCTTTGATCTAAGGTACTAATCAGATCTCTTTTTATTTAATTTATTTCACACATGCTCCCACCACCCCTATCAAAAACACTCCCCCCCCCCCCCCAAAAAAAAAAAAAAAAGAAAAAAAAGAAAAAAAAAAAGATCAAAGTAAAGCAGAAATTCTCCTTTTCATGAAATTCACTTGTCAATTTCATGAAATCTATATTAAACTATGATGCCAATACATTACCCCCCCCCAAAAAAAAGAGAAAAAAAAAAGAAAAGCAAACACACACACACACCAAAAAATTTTTTTTTAAAAGACCCCACAAAACCAACTTAGCCCTAATACATATTTCTATCCATCATCCAACATGGCTTTGGTTATTACTTTCCAACAAAGATGTCACATACGTGAATAAGTTAACCTGTCCATGAATATCACAACTTGTTTTCTATTCAACACAATCTGCAATACAACTCTCAGCACAAAAATAAATAAATAATTTAATGTGAAAATCTGTGATGGTAAAGGATGGGACAGGACAGGATGGGATGGGATAGGATGGCACAGTATGATACACAATAATATGCATGGCATGGAATTATAATGTAGTATAGTGCAGAACACAGGAGAGTAGTGCCACACCACTACACCACACAGTAAGTTTCTCTTCCTGAAAATCAAGCTGCCCTGCCCAAGACAGCATATAACCACAGTATAGTGCCACATTTTTTCCCTGTTTAAATCTTGCTTATGCTTGTTTGGATAATAAGTTTTTCAGCACAATATAGAATGGAGTATTCTATTGCTGAAGTGGATTCTTCATCTTTTAAGCCAAAAATGTGGTAAGTCACCACTAAATCCAAAAGTGCGATAAACAAAGTCACCACTAAAGCCAAAAGTGTGATAAAGAAAGTCACCACTAAAGCCGAAAGTGTGATAAAGTCACCACTAAAGCCAAAAATGTGATTTAAAAAGTCACCACTAAAGCCAAAAGTAAGGTCAAGAAAGTCACCACTAAAGCCAAAAGTGTGATAAAGTCACCACTGAAGCCAAAAATGTGATAAAGTCACCACTAAAGCCAAAGATGTGATAAGTCACCACTAGAGCCAAAAGTGTGATAAAGTCACCACTGAAGCCAAAAATGTGATAAAGTCCACCACTAAAGCCAAAAATGTGATTAGTCACCTCTAAAACCAAGTCACAAAAGAAAGTAACCACTACAACAAAGATGCCATAAAGTCACCAATAAAGCCAAGAAAGTGATCAAGTCACCGCTAAAGCAAAGACAGTCATAAAGAAAGTCACCACTAGCCTAAAACCAAAAATGCCATAAAGTCACCCTTAAAAGACAAGGAAGTAATAAAGAAACTCACCATAAAGGCAAGAATGTGATCATATCACCACTAAAGCCATGAATAAAGCCAAGAATGTGATCATATCACCACTAAAGCCAAGAATAAAGCCAAGACTGTGATCATGTGACACAAGCCAAGAATGCAATACAGAAAGTCACTACTAAGGCAAAGAATTTCATTAAGAAAACCCCAAATATCTAAAACCAAGAAAGATATAAAGAATTTAACCTAAAGTCACCACCAAAACATTTGTCATCTGTTATTCTGTGTCTGTCTAGAACTTTCATTTTTCTCACACAAAATTTTTATCTTTATTGTCATTGTTAATTAGAATACTTTTGATTGTCAAGCCTTGACTTTCAAAGATTTTCAATGGGAAGTTTGTCACAGGTTGTCAATTTTGGTCATTTTCAAAGATTCAGTTTTCAATCTGTTTTTTTGTGTTTTTTAAAAATATATTTTAATCTGGTTGTTCTTTTTAAAATAGTATTATAAGTCCGAAAATTGCCATTAAAGAATTCTGTTGAAACTGGAAGGAACATCACCCATGTGTTTGTTTTTTTTCTTCTGTATCCTTTTCTTTTCTATTCTTTCTTCTTTTCTGTTTCTTACCCATGTTCTGTTACCCCCTCCCCCCCTTTTTATATTCTGTTCTTTCCATTTTTTCCCCAGCCTCTAATTTTGTTGCTGTTGTTTTGATGCCCATTTCTTCACTTTGCTCTTTCTGTTTGGTGATCCTTTTGCTGGTTGTTCTTGTGGTTCTACCCTTTACTTTGCTATTAACCTGCTTCTGTCTTCTTTGCGTTTTTTCTTCTTTTTCCATACGCTTACTTCTTTGTTTCTATTGTGCTTTTCCTTTACGAGTTCTTTTATCTTGTACTTCTTCTGTTTCTTTGGCCTCTTTTGGCTCTTTTGCTTAGTCTGATGCTTCTTATTCTTTTTTTTTTCAACTTACAGTTAATCTGATCTAAACAAAATGCAAACATTAAAAATGACGGACTTGGCCCAAGCCAAAAGCTGTGTGATGTCATCAAATTACCAAGGCCTACACTAAAATGTTGCTGTGTTGGAAAATGTGTTGAGATTGCCTTCAGCTATGACAAGTTCTTAACATAACAACTTGCACTCTCCTTCAAAGAAGAAAAATCTTCTGAAGTTTAGCTGCCTATAATATGGCAAGGTACTTGAACAGTCACACACACAAACTTCTCATTCAGTGTTTAATTTCAATCTCACAGTGATCCCTAGGTAGGATGAACGAGTCTGAGTGCACATTCTGGGTGACCGTGTGATACCCACCAAATGCTAATCTGGGGAGCAGACAAAAAACAATTACAACAAAATGAGGTCTATGTATACATACTCTTCCATCTTTTCATGATTCCATGCATGTATGTCAGAATACACACTATCTCTCTCTCTCTAGCATGCATGCATGCACATGCGCGCACAAGCGCGCACACACACACACACACAAAATGATTATCTTGGTAACTGCATTTCCTACTTAAACTCACTTTTTCTATTTAAATAAGTATCTGTTTTGCTAAAACATTCCCTCCCCTCTCTAACATAGATAAAAAAAATCATGTTTGCCCATTCCCTATTCTTGCTCTCACACTCACTCACACCCATAACTGCCATAACCATTCTCATGCCTCTTCCCACATACAGCTAGTTATCCATCCTGCCCCTTCTCACATACGTTCCCCCCCCCCCCCCCCCCCCCCCCCCCCCCCCATCTTCTACACATTAAAAATGCACACAAAAAAAAACAGAAAAAAAGTTTCTGTCACGCCTTGTATCATCATATCCATCTACCTTTTGTGTCCACATGTGGGGCCAGGTTAAGATAATAAAGGTTACTGTAAAGGTTAGTGTTAGTGTTAGCACATAACATTAGTAACTGGGAAAATGCTGTTGGTCAGCTGGCATGTCTGCTCGTATATATGTAAGCCATGTGGACACAATGGTACATAGACACAATGGTACCCAGCTTTTGACACTGGTTTTGGAAATTTTCAGTCACAAATCGTCTGTCCTTTCAACCATCCATGGTTGGATTTTTTATTACCATGTTCCAGTTTTGAAATCAGCTCAGTGGTTTCCAGAAGCGTACCTTTGCATACAAATGGACTGGGGTGTTTTGTAAAGAACCAAAATTAATTAAACGAAGGATCAAGCCAAAAGATACGGTTATTTCTTGCTTATTTCTTGAATTTCCCCACTATTAAATTACAATTTTCAGCTCTGAAATCAACAATTTCCAGCTTACTGTACTTTTGAAAAATCATGCCCATTTCCAAAAGAACCAACGTTGTATCAATGGCCAAAGATAGTTATCAGTCCCAAATAAAACCACAGGAGAAAAACTTGCTCTTTTATGTGCTAGCCTATTTTCTATTCCCAGCTACCTAGCCATACATATCCTATCCCTTTCTCACAATTGACAAATGAACCCTAGCAGTTAATCTAAGGAAAAAGCCCCTCCTTCTAATTATCAGTTTCCTTTTAGTACCTCTTCTACAAAATCAACGATGATTCCCCTCTTGCCTCCCAAAAACTTGTTTACATAAACACATGCGCGCTCTCTCTCTCTCTCTTCTCTCTCTCTCTCTCTCTCTCTCTCTCTCTCTCTCTCTCTCTCTCTCTCTCTCTCACACACACACACACACACACACACACACACACACACACACACACACACACACACACACACACACACACACACATCCACTGTGCACACATACCAATGTGTTTTATCACATATGCAGTGGAAACACTTGTTTTGTTTGTTGCTACTTCGTTAATATAGCCTCCGATGCTTTTGTCTATTACATAAGTTTCAATGCACAGTTTTCACTTTGATTTGTCACTTTGAACTCTGAACGACAAAAATCCATCCAACTGAGCGATCGGGAGATGACTTCCAGAGACGAACTGTGTATGCGCCAAATCAATGTTTACCTCCTTGGAGACTTTGTCGCCTGCAAGTCCTTGTTTGTTTCATCCACACACTCAATTCAGTTCAATTCAGTCCAAATACTTCATCTCACAGAGAAATTCACGCGGGTAACAAGCCACATATAAAAACAGTCAACATGTAAACAAAATATCACAGAAAATACCACAACATAGCCTAGTGTCCAAACATAAGCTCGCACCCATCCACATAACCATGCAGCCGCCCACCTGTGAAGCGCCACACACTCTCACCTGTAATTAAACCTTTGTTTTTCCATACAAAAGTGTGATGTTTATTTCATCATCATCCTTAATGAGAATACTTTCAATAGACGAGCCTCGACTTTCAAGGGTTTTAAAGGTGTTTGTCACAGGTTGTCATTTTGGTCATTTTCATAAGGATTCATGGTTTTGAATCTAATATTCCTCTTTTTTTCATGAAAAAAAATCTGAAAATCGCCCAAATGGAATTCTGTTTAAAACAGAAGAAAAATCACCCATACTTTAATTTAAATAAACCAGGCCTACTCTTGCCTTAGTTTCCCCATACACTTCTGTGCCTATGGTGAGTTCATGTCAAAGCCTTTGGGGTTGGGAGGTTTGGGAGGTATGGTCATTTGAGGGACATTGTGGTGGTCACCACCTCAGGTAAGTGACTACTCACTCTGACTCTGCAACTGAGCCTTTACCGTCATTAGTAGGGGGCTTAGTAGGTGGTGTCCTGCATATGTTAGCTCAGAACAGGCACCACTGAACACCACTAAAGTGACTCAGCAGCAGTGCAGGGCCCCTCTGGCTGGTGGCCCTAAGGCAGCCTAATATTGATATGCACCCTTTGGACATCTAAACCTGAGGATGAGATATAACAAATCTGGGTATGACTATAGCAGGGAGACTGTAATTAGCAGTGTGGGAACAGCAGGACAAGGATGTCACAGAAGATGAGGCAGCAACCCCCCCTCCCCCCAAATACCTGTCTGAATTTATTTTAACTATTCATTTTGTTAAAAGAAGTTTATATTATAAAATCACTATGATAACAACAATTGCATATTGCTATCATAACTCTGCTTATGAGTAATATCAAGTACTGATAAGTGCAACAGTTGGCACAAACAAAATATAAATTTAACCCAAGTCACTCTGAAAACTGCTGATTCTTTGGTGTTTCGCCGCTTGCAAATGGTTCAAGCACAGGGGCAGTATCATCTGCAACCCAACCTTCAGTAAAAGGTAAAGGTAAAGGTGTCCTGTGACCTAGGTGGTCGTAGGGGAGAGAGGCATCAGAGACCTCAGCTTCTACAGGGGCCAGCATATTGAGGGCGGCTCGCATCTCCTCTCCCTTGCTGCTTTACCTTCCCTGACCCTAAAGAGGGCAGGTACTTATTTACAGCTGGGTGAATTGGGGGGCTGTACTGAAGCCAAGGCGCGCACCCATCCACTTGGTAACCTAGCTCACACTGCTTAACTTGACTTGGGGAAAGCAAGCAACCACTTAAGCGACCACTTAGCGATCCCGCCCCCCTATATGAAAGTGGTATATGGTCTCCAAGTTCAGTCTTCTCCACCTCACCCAGTTCAAAATCATTATCTTCTGCCACTCCCTTCTTTCCAACGCTCCCCCAAATCAGAATAATTCTTGTAGACCAAAGCACTGGCAGAATAATCATCATTGTTAACTAATTAAGCAAAGCCATTTTGCTCACTCTTTTTGACAATGATACTAAAACTCACCAGACAATCTCCAGCCCTGGAAGAAACTTACCTGTTCAGTCAGCCCGACTAAAAAGCTGAAAGCATGATTTATGTATGCATACAACACAAGTCCTCTCTCTTTTCTGCTCCTCTGCATTAGCTCTGGGTCACCTCTGTCACGAGCCTATAAAACAGAGAAAAGCATCATTTACTCAATAGCACAAGTATCTACTGTAGGGTTACCTAAGTCTTCTGGCATAATAATCAGAAAAAAAGCACATCACTGTTGTTCTCACTTGTTTTCAGCATTATTGTCAAATCTTTTCAGGTTGCTAGAATGAGATGCCTTGAAGGTGAACAAGGCTGCATCTCCCAAAACATTCAGAAACTGAGAAAGGTTAATAAAATTCTTGTACAATGAAATGATTTCCTTTCATTTAAAAAGAAGTTGTGTGGCCATTTTTTAGGATTGATTTTACATGCATTAACTAAAAACCAATAAAATCTTTGGCTTTATTTATTGAACTTTATGTTTGATTCTATGTATAAGTGCCTCCAATGAGATAACATACCTAGCCAAAACCCATTCATACAATCATTGTGTTCAGCAATTTATATTTGAAAATATCCAAAAGTCATGTTTGTCCATGTCATTGCCTGAAACTGAAAGTAAAACAGTAAGATTCATCAGTCAGTGGCATTCTGTGGCTTGAGCAAGTATGGAAGTCACAAAGTCACAGGAAAAATGGCATATTATAATATATATCACAATCTGTGAACTGCACTGTGCAGTCATACCTGTCACAAATCCTGTGAACACATTGGTGCCACTGCAGGGCATATCAAAGCCAGCCATTTTCAACACCCCCCCCCCCTCCCCCCTTTAAAAAAAAATACTCATTTTCCTTGAAAAATAGCATCTGCCTGTATTACAGCTTCTCCAAAACTTCCAAATCTGTTACCTTTGTGACCTCTTCATACAATGCCACGGTCATCCTCTCAAACTTACCTACAGACCCATGTTTATCACTCCCGCGCACCCAGCCCATTATTATCAAAAGGGCCTGATGACTGGATCTGGATCATACATTACCAACAGTAACTGCTAACCAGTAACAGTACTAACACACAGTAATCAACCCTTTTCGCTATTTTATAGCGCTACTTGCCCCTGAAATATGCAAGCAACAAGGCAATACACTGATACGATTGCTAATAATTATAAAGTCAACAGAGCACTGCGTTTAACAAAACAGTGAATCAGTATTTTACCATTATGTAGCTATACTGAGTGCCTTCTCACTGCCCCTCCATGACTGTCGCGCAATATTACTACATGGCTTGGAGTCTGAATACCGGAACGGTGTAGGCATAAGCGTATTCTACTAAAACAAAAGGAAACACTTGGGCGTTAAAGGTTTTGAAGGCTTTTGCTCGGCGTTTATAAACTTATTCTCAATTTGTGGTGCGTAGCAATTGTGCTATGGCTAATTTCCAGCTGTAGAAATTGTTTGAAATAAAACAATTTTTTAAAATATCTAATATAGTGTTAAGGGGATTGGTTGTGTGGGTGCGTGCATGCATGCGTGCGTGCGTGCACGTGTGTGTGTGTGTGGGGGGGGGGGGTGTGTGCACGTGCGTGCGTGCGTGCGTGTGTGTGTGTGTGTGTGTGTGTGTGTGTGTTGTGTGTGTGTGTGTGTGTGTGTGTGTGTGTGTGTGTGTGTGTGTGAGTGCGTGTGTGTGTGTGTGTTAGTGTACTATCTGTAGCTTAAAGTCAGTGATTGTTGACAGTCATGCCCTATCTTATATTTGTAATGCTCAAGTAAATAAAAAAAAAAATCATCTGATTTAGATAGCCTCGGTTGTCCTTGATTATTTCTGTGGTCTACAGCTATACATAACTGTGACTTCCAATGGTAGCCTAATGCTGGAGAGTACAACTGGTTTGGTTACATTAAAGTCCCAGCGGCTATCCGATTTGGGGACTATACTATCAACCCACCATCATCACACTGGGTAGTGCTGCTTTGAAACTGGATTGTTTTCTTTGTTTGTTTGGTTGTTTTTTTATTGTGTCTGAACCTGTGAACATTACACACAGGTTCTGTTTTTAGTCTTTCTGTGCACAGCCCTTCTCTCCTGGCGAGCTTCCGAAATAATTATGGTATTGAATTTAAACTTTTTTTTTTTAGGGTGTCTACATTTATCAATTCAATGTTCCAGGTTGCGGTAATGCACACACACACACAAAACCCCACAACCACCTCTGCCAACAACAAACAAATAAAAGGGGATGGGCGGTAGTGGTGGTTGGGGGGGGGCGTCAGCATTGACATCACTGCTCTTTGGCTGATTGCTCTTTCTCTTACTTAGGTCTAGGCCTAACCTACAGCTTGTAAAATGCATGTGGCATAAGCCTAATAGGCCTATTGAATGTTTTTTTTTTGTTTTTTTTTTATTCTGTCTAAGGCTTCAAGGTTTTCAGTTAAGTTAAAAGTTGTGCCTGCGACTGTTTGCCTAGACTGTTTGCCTAACGTTAAGGTAGCTGCATTCCAACAGCAGAAATTACCGCATCTTTAAGCAGCGTTGGAGCGTGGTTACCAGTTGGAAGGGTGACCATTGCCGCCTTAGCTTCAGTACAGTTCCCCTAGTTCACCCAGCTGTAAATTATGGGTACCTGCCCTCTATAGGGTCAGGGAAGGTAAAACAGCGAGGGAGAGGAGATGGGTGCTGCCCTCAACATACTGGCCCCTAGAGAAGCTGAGGTCTCTGATGCCTCCCTCCTCTACAACCGCCTAGGTTATGGGACACCTTTACCATTACCTTTTTTTTTTGTAAAACGATGGCATTAGCTTCATAGGCATCAATGATAAAAAAAAATAATCAATTTATTCATTCATTCTGTCAACATTGAATCTTAGTCTATTCTCATGCAAGTCTTTCAGATGAGGCTTGAAACTGTAGTCCTATAGTGAATGATCAAATAACTTCTTGCAAACATACTGACAGTGTTGAGTCAAGCATACAATGTTTACATTCTGCAAGCAGACTAGGCGTCACTTAGCCAATCAGCATCGGCATAGGTGGCTGGTACAATAAGCTCCGACAGCATCTAGGGCCTAGCCTGAATAGGATATCTCCGCTGAGATGTAAGGGCAATCGCAACATCAACAAAAAAAGTAGTAAGCTCAGAGATTGTCAGTCAAGGTTTACCACCTAATTCGATAACTTCAAGTCAGCAGCGAAGAAGAACTGCAAGAGATTCCCCGCTTGTTTCATGCCACTCTTCTACAGTCTTTCCATAGTCGATAAGTAGGCTAGGCCTGCGAGGAAAACCGAAAAAGCACCCATGGGCATGCCTTAAGAAATTAATAATTGTAAGCTCCTAGAGTAATGGATTGTTACTTTAGTGGGGGTTAAGTGATCATTAAAATGACTGCACTAATCCTTGGTTTTTATTGGTTTATCATAACTGAAAAGTAGAACTTTTGACAGTGTTGTAAATTTATAGTTAGCCTAGGCCCTGTACATAACATGCTGTGTTCGAAATAGCTGTGGGCAGATCATACAGAGCACTACATAGTAGGCACCCATCAGTCTTGGAAGACTATGGAATCTTTAGAACGAAAAGCCTGGGTAAGTATAGATGGCAAACTGTTACCCATGCGGCAGACCCCCCACCCTCTCCACGGCACTGGAATGATCCATTGGAAAGGCAATGACCGATACCAATGGTTCCAGTACCACTGCAGGAGCCACCAGAACGTTGCCATAATTATACAGCCCCATGCTGCCCTTGGACACTAACTCCCCCATTTTTCCTCAGGGATGGTGTCTAAACGCGACACCTGTGTGCATGCTGTTTTTAATTTTTTTTTTATTATATATAATTTTGTCATCCCTCCTACCCGCACATGATGGCCTGCTCTGATCGCCTGTTCTTCCGAAAGGCGGAACAGGGTTTTAATGTGTGTGCAAGATGTTCTGCGTGCACTCGCACACGGGCCTTGGTTTGACATTCAGTTCGATTCTTGGTCAAACTGGGAAGAAAGGGCGAGGCTGGGTACGAACCCAGAACCTTACGGTTTACTTGTTGGCAGGCGAACGTCTTAACCATCCTGCCACCTTCCTTCATAAAGAGCACTTGTGGCTCTGTTATTGTACAAAGATCCGTAAATAGGATTAGGACTAAATATTTTGTAATGCTGTTTTAGGATGTTGACAATCAGCTATTTAAACTGTTATGGTCAGGTTGTCTTTTTTCTTCACAGCATCTTCCTGGAACACTCAGACAGCAACAAGGCCTACCATGGGCCTGTTTATAATAGGCGCCTGATTGTAATGTAAAACTGCCGGTTCAGTGTTGAGCATGATTTTTTTAAAAATCAACAGTGATAATACCATTTTCACAACCAGGTACAAGGTGAGAGACCATCTTAATCTCTATCACAAATGATTAGCAGACCATGAAAAGGGCATTATTGTCATTGGATTTATTGCAGGCCTATGTCAGATTTAAGATTGATAGCATAACTGTATACAGTCCGACCCGCTTATAAGAAGCTCGCTTACAGTGATTCCCCCTTATAAGAGAGCAAAAAATTTTGTTCCATCGAAGGTGTTCTTTATTATGACTTACGAATGTTTGAATACACCATAAGAGTCATAAGGATTAAAAAAAATTTTTTTTCTTTGGTCAGCTCCTATAAAGAGTAAGTGTGCTGTGGGCTCATTGGCAAGACTGAGACCACACAGTCGAACTTCATCCACTTTACGGATGCGATTTTGAGAGTGTTGCTCAAATTACCTGACCAACAGTGCAGGTGTGTTTGTACCACTCAAGCCTGGTTGACGGCAGGATATATTGTGATAGAAAGCATAGAGTACAACCCTGTAGTCTCAAAGCACAAGCACTTTCATTGCAGCATCATCATTGATAATCATGCAATAAAAAGTACAACAGAACAGACACTGAGTATGTCTGCGCGCGCACACACACACATACACACACACACACACACATCTCTTCACACACACACACACACACACACACACACACACACACACACACACACACACACACACACACACACACACACACATACACAACTGAGTCATTCAGTTCATTAAAAAAAACCCCAAACATTAGGACACAAAAATCAAACCTTTAATTGTCATATGATTTACGGTCACTTAAAGCACACAGCTAAACAGTAATTCCATTTCTAATTAATTCTATATTCATATGAAATCAGTATCAGTGTTATCACATTGAGAAGTAGAATATCAATCTACATGATCTATAATAAAACATAATGATAATACTACATGAAAAAACCACTCTCACTATCTCTCTTCACACTCAAATCTTTAAACAGATCTTGCTTTTTTTCTCTTACAATAAAGAACTGTCTTATACTTGAGAAAAAGACAAGGAGTTTGGGGGTTTGCTTGTTTGTTACTTTGTTTGTCTGCTTGTTTTTGTTGTTGTTTGCTTTTTTTTTTTTTTTTTTTTTTAAATATCCCCTGGCTATGCATAAGAAATAGCGACTATGCACAAGGGCAAGAATCCAAGCGGATTTTAAGCACACACACACACACACACACACACACACACACACACACACACACACACACACACACACCACACACACACACACACACACACACACGTAAACAAACAAGAGCTGGATTTCAAGTTCTCCTGTTTTATGGTGATCTTTTTTTCCCCTGTGTTTTATTTTTTGCAAGGTTGTCTATTTTCCTTCTATATTTTTAAAAATTTATTTATCTATTTATCATTTTTTATTCATTTATTTATTTAAAAGTCTAATATCACAAAGCGTTCATAAAAGACTACAAATTAAACAACAACACACATAGAGTAATACTCCATTAATATGCATCTTGTGTATAATCAACAAAGTAGTTTTCAAAGCTCTCAATCTGAAAGCAGAACTCAAAGACTCCCCCACTCCAACTTCTTTTAGTTGAAATTCTGACTCTGCACTGTCGTCTAAAACTGTCTCCTATAAAGCCACTACCAAACTCGGAATAAACTTACAAGCAACTGTCTTTTCTGCTAAACTCTACTGACAAGATGACACGACATAAAAGTG
>CM060330.1:12286998-12304498 GCA_030674155.1 Stramonita haemastoma
TTAGTTTTTAATTAGTTAGTTAATAACATTGTACTTTATTATGCCTTCCAAAAAACAAAGTGCATTTTCCATCATGCAGTGGAATGCTAGATCTATTTCCACTAATCTCTCCTATTTAATCCAGCACCTTGCTGAAAATTGTTATCAAGTCTTGATGCTACAATCACTCAAAGTAAATAGAAATAAACTGCCCAAGCTGCCTGGCTATTACTATCCACCTGTCCATCAGCAAGTCGATGATGTAACTAAAGTCAGTGCAGCCATATACATTCAAGAAGGGGTGGATTACTGCATATGTCCTTCACCAGTGCCTAACCAGACCTTAGATATACATTCATGTGCAGCACGAGTAAGTTTAGGAAAAAATATAATAATAAATGTTGTGTCTGTGTATCTGCCTAAGGGACCAAATGATTTGAATACCGAGTGGATACACAACCTTCAAGATAATGAAAAGTGGTTCATAGCAGGAGATTTTAATGCACATGCTCCTTTCTGGGATAAAGAATGCCAAAAAGTATCCCATAATCGATTCGTAGAAAATATAGTTGATTCCTGTCTATGCATGCTAAATGATGGCAGTGTCACCAGAATTCCAGACATTGCTAGTCACAAAGCATCAGCCTTAGATTTGTCGTTTGTGTCTCCTGCATTAGCTCCAGAGTGTGAGTGGTCAACGTATAAAGACACACTTGGCAGCGATCACCTGCCTGTTATCACAACTTTTGGGAAAACAACAACTTTCTGTGACACTCGGGAAGACAAAATTCCCAAATTTAACTATAAAAAGGCTGACTGGAAGAAGTTTGAAGACATCCTTGCAGTTTACAACACTGACAGCTTTGACACTGACAATATTGACCGCTTTTATTCCAGATTTACTCAGACCATTCTTCATGCTGCCACTTTGTCTATCCCTAAAATTAATATGCTAAAAACAAATAAACATCAGGGAAATATCTGGTGGACACCAGCTTGTGAGGAAGCAGTTAAATATAAGCGCTTAATGTATAAAATGTATCTAAAAGATAAAACATCAGAAAATAATTTAAAACAGAAACAAGCAAAAAATCACTGTAACCTTGTTGTAGCTCAGGCTAAGAGACAATTTTGGACATCTTTTTGTACAACCGAAATTTCAAACCATAAAGACCTTAAAAAGGTTTGGGAAAAATTTCATGAAATGAAAAGAGGTGTTAGTTTACCAGCTTGTCCGGTGAGACTAGAGAGCAAAGAATTTCCATCAAATTTAGAAAAAGCTGAAGCATTTGCAGACATGTTTTCAAAATCGATGCGTCTTGAAGGCTTGTCACTTAATTGCAAGAATTATAGAACAGAAGAGGAATGTAAAACAGAATATACCGACCCAGTCCCTGACAACAGTTCATACATTAATGCGGCAATTTCAGTGGAAGAGGTTAGAGATGCTTTAATGTCTCTTTCTACTAAGAAAACATCTGTCGGATTAGATGCAGTTTCTAATGACATGCTAAAACATATACCGGTAAACTTCATTTTTCTACTTCATAAACTGTTCAATAAATGTTGGGTTGAAGGTGTTATGCCAGTAATTTGGAAACAATCAATTGTCATTCCAATTCATAAACAGGGAAAGCCCAAAACAGACAAAACTAGCTACAGACCAATCGCGTTGACCTCACACACTGGCAAGCTAATGGAGAGAATTATTCTGAAAAGGCTGATGTATTTCTGTGATAAAAATAAAATAATCCCTGTCAATCAAACGGGCTTTCAAAAAGATAGGTCTGCTATTGATAACTTGGTTAAACTGTCAACGCATATAAAAAGTCAGTTTGCAAGAAGAAAGAACGTTCTTGCAACTTTTTTTGATATAAAAAAGGCGTATGATCAAGTTTGGCATGCTAAGTTGCTGTGTAAACTAAAGAATCTAGGTTTTTCTGGGCATTTCTATCATTATATTAAAAGTTTTTTGACTAATAGAAGTATACAAGTTAGAGTAGCAAAATCATATTCAGGTTTTAGATCTCTTCATATGGGACTACCCCAAGGTTCTATTATATCGCCTCTACTGTTTAATGTTTTGCTGCATGATCTCCCTATGAAAATGTCAAAGGAAGTCATCATAGTGCAATATGCAGATGACATATGTATGTGGATGAATGTTTCTATGAAAAGAAACACACCAAAAAGAGTATTAAACTACATTAATAAGGTATATCAGAACCAGCTAAACAAAGTTGATAAGTATATGTTTGAAAATGGATTTACTTTATCCACAGAAAAAACTTACACTGTGCTTTTTAACAATAGCAGTAATCCAGATGAGCTACCAGCATTTAGAATTGGGGCCGACATGATTGAGTATAAAAATACCATAAAGTTCTTAGGTGTTTTTCTTACTTCTAAGCTTACTTGGAATGCACATATTGAACACAATTTAACTAAAGCAAAAAAATGCTTGAACTTACTGAAGATGGTCAGTAAACAGTTCTGGGGCCAAGATACGTTAAATTTGAAAAGTTTAGCTACATCTCTTATTCGTTCAAAATTATCGTATGGCCAAGAGGTCTTTTTCAGTGCTCCTAGGTATTTACTTAAAAAGTTACAAAGTATAGACTGCAAAGCATACAGGCTTGCTCTTGGTGTGCCTTATCACGCCTCAGCCATGGGAACGTATAACGAAGTCGGCATATTACCTTTAGATGATTACCGTCAATTAGCATGTGCTAAATATGTGCTCAGAAACAGAACAACTGAAAACTTTATTTCAGAAGAAATAGAAGTAAAATCAGAATTTGATTTTCCTAAAAGAGCAAAATCTATATCCTCTTTAATGCCTATAAGTACATACGTGTCTGATCTTGTACAAAACTCTGAAGTCAATCAACACAGCATGGATACAAGAGAGGCAATATTACCTTGCCCATCTTGGGAGATGAATAAAGCACACTTCGATATTGAGGTGTCTAATGAAAAAAAGAATGACAATCTGAACATAATGGTTTCTGATGTCCGATCCCACATCCATCATAAATATTTTGACCATTTACAAATTTATACAGACGGATCACGTCTAGATAATCAAGAAACAGGATCTGCTTTTGTTATACCAGCGTTAAAAATTGAAAAATCGTATCATGTTGGTAAACATCACTCGATATTTACAGCAGAACTTGTAGCAATATTAATGGGTCTTACTTATATTCTTGATTTGCCATTATGTATATTTCAAATTCTTCTTTGTGTAGATTCTAAATCGGTATTGTATGCTTTAAAATCTCCATGTTACAAGAAAACTTCAAAAATTATATTGGAAATTAAGCATGTCATACATCTTTTGACCTTAAAGGGGGTAAATGTAAATTTTTGTTGGGTGCCTTCACACTCTGGATTCTTTCCAAATGAGTGGGCAGATAGAGCTGCTAAGAGAGGTGCAAAACATGAATCGGATTCAATAGAATTGCATGTGCCTTTATCCGTGCAAGAGGGGTACAGCTTACTAGAACAGAAATCATGGAGAAAGGTCGATGAAACAAATCAGCGAAATGGGAGATTGTTAACTAGGACTGCAATCAATACCGATAATTTAACAGTTGTGAATCATTCAAAGGCTTGTGTAAATATTTTCATGTCAAGAAGAATTAATACATTATTTTATAGAATGAAACTAAATGCATTGACAACCAAATTCAGCAAAAATGGTAAATGTTTGTGTGGTGAGAATATCACTAATACTCATATACTTTTTGACTGCAAGAGTGTAAAGTCTTTCATGCCCCATTTTTCTGAAAACTCCCTTACCAGTATATTCAATAATTTAAAATTGGCATTTGAAATTGTGAAAGGTCTCTGTTACAGTCCCTTAGGACATTTGTTATAGTTGCATTAATGTTAGTGAGTTGTTTTTATGTTTTTTAATATTCCTGTTCCATTATCAAGTTTCTTTGTGTGGGGGGTGAGGGGTTTGGTTGTTGCTTTTTTTTTTTCTTTTTTTTTTTTTTTTTTTTTTTTTTTCCCCGTCTAATATCACTAAAAGTGAACAGACGTAAAATTGAAGACAACAACAACAACAACACACACACACACACACACACACACTTTCCTCCATTTTTCAAATACTGTGAATAGACAATAAATTCAAGAACATACACAAAAACACACACACAACAATCAGTACACTTGTACCCACACGTATGTCAACACACACTCACGCACGGTGACGCACACGTGCGCGCTCGCACGTACAGTCACACTTGTTACACGCACGTGCGGACACACCTTCAAACATTGGAGGGGGACATCAGAAACAGAAATAATTTAGCTATTACAATGAGCTGTCAAATTAAAAATATATAGTACTTCTAAAATGGCTTGTCATAAAGCTAAGGTTAAAAAAAAAGCAAAAACCCCCCACATTTTTATAGCATAGGCCTAACCTGTCCTCGAGAGGAGTTTCCCTGTTGACGCCATTTTTAGGGAGGTGTCATTGCCAGTTTTTCTATATATATCTGATATAGGCTATTCGATTGCATTTAATCGAAGAGATAAAGGTAACGGAATATAAAAATTCATAAAACTAAGTCTTTTAATTCTAGTTGCAATGAATAAAATCGACAAATAACTGATTCTAAAATGATACTGAAAAATATTGCAATTCACACACACTGCTCCCTTTGATTACAGAAACACGAAAAACAACATGGCTGAGTAAGTGTGGGTTCTCGGGTTTTGTAGTAAAACTTTGTAATGTGTACGTATACATGTATTCGTAATCCAACTTTCTATCACTTGATATGCTTTGAAAGTAAGCTCATATTGAAATATTCATAAATTCTACCGTTTAGAGTGCTGCGTGAAGAAAAAGTAGGCGGAATGCCGCAGGGGCTTGAAATGGTAATTAAAGTACTTCGGCCTATCGATAGATAATTGATCTATGCGACTAAAAGAACTGGTAGTGCTCAGTCTGTCCAATAGAGAGC
The DNA here is from genome assembly GCA_030674155.1 of Stramonita haemastoma. Classification (NCBI taxonomy): domain Eukaryota; kingdom Metazoa; phylum Mollusca; class Gastropoda; order Neogastropoda; family Muricidae; genus Stramonita; species Stramonita haemastoma. The sequence goes on from CM060330.1 coordinate 12,291,960, forward strand.
AGATGGTGTACTATCAGCTACGACTATTGTCTTCAGTTTTTCATACTCTGTATTCGTTTAAATAGTATTTTAATGTTAATAAGAAGAGAAAACGACCACACAAAGGAAAGAAAGACTAGTATTTATATTTATTTAAACAAACTTTTTAAAAACAAGATACTAGATGATACTTGATAGTGGAAGACCAAAATACTGACATTTGCCACCAGGAACATTCATGACAATTGACATGGTCTGCAACTCAGACCCACAGAAAAATAGATCCCATCTTATCTTGACAACAGTGAAAGCTCTAATATTACTAGCGTTGTCAGACAGTCGATGAACAATAACCAGGGCTAAATCTTACAGTACATGATCCCAGACAGCACAATGGAGTTGCACAAATGCTTGCCCTTGCCGTGCTCCATACCTGTCTGAGTGACTCCTCCATTGTCAAACACTCAAACACTTAGTTGACTTACTCAGTTACTGACTTAGAGTTAGACAACTTCTGTCTATTGTCCAATGTCTGTTGAATGAAAATGCACTGTGCTGTTCTCAGTTAAGCGCCTGACAAGTGAGGCCCAGTGGAACTGGCATCATCTTGGGAGAGAATTGTTTATAGTTTTAACTAGTCTTTATAGAGCATTAGAAGAAGAGAAAGGGAGGAGAATGGACCAAGAACTGAGGAGACAGAAAATGAACAAGGAGGTGACACTGACAGGCAGACAAGGAACAAGACAGAAACAAAGAGCAGGATAGAAAAGAGGAAATTCTTTGCACGGAATTTCAAGAAGGTGGGGATGCTATTCATACTGTCAGGCCCCTGGCATTTGAATGGGGAAAATACCAGACTGAAGAGTGGAACCAACTGGAAGAAGAAAGCATCCATATTGAATCAGGACACTGCTTTTACATCAAAAGGACTAGTAGGCAGACTTGTAGAGTATCCGTCTCCCACCCTGTCCCCATCCCACTTCCCTTAACCTTCACCTTCACCTATCCCACAGATTTTGCAACCAGCTTCCGTCACTCCCCACATCCCATCCATTACCAATGTACCATTATACCATGCCCTCTTTTCTCCATTTCCCCCTCCATTACCTCAAATAATTTAATATCTGTTCTCACCAGTCTCACTTCATTACCCTACCCCATCCCTCTTTTTGTTGTTAAGTGTCTTGCTATTTTATCTTTGTTTTGTAGCCTCCAAGAGAGAAAAATAAAAGATGCCCAGATGCGTGCCACCATCAACCAGAGGTTGGTGGAGACTGGAGAGAGAGAAAGGTATGTTTTGAACTTTTGCTCATCATTTTCTTTTGGAATTAAGTATCAGCAATGTGTCTTAGGTTATAATCAAATCATGCTATATTAACAGTATAAGAAAAGTATCTAAAGTTCAATCAGCAAAATTGATAAAAATGTGTAATAAAGCTTCATTATTCAGTTTAAAAAAATGTTACTGCATTATGTATGGTAAAGCTTCAAGTTGATATGTGGTAATCTCAACCCGTACCAAGTAAAGAAGCATAATGTATGTGTTTTGTGGAATGCGTGAAAGGAGGGCACGGTTGTTAATTTTATTTAAAGCACTCTCTGTAGAAGGTTTTTTAGAATGAAACTTGTATCATACATAATTGCACAGACAGAGGCTAGATGACCATTTTGATGCAAGTTCTTGCCTAGTTCTCTTTGGTGTAAGCAAAAACAATACCTGCCTTGTTCAGGACAGTCACACTTAACAATGGATGTATGACAGTAAGAAAGAGAAGAAAGACTGGTAAACAAGCCATGGCTTGTGCAAGAAATGAAAAAAAAGATTTTGTTTTGTTCCTGGACTAGAGCTTTGAGATTTATCAACCGCAATTGTTAGATTTTGGAATATGTAACTGCTTTTTTCCCAGCATAAGGTAAGTTTGCATTCCAGCTTCAGGGTTAAAATATATAATGTAATATAATGAAAACAATGTAGATTTTTCTAATGGATCAATATCAGTATTTGAGGGCATTTGGTGACATGACATGACTTTTCTTTCTCAGTTTCTGCAGCACATATAATGCCCCTGTCCCAGCATAACAAATGTACATGGGGTTAATGCCTGAAAGAAAGTGTCTTGCACAGTTACAAATTTATAGATTGTGAATTGTGGTGCTTTTATCTATAGAGGGTGCTGATCAATATGATAATGTGTGTGTGTGTGTGTGTGTGTGTGTGTGTGTGTGTGTGTGTGTGTGTGTGTGTGTGTGTGTGTGCGCACCTGTGCATGTGTGCACATGCGTGTGCGTGTGTGTGTACGTGTATTTTATTATTTTTACAGGCTGAAGGAATTGTTGAGAACACGGTTGATTGAGTGTGGTTGGAGAGACCAGCTGAAAACTCAGTGCAAAGGTCAGAGTTAATTCATGAACATTAATGTGTGTGTGTGTGTGTGTGTGTGTGTGTGTGTGTGTGTGTGTGTGTGTGTGTGAATGTGAATGTGTGTGTGTGTGTGTGTGTGCGTGCGTGCGTCTGTCTGTCTGTCTGTCTGTCTGTCTGTCTGTCTGTCTGTCTGTCTGTCTGTCTCTGTGTCTGTCTCTGTGTCTGTGTGTAATTAATGAGATTCATAATTCATAATGTGCAATTTGGATTTTGGGTTTCTTTTTCTTTGATATTTTTTTTCATTAAAAAAAAATAATATCTTAGTTTAGAAGACAAACTTTTGGGTGTAGTTTGGGTGGGTCGGTGGGGGTGGGGGGTGTTTGATTTTTGTTGTTTTTTGTTTGGTAATGTAAAGAATGTTGTTTGACTGCCATTTGTCAGTGTATTGCATTAATGAATATATAATAAGTAAATAAATGGAATGATAAAACAATAATAAAGGATGGAAATGTTGAATGTTTACAGAAATAGTCCAGAACAAAGGCCTAGAACATATCACTGTGGATGACTTGGTGGCAGAAATCACACCCAAGGGAAGAGGTAAACCTGTGTGTGTGTGTGTGTGTGGTGTGTGTGTGTGGGTGTGAGTGTGTGTGTGTGTGTGTGTGTGTGTGTGTGTGTGTGTGTGCGGGCGGGCGGGTGGGCGGGCAGGCGGGCGTGTGTGCATGTGTGTGTGATGGTATGCTTTGGAATATTTTGTGGGGATTGTCGTCATCCATGACAATCTCCGAGTAGAGAAAAAAGTTCTTTGAGATCAGGTTATGGCTGCCTGTATGGCAACGTACTTGGAAAACAGCCACACAAGTAAATTTCTCATCATGTATTTTGACTTATGAACGGTGTTAGTGATTCCTGGATGTGGTCAATAAGGCAGGGTTCATGTTCAAGTGACCGCCACTGTGTTAAGCTGGCTTTCACCCAGTGGCAACAGCTTTCAGATAGCAAGAAACCCCAAAGTCAGAATGCAGCTACAGCAGCAGCTGGCAAAAATGGTCTTATGCGCAAGATCTCACTGTTGATGAACTACAGCTGTTTCCCCCACTTTCGGCTGCTCTCAGCTGCCATTCATTCCATCCCATCCTACCCCAGCTAGGGCCAGGTGGTGTTCATTATAACAGAAACTGACCACACTTTGGCTACTTAAAAGGATGGGATGCACTAAATTTAGACTCTTGACTGAGTGATGTTGGATTTGCGCGCTGTGGAACCTCAGAACTCTAGCCAAGGATCAAAGAATAAAGAAGACAGCAAGAAGATGCAGATTTGAGCCCAGTTTCAACACTTACCTTTTCTCCCATCCACCAAACCTTATCTTGGTGCTAGATTTTGGGATGAGATGTTGAACTGAGGGCCATGTGTAACATATATTTTGTGCAATTAAACAACCTACAGCAACAAACAAGTCATCCTTGGAGGAATTAACACTTTCTACCCCGGGTACGGATTAATCCATACCACGTGATCATCTCCCCTGGACGGGGTACGGATTAATCTGTACCACAGCAGGTACTTTCACTTTCGCCCTCCCATTCTGTTCTATTCTCACATGGTCGTTTTAGCTTGTTGGCTTTAGCTGCCACGTTAGTCGCACATCGTTCACAGCTAATTTGCATATACATTGAGCGTGTTTTTGTTGTGTTTATTGTTATTTTACGTGTCATATGCTTGTAGTATGGCTTTGGTACATCATACTTTCACTGCTGACGAAGTAACAGAAGTTTTAAACGAGTTATTACGTTGCCGATAAAGATCGTGTTTTGGATAGAGATCGTGAGAGCTTTGAGTCTCGCGATACTAGACTGTGTGCCGCTTGAGGAGGAGATAGGCCAGCTAAAAGGGGTGAGAAGGGGGGGGGGGGGGGGGGGTGACTGGGGAGGGGCGTGGCCTTGGTACTGTGAGTACCGCTACGATAAACACCAACTGTTCACATGAAAATGAACTACAAGCCACCTGGTGAAGTGCAAACATTCTGTACATATGAATAAAGTAGTGTAGAAAAGTTCAGGAACTTACTTGGACTAGGGAAGAAATGTTATCTGTATATTCCATGATCGTTATTGTAACAGTGTCATGTGTACAGTTCAGTGGTTCCCTTTGATTATATTACATTTGATGCGATGCTGGAAGAAAACTTGTATAGTACCTATATTTGTCCCTGTTTATTTGAGATTCTTGTATAGTTCTGTTGTTGTTGTGTTGTATTTGTTGCATACATTGCGTAAAAATCATAAGCCCATCAGTGGGATCACCACTTAAAATCAGAGCAATTTCGTAATTTGACACCATAATTAACATACTCTTTTTTATGCAATATAAATTTTTATGCACGCATATAATGGGCAGTCATTTACCCACACAATGCCATAGTTTCATAAGAAATGGGCTTCAAACAAAAAAGATATGAGGATTTTACAATGATGACCCAGTGCACACTGCACTCAGCTGCTGCAGGGCTGGTCCACAGAGACTGCAGTGCAGCTGCACCCTTGGGGTACAAAGTGTTAAGTAGAATACTAGAAAAAAGCCACACTCTTATCTGGTTAAAAAACCCTCACATGTTAATGTAGAGAGGAGCAAACAAAAAAAAAAAAAAAAAAAAAAAGCTGCAGCGCAGTGATTGTGGCATTTAATTTTCCCCAAGGGGAGCAGCCCAAATTTCATGCAGAGATTGAGAAATATGCTGTGAGTGAAAGTAGTATGGAGTACAATCATGACTCTTTGTCTTCTCTGTTGAAAGCTCAGACAGCAACTATTGTTGTCAGTCAGATTAAAAGCAACAACGCGTTGTGCTACCATTAAGCACCTGACAAGTCATCCCCTGACTTTGGCATAGAAGAGAATTGTTATAAATTTTTAAAAGTTTTTCTGGAGTAAAAGGCAAAAAAAAAAAAAAAAGGAGCAAGAAGGCAGAAAATACACAAGTATGAGGTGACAGGAAGAAAAGGAACAAGGTAGAAAGAAAGAGAGCGATAGTTTGATTAAAAAAAAAGAGGGAATTCCTGGAACATAATTTCTAGAAGGTGGGGATGCTATTTATGTTGACAGGTTCCCCCCATCCCCCATGCACAAACCCACCATAACTCAGTCAAGGGTGCTAAAATTAGCATGTCCCATCCTTTTACCAAGTCCAAGTAGTGATCAGATCCCGCTGTAGTTAGCACTGCTCATCTCAGCTGGGCTGGGGATGGGTTGGAATGGACATCTGTGCTGCCCCACGATTTCCACAGTGGACAATCATGAATCCATACTGCAAGTGCCAAGCACAAGCTTATTCTACTACCCTGCCCCTTTTGTCCTTTGGATGAGACTATAAACCGAGGCCCTGTGTGTGAATGCATGCAGAACATCTTGCGCACACGTTAAATCCTGTTCCGCTTTTCGTAAGAGTAGGCCATCATGTGCCGGTGGGAACAGATGACATTTACCAAATTGCATACACACAGGGACTGGACAAAAGTGCTTATCCCATTATCCTCGATATAAAAGAATACACACACAAAAAATGTTAAGAAGTATACTTCTGTTCACTCACCATTTCTTTTTTTGTTTTTGTTTCAGCTTTGGTGCCTGATTCAGTGAAGAAAGAGCTTCTGCAACGGATTCGAACCTTTCTGGCCGAGCAGTCCAGCATATAACAGAGACTTGGTCAGGGTTCTGCTGCCACCGCTTCTCTTTTGAGAGCCTGTGGACAGGTCATGGGACAGGCGTTTCATTATCGATGCAAATGCCGTCTGCAACAAAGAGTTATCTTCTTCCATATGCTTACATCGTGGACTGAGTGAAAGCAGAAGGCATGGAGGATTTGATTTTTTTTTTCTTCTCTAGATTTTCTTTTTTTGGTGAATTTATGTATCTTATAAGTGTGTGCTCATAACAGTACAAGCATTAAGAATATAGTGTATGTGGCACACAATATGCGTAGAACTTTGGCATGTATCACTTAACGTATTACTTGGAAAAGATAGGTTGTAAAACATGGATTTCTTCAGTGCTGCTACAGCGCATGCTTTGATTCTGAGAAAGGTGGAGGAATATATTACTGAGCACAGATATGTATTACCTTGATTAGGTTGCAGGGAAAGATTACAGTTTAGATATATGTTATTGAGCACAGATTTATATCATTTCGAATACGACAAGAGTAGAAGATATGTTATTGAGCAGATTTATATCACCTGGATAAGACAGGAGTAAAAGATTACATTGCACAGCCCTCTTTAGAACAAAGCATTTGAAAGATAGTGAGACTGTGAGTGATGTATGAGTTTTGCAAGATGTGAAAATAATTATGATGATCCTGTTTCAAACCAAACCTAGATGATCCAGGGGGGGGGGGGGGGGGTGGAAGTAAATCATGAGAATATCACAATTCCAACATACATACACAATAAATGCTAGAACATGCATGTGCAAACCCATATTTATGCACTAATGTACACACACGTTCATATACATACTAACACACATATATAATCTATTGATAACTTTATACCAGTACTTGAAGTGCTGAAGACAGCTTCACTGAGGACTTGAGATCTGATGTATGTTTTAAGATCAGTGAATATCGGTAGTCACTATTCTCATTTTAAGTTAATCATGTGCAAGTTTACCTCCATGATTCCACTGCAAAAGGCCAGAGTGAAACAGTATTTTTTGCAGTGTAATGAATCCTGAAATATTGATGTGTTTGTTATACATGTGTGTGTGTGTGTGTGTGTGTGTGTGTGTGTGTGTGTGTGTGTGTGTGTGTGTGTGTGTGTGTGTGTGTGCATGAGTGTGTTGAACACAATTGTGTGTGTGTGGTGTGCTTGCGTGTGTGCATGCATGCGTGCGTGTGTGCAGATCCAGTTTTGCACATACTTGTATTCTTTCCCAAAAGAATAAGTGTGAAAAATGTCTGATTGAACACAGATTACTTCTCAACATGAGACTGACTGAATTCTTGTTTTCTTCCACGATGTCAGTGTTGATGATTATTGACGGAAAATTGTGGTGTTTCTGTGTCAAACAAAGGTGACAGTTTGTTCTTGTTTTCATATTATACATAAGGATAAGTGCATACTAAAACACACACAGAGACACGCATACACACACATGCACTCACACACACACAGACACACACCTACACACACACACCTACACACACCTACAAACACACACACACACACACACACACACACTCACACACACACACACACACACACACACACTCACTCACTCACTCACTCACTCACTCACTCACCCACTCATTCAGGGTATTACATTATCGTGTTTGAGAATTTAAGTTCCTTTCTCACTTAAGTCACAAGAATTTTCTTTCTGCACTCATACCAAAACTTCGGTTTCTTCAAGTACTATCTTCCAATAGCACCTTAGTGTCTTACTAAAATGTTATTATATGTTGTCAGTATCTTTTTTTGTAATCAAAAAAATGTGTTATACATTTAGCGTTACTTATTTTCATTTGTATGGTGGTTTTTGTAAAGGCTCATGACTCTGATTCTGTTTCCATAAAGTTACTGTAACAAGTTATAATTATTTCATATGCTCATTCTGCTTTTCCAGTAAAGTTTTTGTAAATGAAAGGATTGTCTGTTCTTTTGTGTTGGCTGATTGTGTCTTTGGTTTCATCCTTTAGCATTTATTTTATTTTAGTTATTTTTATTTTATTCTTTTATATCGAGGATAATGGGATAAGCACTCTTGTGCTTTTTTACACCCAGTCCCCATGTGTATGCAGTTTTGTAAATGTCATCTGTTCCCACCAGCACATGATGGCCTACTCTTACGAAAAGCAGAATAGGAATTAACGTGTGCGCAAGATGTTCTACGTGCGTTCACACACGGGGCCTCAGGTTTATAGTCTCCTCCAAAGGACGTTGGGGAGAGTGGAGTCGGCACTGATGTTAACACCAGGAGAAAAATCTCCTCGAACGGGAATCGAACCTGGGTTGTCAAATTGCCAGCCCAATGTTCTGACCACTAGGTTATCCCATAATGTGACTGTCTACCACAAAATGAGTCGGATGACACCTGACCTGTTTTTGTGCTAGGAAAGATTTTTGGCAGTAGGGGTGAGGTTGTCGATTTTGAGATTTCAGCTGATGATAAAACCATAAGTGTTCTTCTTTCTTGTATTAAAGTATTGAGGGGTAATTTTGTTTCTTTTTGCTTTTGAAAATGCATTTAAAAACACACAATCCCTCATCCTGACCACCAATTATGAATATTGATGCAAAATTTGTCAATTTCGTCATTTCATGGAGTCTAACACTTCAGTTTGTTATCCCAATTTTCAATCTGTAGTTTTTTGAATAAATTTTTAAGAAATGAAAATTTTTTGACATTTAAATTTTTTTTTTATTGCAGATAAATAACATGGTAACAATGCAACTTGTACAGTACACTGTGACTGATTCCGTAGTTGAGGGTCACGCTCGACACTGCTGAACCTTGGCTAGGGGAAAGCGAGTGCTCTGACCACTGAGCTAAAAGAAAAGCACATGAATGCTTATTCCATTACCGTCGATATAAAAGAATAGATTAAAAAAAAAAAGAACAGAATAGCCTGGTGGTTAGAGTACTGCGCCTGTGATCTAGGGGCCCAAGTTGTAAAGTCCAGGTTCGAGCCACCACTGAGTCACCTGTTTAAATCAATGGTATATAATATTCCCCCTGGAGTTAACATCAGTACAGTGCTGACTCTCCTCCTCTGAAAGTCCTTTAGATAAGACTAGAAACTGAGACCCCATGTACGAATGCATGCAGAACATCTTGCACACATGTTACATCCTGTTTTGTCTTTTGTAGGAGTATGCCATTGTGCGCCAAGTGGGAAGGGATGACAGAATTTTTAGAACTGCATATAGAAATGGAAGTAAAAAAAAAAAAAGGCACCTGAGTGCTTATTCCATGGTCCTCGAAATATATATATATATATATATATATAAAAGAAATAACACACACACACACACACCACACACACACACACACAGAATCTCATTAAGACAAGACGTACACAGACAGACAAACAGTCAAAGCTCTTCACAATGGAGATAGCCCATAAGAAAGAGCTTACTTTTTAACAAGACAAAACTAAAAACAAAGACCTGACTGACTCACCTCTGTAAGTTTTTAGCACGAAATAGAGATCGATTTTTTTTTTTAGTGATGTCAGCCATACCTATCCTATGAAGTTAATGACCTACAATCTTTAAGTAATATCAGAACTCCGTGCCTAACCTTCCCTGGCTCTTAAAGAGGGCAGGTACCCATTTACAGCTGTTCTGCGTGGGTTCGCACAAGGGAGCCTCGGTTTATAGTCTCATCCGAATGACTTTGACATTCAGTTCGATTTTTTGTCAAATTGGGAAGAAAGGGCGAGGCTGGGAATCGAACCCAGAACCTCACGGTTTACTTGTTGGCAGGCGAATGTCTTACCCATCCTTGCCACCTTCTTTCCTCAGGCTCAGGTTAATAATTGTTAGTCAGCATTTAGCTTGGTTAGCTACCAACTGGATGGGTACGATGACCTGTCACCGTTAGTTTGTGCGCCTTGGCTTCAGTACAGTCCCCCAGTTCACCCAGCTGTAAATGGATGCATGTATTGTATACCTGCCCTCTTCAGGGACAGGGAAGGTAAAGAAGCGAAGGAGAGGAGATGGGCGCCAGCCCCAATATGCTGGCCCCCTAGAGATGCTGAGGTCTCTGATGCCTCGCTCCCTATCGACCGCAGAGGTTATGATGGAAACACCTTTACCTTTTACCTTCTCGTCCCCCTTGGGGATGACGGGGGCCTGTCAATGTAAATAGCATTCCCACATTCTGGAAATTCTGTTCTACAACCTTCCTCTTTTCTGTCACTCTCTTTATTTCTGCCTTGTTCCTTTTCTTCCAGTCAGCTCCTATTTTCTGCCTTCTTAGTCCAACCTCCGGTCTTTTTCTCAGAAAAAAAATTAAAAGATAACAATTCTCTGTAATGCCAAAAGCCGGATGCGCTGGGCCTGACTTGTCAGGCGCTTAACGGCAGCATGGCGTATTATCACTCACATAACAGACGACAATAGTTGCTGTCTGAGCGTTCGACGACATAGAAAAAGGAGAATGCGAGGAAGAAGAAGAATGCAAAGAAGAAGAATGCAAAGAAGAAGAAGAATGCAATGAAGAAGAATGCAAAGAAGAATTGCGAAGAAGAAGAATGTAAAGAAGAAGAAGAATGCTAAAGAAGAATTCAGAAGAATTCTGAAGAAGAAAGAAGAAGAAAGAAAGAAAGAAAGAAAGAAAGAAAGAAGAAGCAGAATAAGAAAAATACAAAAAAGAGGAATGCAAAGAAGAAGAATGCAAAGAAGAATAATAATGATAGGTAGAATTCGAAGAATTCGAAGAAGAAGAAGAATTAGAAGAAGAAGAAGAAATCGAAAAATTCGAAGAATTCGAAAAAGAAGAAAAAGAACAACAACAACAACATCAAAAACAAGAGCAAAAGAAAAACAACAAAAAACCCTACTGTGGTGGTTGCAGGCACACTAGGGGTGACACTGATCGCGGAGGAGATTGACCTCTGGCAGGGGCTGGTGGTAGAGATACTGGCCACTTTCGTCCTTGTCCTGGCCATTTTCGCCTCCACTGACCGCCTTCGGGCTGATCACGGGGGCTCCGTGGCCCTCAGCATCGGTTTCGTTGTCACCATGGACATTCCTTGGGCTGTGAGTCGTTGGTTCGATTCTTTGTTTTTTCTTTTTGTTTTTGATTGAGGGTGGGTGTGTGGGTGGGGTTGTTGTTGTGGTGGTTGTGGAAGGGGGAATATTGGGTTAAAAGGTTGTTGAGATGTTGTGTGTGTGTATGTGTGTGTGTGTTACTTGTTCTTTCTGTCTCTGTCTCTGTCTCTGTTTCTGTCTGTCTGTCTGTCTGTCTGTCTGTCTGTCTCGTCTGTCTGTCGTCTGTCTGTCTGTCTGTCTGTCTGTCTGTCTGTCTGTCTGTCTCTGTCTCTGTCTCTGTCTCTGTCTCTCTCTCTCTCTCTCTCTCTCTCTCTCTCTCTCTCTCTCTCTCTCTCTCTCCTCTCCCTGTGTGTGTATGTGTGTGTGTGTGTGTGTGTGTGTGTGTGTGCGCGCGCGCGCGCGCGCGCGTGCGTGCGTGCGTGAGTGCCTGCGTGTGTCGGTGTGTGTCTCTGTGTCTGTGTGCCTGGATCCAGTGGGCCTATAAATTAGATACACAGCTTTGAAATGGCTACTGTAATGGGCAGTCCCGATTAATTGATGGATGGATTGATTACTTGGTTTATTTCTTGATTGTTTGTTTGGTTGGTTGGATTGATGAATGGATAGATGGCTGGCTGGGTTTTAAGTATTGGGCTTTGATTGATTGCTTGATTTCCTCTCTTTGGGATGTCAAGGACCTATAAGTATAAATAGCATTTTGAGCCTCTGGAAATTCTGTGCTAGAAATTGCCTATTTTCTGTCCCTCTCTTTGTTTCTGCCTTGCTCCTTTTCTTCCTGTCACCTCCCTCTTGTCTAATCTTTACCTTCTTGGTCCAATTTATTGCCTTTTTTCCCCAGAAAGATTTGAAAGATAAAAAACCCCACAACAAAACAAAAACTATGATCTCCCTCGCCATAGTCAGATGCGCTGGGCTTGGCGTGTCAGGGGCTTAACAGCGAGTGCAACGCTTTTTCGCTCATATGACAGACAACGATAGTTGGTGTCATAATCTTTGAAGACGAAGAAGAAGATCAGTTGATTTGATTAGTTTGATTATTGATCGACAAATTGGTAGACAGACAAATAGGTAAGTAGGTAAATAGATAGATAAATAAATAGATAGATAGAAAGATAGACAGGTAGGTAGAGATAGATAGATAGACAGACAGGTAAGTAGACATAGATAGATAGATAGATAGATAGATAGATAGATAGATGGATAGATAGATAGATAGATAGATAGATAGATAGATAGATAGATAGATATCTCAGATCGATCGATCGATAGACAGATCGATAGACAGCTAGATAGATCGATCGATAGATCGATCGATCGATCGATCGATAGATAGATAGGTAGATGGATAGACGGCTAGGTAGACAGAGACATACTGATAGAGAGATAGAGAGATAGAGAGAAAGAAAGAAAGAAAGAAAGAA
>CM060330.1:12319498-12321998 GCA_030674155.1 Stramonita haemastoma
GTGTATCTCATAAGGATCATTCTCATCACCAGTATGTACAACAGGGTCTGTCCTTAGGGCTTCTTTCCCAGTGTTCCTGTTTGGTGTTAGGGTATGTACTCGAGATTTCGCATTATGAGGTAACATACTCTGAGCTCGAGATCTTGAGCCTACGCTGGCACACGTATTTTTGACGTTTGGACATGAGGAGTTCCTGCTTTGGTCTGCAGCAAATGTGTTCATGGAAGACGGTGTAAAGCCCCGTGCTGAAGCCACAGCTTCTGCGCGTTCTTCCCCAGGGACTGGTCTTTCATGGAAGACAGCTGTTCCTTGACTTTGTTTCACGAGAGGTGAGCGTTCCCTGAAACCTGGACAGAAGCGGTTAGGTCTCTGTGAGCTGGTGCTGTGGAGGCCTTGCCTGGTGCTGTGGAGGCCTTGCCTGGTTCTGTGGAGGCCTTGCCTGGTGCTGTGGAGGCCTTGCCTGGTGCTGTGGAAAGCCAACCTGGTGCATTGGATGACTTTCCCTGTGCAAATGGTCCTGGTTATTTTGCTGCGAGTGCCCCAGGATAGTGTTGTTCTCTCCCGCCATACGGCATGATGTTGTGCAACATAGTGCGAGGTATTCCCCTTCTGAACAGCCACTGGAGGAAGAGAGCTGTGCCTGCTCTCTGGATGTCAGTGGTTCCACAGGTCCCTGCCCGGAGGGATGATGGCAGCCAGGCTTCTCCAGGCTTGTTTTACTTGGCTCAGTTGGACGTTTTGGCGGTGGTGAGGTGGGCACCATTCTCTGTCCTTGTTTTGATTTATACCTTTGCTTTCTCGTGCGTTTCTTGACACGGTTTCTGGAAGAGGACCTTCTTTCAGATTCCGTCGTTGATAGCATTCCGTTCGCTTCAGTCTGCCTTGCTGTCATTTCTCTTGAATGCCTTCCTTGTGGTTGGAGTGTGACATCTGTGTTGTGGTGACTCCTGTCACAGCTGTTTTCCCTCGTCACTGACAAAGCACTAGCAGTTTCTTGTGTCATGCCAGTTCTGCTACCACCACTATGTACATAGTCATATTCATTGGCCTGTAAGTCTTGTAACATTTTGAGATGGTCCTCGCTGATGCTGTCGTACAGCTCTTCACATATTTCTTCTGGACGAATGAGAAGTTCTGGTGGTGTGTTGTCCTCGTCGTTACGTTTTGGCTTTTCAGTAGGAGGTAAAGCAATGGGACGCCAGAAACGAGATGATTTTCTTGGAAAGGGAAAAGGTCTATTCTCCTGAGGGTTGCTATCCTGTGATCCAGCATCTGGAAAGCTGGACGTCTGCAAACTCTCTTCAGCGTGAACATCTACTTTGACCTGGCAAGTGTGTCCCCCAGAATCCTCTGAGCTGCTAGTATCAGAGGGACGTGATCCATACTTGCTTGCCTCCCAAAAACCCTCCGGGCAGTGACAAGATGAACTGTTGGCTTTTGGGGCAGTTGCTCCTGTTGCTCTGACTGCTGGCTGCTCTGGTACTACTTTCGCAGATGTTTCTTCTGACAAGGAGGGATGACCCATCTGGTCAGGGTCAGGCCCTGCAGTGTCCAGTCTTGATTTACACAGCGTCTGACTGTCATCACTCTCAGTACCAGGAGCGCTTGCATTTTGATACAACCATTGCTCAACCCGTCTTTGGGAGTACTGGTCATGTCTACGTTCAACAAGAACCACGCTTTCATCAGAATGATACTTCAGGGCATCAGAAAAGTTAACCACGGTGGTTCGCCTTTTTCCTGCAACCTGTCTGCTTGACTGTCGCACCGAGCGTCTGCCAATGCTTCCAGCTGCCTTTTGTTTGCGGGTAAAGCCTTTCGTGAGCTTCCGGAAAAGGGAGGGCGGCTGGTGTTTAGGGGAGCTCTTTGGTCTCAGTTGTACCGTATCCTGTGCAGCATCTCCATCTTGTGATCCCTCTCCAGATTCTGAGACAGAAGTTGGACTCCGCTGGCTGCAAACCACCATAGAATGGACGTGAGTGGAGGATGACTCGCCTGGATAATTATCTTAGGTAAGTGTGTGTGTGTGTGTGTGTGTGTGGTGTGTGTGTGTGTGTGTGTGTGTGTGTGTGTGTGTGTGTGTGTGTGTGTGAGAGAGAGAGAGTGCGTGTGTGTGTGTGAGTGTGTGTGTGTGCGTGTGTGTGTGTGTGTGTGTGTGTGTGTGTGTGTGCGTGCGTGTGAGTGTGAGTGAGTGTGTGTGTGTGTGTGTGTGTGTGTGTGTGAGTGAGTGTGTGTGAGTGTGTGTGTGTGTGTGTGTGTGTGTGTGTGTGTGTGTGTGTGTGTGCTAAGTTAAGAAATTAGTGTATACCTAAAAACCAGAATGAAGCCCAAGTCTATAAATTCACCGCCAAGCTAAAGAAAGGTACTTCTTAGCAGAACTTTGTAATTAATGGTTGTTTCCAGTTTCCTCATAATTATAATATCTTAGAAAAAATTAGAAACAGATATCTAGAGCAACAACAAAACTCTGGGTTGGTTTCATAAGTTTTTTTGTTTTTTT
>CM060330.1:12329498-12331998 GCA_030674155.1 Stramonita haemastoma
ACCACCACCACCACCACCACCACCACCACCACCACCACCACCACACCACCACCACCACCACCACCAAACGTATTACCTTCTGCGAATGTCCTCTACACCACCACCACCACCACCACCACCACCACCACCACCACCACCACCACCACCACCACCACCACCACCACAACAACAACAACAAACGTATTACCTTCTGCGAATGTCCTTTACCACCACCCACCACCACCACCACCACCACCACCACCACCACCACCACCACCACCACCACCACCACCACCACCACCAACAGCAACAACAACAACAAACGTATTACCTTCTGCGAATGTCCTCTGGAACCTCACCCACCACGTATTTGTCTGCACCCAGATGGATCATTCGAGCAATACGTGGCAGCATCACCTGAAAATGATGTATATTTAGTCACCTCACTATGACAAGAGGCAGGAAGGAAGGTGGCAGGATGGTTAAGACATTCGCCTGCCAACAAGTAAACTGTGAGGTTCTGGGTTCGTACCCAGCCTCGCCCTTTCTTCCCAGTTTGACGAAAAAATCGAACTGAATGTCAAAGTCATTCGGTTGAGACTATGAACCGAGGCCCCGTGGGCGAACGCACGCAGAACATCTTGCGCACACGTTAAAACCCCGTTCCGCTTTTCGGAAGAGCAGGCCATCGTGTACCGGTAGGAGCGGATGACAAACATTCAAAAACAAAACCCTATTCCGAGAACCCTATATCAACAACAACAAAACCAGTAAAACCAATATATTTTACCCCACCTCCCCCCGAAAAATATCTGAAAACAACCCCCCCCCCCACACACACAAACTAAAAACAGCCCCCCCCTCAACCAACAAATATAAACAAACGAAAAAATCAACCC
The DNA here is from genome assembly GCA_030674155.1 of Stramonita haemastoma. NCBI lineage: Eukaryota > Metazoa > Mollusca > Gastropoda > Neogastropoda > Muricidae > Stramonita > Stramonita haemastoma. The sequence continues at coordinate 12,330,377 of CM060330.1, forward strand.
CCAAAACAAAACACACACAAAAAAAACAAAACAAAACAAACAAAACAACCCCTCCACCACCACCACCACCACCACCACCAAATTTCTCTTATACTTTATTATATTTCATTATGCTTTGTGTGAATATTTTGCTTGCTTTTTTTTTTTTTACATGTGTATGCGTGAAAAATCGCATTTCATGATAATGTATAACAATGTACAACATGATCTAACTGAATAAAAATGGTTTTAAAAAAAACAAACACAAAAAATTCCTCTAACCTCTCCACTTTCTTTGTCGACCAAGATGTGTTCTTCCCTCAAGTCTCCAGCCACCCGTCTCATCAGGTGCAAGTCTTTCAGCACACGGGCCAAAGAGATCAAAGGCCTGAGAACACCTAGTTCACTCTCTTCCTCATCATACACATTGGCAGGGTCCACGCTTTCCCATAGGTCTTCTCGAGCTGCGCTTTCCAGAGTGACGCTGGGAGGATATTCTCGTTTCTGTTTCAAGAGAGGGAATAAAATTAATAAAACAAACTATGATGGAATGGATGGATATTGGATGGATGGGAGGAAAATATTGGGATAACCTGGCGCAATGAAGATAAAGGTTATGGAATAGTGTTAGTATCATGTCCAAGAAAATAATTATGTGAACAAATAGAACGAAATTAACAAACTATGTAAACGACGTACTGCTACTACTACTACTACTACTACTACTACTACTACTACTACTACTACTACTACTACTACTACTACTACTACATACTACTACTACTACTACTACTTCTACTATTACTATTGCTTGTGCTGCTGCTACTACTACCACTTATTTTACTGCTGCTGCTGCTGCTACTACTACAACTGCTGCTGCTGCTGCTGCTGCTGCTACTACTACTTCTTACTACTACTTACTACTACTACTTACTACTTACTACTACTACTACTACTACTACTACTACTACTACTACTACTACTACTACTACTACTACTACTAAAAACGATAATACTATAATTATCTAATTATGACGACAATGATGACAACACTTACATTTGTTTACACTTTTCATTGCATGCATTAAGACTGGATAACATCAATTTGATTTAAAAAAAAACACAAACAAAATCAGCTGAGACATATTCCCTGTCAGTATCTACTTAACTACCAGAAAAACACCTTCAGATAAAATGATAAACTAAGACTCCGTGTGTGAACACACGCAGAACATCTTACAAACACTTTTCACCTTTAAGAAGAGTAGGGCTATTGCACGCCAGCCGGAACGAATGAATTTTTTTTTAAACATCACAGTCACACTTGTGTCATGGTTAGACGCCATCACTAAAGTCGGAATGCGGCTACCTTAATAGAGGACAAAAAAAAAACGGTCCCATACGCAAAATCTCACCATTGCTGAACTTCGGAGCACTGGCAGAAGAATTCCCCCCCCCCCACCCCACCCTTTTGCATCATACGAATCATAGAGAGACACAAATATCTTTCTTTCTGTAGCTTTGTGCCATGCTTTGTTGTCTTAAAATAAGAGTTTTATCAACGAATTTTGGAAAGAAAAGGTCCTGCAAAAATGGCTATAATCATAAAAGAGTTTCATGTACACAAGGTATTAATTATACCT
>CM060330.1:12336998-12349498 GCA_030674155.1 Stramonita haemastoma
TCTGTTGTTGTTGTTGTTGTTGTTGTTTTTGTTGTTGACATTTCTTTCGCTAGTTTGCATCAATAACCCACCCATAAAGAATAAAAACAGGGCTACATATTTCTCTTCGTTTGAGTCCAAATGGACAAGTTAAAGACTCTGTTATCTCCCCCTTACTCCTAGCCTTAGCCTTTTACAGTATTATTACATACTAAATATTGCTTTACACATTCTACTATTGCCCTTGAGTCCTTTCTTTCCTAGAACAATCCACAGGGCAGTCCTATCTATAGAGTCAAAAACTTTTCTAAAATCGATAAAAGCTGCGTATAACTTTCTGTGATAAACCAGTTGCTTTAGTATCATTGAAAATATTCCATACATATGATAGATTGTACTATACTTTTGATGGGAGCCTGCTTGGTACTCTACTATCAGTGTCAGTGTCATTTTTTTTAAAGAACAAAGTCAGTTGTACAAACATTAATTTTTCTGTTGTTGGTTTAACCCAGAACCTTGTGGTATACTTGTCAGTTTAGGTGAACATCTTAACTGGAGCTAACATCAGTGCTGACCCCACTGTCCTTCGGATGAGACTATAAACCAAGGCCCCGTGTGTAAATGCACGCAGAACATCTTGCGCACATGTTAAATCCTGTTTCGCTTTTCGAAAGAGTAGGCCAGAGTGTGCCGTGGGAACAGATGAGAGAATTTACAAAACTGCATACACACAGGGACTAGATGTAAAAAAGCACATGAGTGCTTATTCCATTATCCTCGATATCAAAGAATAAATAGAAATATATAAATGTAAATATAAACTATCAACTAATTTGCTTTAATCCACTCCTTCAAACGATTTTTAAGTATATGGCTGCATAACTTGCTTGACATATTTAAAAGAGATATTCCCCATAGTTATCTGGGTTGTGTGTATCACCCTCTTTATGCAACGCTCGAATTACAGATTCTGTCCAAAAGAAAGAATAAGTTCCTGTAGAAAATGATATTTCAAAGGAGCTAGAGAGAGAGAGAGGAGAGAGAGAGAGAGAGAGAGGAGAGAAGAGAGAGAGAGAGGAGAGAGAGAGAGAGAGAGAGAGAAGGAGAGAGAGGAGGAGAGAGAGAGAGAGAGAGAGAGAGAGAGAGAGAGAGAGGCAAGGCAAGGCAAGCAAGGAGAGAGAGAGAGAGAGAGAGAGAGAGGAGAGAGAGAGAGAGAGAGAGAGAGAGAGAGAGAGAGAGAGAGAGAGAGAGAGAGATGGCAAGGCAAGGCAAGCCAAGGCAAGAGAGAGAGAGAGAGAGAGAGAGAGAGAGAGAGAGAGAGGAGAGAGAGAGGAGGAGAGAGAGAGGAGAGAGAGAGGAGTGGGGGGGGGGGGGGGGGGACAAAACAAATGAACAAGCGAAGAAACTTTTTGTTTAATGTAATAGAATAAGTACAACTACTTTTTTTTTTTTTTTTTTATCCAACCGTTGGTTTAAAACAAAACAAAACAAAAACGAGAACAAAAAACAAAACCCAAGCAAACTGTAAGAAAACAAACAAACTACAGGCCCGTAACCATACTAGAACCCCCCTCCCCCCAACCAGAAAAAAAAGGCATTATGAACATCATAATCGTCACAGTGATGACGATGATAATGACAGTGATGATGATGATGATAATGAGGTTGATGAGAATGAAGATAATAATAATAATAGTGATGACGATGATGACGATGATGGTGATGATGATGATGAGGTTGATGAGGATAAAGAGGATGATGATAATGAGCATGGTGACAATGTGGTAATGATATTGTTGATGATGGTAATTATAGAGAAGAAGAGAGATAGACTCTTTTTTATTTTTTTAATTATTTTTTTTTAGAAAGAGAAACGCTATGACACACACACAAAAAAAGCAGAAAGAAAGAAAAGCACAATAACAGACAGAGGTAAAGAGCGAGAGGTTTGAGACAGAGGGGGGGGGGGGGGGTGTTAGTGAGTGAAGCAAGGACTCTGAGAAAGCAGTACCTCTTCGGGGATGTGTCTCCTGTTTATCTGGCACTGGCTGATTTTGGGGTACCCCTTGGTCTGTGTCATATCGCGTACCATGATTGGTTTTTGCTCTGCACAGACAGACAGACAGACAGACATACAAATATATGCATAAACATACATACATACAGACAAACACACTCACAAACTCACACACATACATACACACACACATTCACACACTCACAAACACATACACACACTCACACACACATACATACACACACAAATACACACACGCACACTCACTCACACACACATACATACATACACACATACGTAAATGTGGAGTAAAGCACACTGATGGGTCCTGCAGCATTAATGTCCCCTTATCTGTTCATGAGGGCTATAGCATGCTACAAAATGCATGTTGGAAACATTTTAAAAAGAAACAAAGTATTGGTTCTCACCAGAATGATGATGTAACTCATTTATTATCTTTTGATAAGATCAAATGCCGTAACTCTCATGAATATAGAAATGTTGTATCTCTTATTTATAGATTCAAGCTAAATGCTTTTAGATCGAAATTTTCAAAAAAAGCAACATGTATCTGTGGCGAAAATATTACAATAAGTCACATTCTTTTAGAATGCAGAGATTTGGAAAACTTTTTACCTGTTTTCACATAAGTTTGCATAGAGCAAATTCTAAAAGACATTTCGGCAATGAAAGAAATTGTATTGTCATTAAGTCATAGTCCTATTATCAGGTTTTTATAGTTTAATGTTTTAAAAAAGAAAGAAGTTATATGAACTGCAAAGTTAGTGTTTAAGATGTTATTTAGTTCTTTTTATTATTCTTGTTCTATGGTTTTAATTTTTGGTTCTTATAGTTGTTTAATGCAGAAACTTAGCTATGTGCTCATCCCAACCCCTCCCCCTCCCACCCCCTCCATACACACACTCACTCACTCATATACACTTTCCTGTCTGATATCACTATTTAGTGGAAGGACGTTAAAGTGAAGAACTAACTAACTAACGCATACATAAGTCCATTCACAGTCAAACACACGCAATTCTTGTACACACCTCAGCCACACATAAGGATGCCTACACACAAAAACTTCTCTCCCCTCACTGAGAGAGTAGGGGACGGGATAGCCTTGTGGTCAGAACATTGCGCTCGCAATTTGACGACCCGGGTTCGATTCCCGGTCGAGGGGATTTTTCCTCTGGAATTAACATCAGTGCTGACTCTACTGCCCCCAAAAGTCTTTCGGATGAGATTTTAAATCGAGGCCCTGTGTGCGAACGCAGACCATCTTGCGCACATGTTAAATCCTGTTCCGCTTTTCGTAAGAGTAGGCCATCGTGTGCCGGTGGGAACAGATGACATTTACAAAACTGCAATACACAGGGTGACTGGATGTAAAAAAAGCAAATGATTGCTATTCCATTATCCTCGACATAAAAGAATAAATAAATAGATGAATAAATAAATATCCATCTATCTATCTATCTATCTGTTTAATATGTCTATCTGTCTATCTTTCTATTTCTCTATCTGTCTGTCTATCGGTCTGTCTTTGTTATCTATATAACTATCTGTATGCATGAGGATATATAATGTATACATCTATACATATATATATATATATATCTACATATAAGTACATAATACATAAATATATACACACACATACACACATGACTATTTCTCCACTGTTGGGGTCATTGGGGGGTCACCCTCTAAAACTTTCCATTACACTTAAACAAAATATGTTTGAACCATTTATCATCACTCAATACATTTCACATATATCAAGGAAACAGTGCGAGCAGAAACAAGACCCAGAACAGAAAATTATGTTTATGAGAGAGAAATTTCTGGCGAAAATGGCCTAAAAATGGCGACGAAAAACCGGAACGCTTACCCCTACTCGCTTCTAAAGTTCACTACTGCAAAAATCGTAACCCCTAGTCAAAAATTATTTCATAGAACTAAAGATTAAAGATGCATTGAAAAACTCACGTAAAGAACTGGTGTTTTTAAATAGTTTTCTTGACAAACAAAGATTGTGAATTTCGGGTTTCTACGTTACCAGCCACATCACAGATCATGACCAACTTTTTGCTTTCAGCACCAAGTCAGCAGACGATAATTGCACAAAATTTGGTTACAAATCGATTATTTATCCAGCGAAAATTAATATCAAGCTGCAGTTTCATGCTTGAAATCAAATGAGTAAATGTAGTCCAAAAAAATCCGTTTTGCGTCACAGATCATATACACGTTACTGGCAGAATTAATGTGCTTAGCAAAACAATATCACACAGGGCAGTCCACTGTTTGCTGTTTGCCTCGATGGATTGTGGAATAGAACACGCGTCTGTGACGTTTTCCTGCGAATTTGACGGGAGAAAGTGACGTATTAGGTAAAAATGAGTGTTGTGTCACACCTTCTCTCTGCTGGAACTGTGGAAGTACACTGTTACTTGTGTGTGTGGAACAATAGTCCTGAGGACAAATCAGCAAAATAGTTATTTTTGGTAAGTGTACTTCTCTGAATTTGTAATGGATTAGGCAAATAATATGTTTATGCATGTTCTTGTGTCAGTATTCTTTGTTCTGTGAGTCTGTTGTGTTGATGTGGTTGACAAAAATGAGATGTGTGGAAATGTAAAAAGGAGTCATATGAAATGAAGGTTTGCTCTCATTTCATATTTCTTTACTGGCACCATCTGTTGAACTTTTCTTTACATTATCTTGCATATTTTATCATATTCAGCGGTTGTACATTGGCCAATAAACATAAGAAGAGAAACAAAATCAGTTTGAAGATTGTTCGGTAACGTTGCCTCCATTCAGTCTGTGACGTCGTCGGGAAAGAGCAGACAGTGACAGGAGCTGTCAACACTGACCTGTTGAACCCTTCCTCTTTCTCTACAGTCTACCATCCACGGCCACACTTCTCTTTCTCCCCCCCCCCTCCCCCCCAATTATTACCTTGTTTTCGGCAGGTGCCTGTAAGTTGTCATGGTACCAGAGCTGTTAGCTCTTTCCAACCACCACTCCACCCATCTCTCTCTCTCTTCCCTGCCCCCCCCCCCACTATGTCTCCACTCCCTCCCAACACACATTTCTCTGTCTCCCTCTGTGTGTGTGTGTGTGTGTGTGTGTGTGTGTGTTGTGTGTGTGTGTGTGTGTGTGTGTGTGTGTGTTTGTCTGTCTCTCTCTCTGTATCAGTCTGTCTGTCTCTCTCTCTCTGCTCACACACACACACAGACACACACACACACACACACACACACACACACACACACACACACACACACACACACACATAAAGAAGAGTTTTTCTCTCTCTCTCTCTCACACACACACACACACACACACACACACACACACACACACACACACACACACACACACACACACACACACACACACACACAAATGGGAGATTTTTAAATAGTGGACAAAACTTAAGAAGTACTAACAGGAGTGCTCTTCATCAGCTTACATTGATTTATGCTTCTTGTACTGATGCTTGTGCCTTTCTGCTGTATTGTTTTGATTGAATACAATTTTGTGTGTGTGTGTGTTGTGACACATGATTTGTACCATTAAAACTTACTTTCTAGTCTGCTCACTGTGTTGTTGTGTGTTCCCCAAGTGTAACCTTCTGGGGATCACCCAGAGAGTGCACTCTGACTCACTCATCCCACCTGGGAATCACTGTGAGATTGAAATTGCACACTGAATGAGCAGTTTGCATGTATGACTGTTTCCATGTACCTCACCATATAAGCAGCAATACTGCAACTTCAGAGGAATTTTTCTCCTTTAATTACAGGAGAGTGCATGTTGTTATTAAGAGCTTGTCATGGCTGAAGGCAATCTCAAAACAACATTTTACAACATTACAACATTCTAGTGTAGGCCTTGGCAATTAGCTGACATCAATACCCCACACAGCTTTTGGCCTGGGCCAAACTCACTGCCTTACTAAACATAAACAAATTAAATTGTCTTTATCGATTAAAAAAAAATCCAGTCGGTTAATTATCTTTTTATATCTGAACTACTTGTTGATTTGTCTTGATTTTATTGCTTTTGTATGATTCATGTCAGTTCACCATGTTTTATACATGAAGAAAGGTTTTGTTTTCTTTCTTTATATTTCTTTGTTTTTCTGAACCATGTACACAAACAAATGAAAATTTTTATCATAATTCTTGTTAGTTACTGTTCATGACCATGTAATCATCAATTCTGTAATAAAAGTATTGTTGTACATCAACAGTTTGCTTTGTTTTTTATTCAAATGTCATAATTGGTGTCACGTGTAATGTTACCACACAAACTTTAAAGGCCCATATCAGAGTTGTGTTTTGCACAATCTGTTTTCCATTCCATGGCTTTAATCTACATGCAATAACTAATGATGCTGAGGTATTCATTGAATACTGGTCCAGAATGTCTTGGCTGTGTGATATTGTCATGACCCCCTTGTAACATGCATTACAGTGTCACACTTATTGCCAGTACCTACTCCCATAATTAAAAAATTGTTTTTGGTTTCTTTGTGTCTAGTGGTTGGCACTAAGTAGTAACTTCACTTCTGAATACTGTTTGTTGTAAATACATGTTTTCATTTAAAGTTATAGGCACAACAGTGTCACAGTGAAATGCTGTTACATTTTTTGGAACATGTGACTTCATTTGCATATATCTGAAGATACGAACCACCTGCTGCTGTTTTGATAATGGCTACAAAATCTTTAACCATTTGGCTTTTCAAAATTAACAGAATAAAGCCTTTATCACAATATTTAGAAATTGAGCCATTTTCCTGTTTTTGTTGCCAACAGTGGAGAAATAGTCACATACACACACACATACAAACACACACACACATACCTACACACATACGTAAGTCCAGTCACAGTCAAGCACACATAAATTCTTGTACACACCATAGCCACACATAAGCATGCCTGCCTTCTCCCCCCCCCCCCGCCCCTCACTTAGACATGCAGGTCATCACTGACCTTTCTGAGGTTCCCCTGAAGACACCTCTGTCACAGTCTGTAGCACCACATCCAGGGAGGGTCGTTGGTCACGGGAGTGGGCAGTGCAGTCTCCGATCAGCTTGAACATCTTCTCGGGGATGCAGGCTGGTTAGCCAGCTTGATGCTGCCCGGTTGAGTCAGCATCTGATAACAGTCCAAGCCAAACAGGACAATCAACAGGATTGATTAATTTCCTTACCTGGTGACTGTCTTGGAATGCTGAACAAGAAGAAGATGGAGTTCATACCTTAGTAGAGTCAGTATTTTTATTTTTTATTGAATTAAAAAAAAAAGTTTCGCCATACTGGGGAATCTCCATAATTATCATTATCATATCATCATCATCATCATCATCATCATCATCATTATCATTATTATTATTACTACTACTACTACTACTACTACTACTACTACTACTACTACTACTACTACTACTACTACTACTACTACTACTACTACCACCACCACCACCACCACCACCACCACCACCACCACCACCACCACCACCACCACCACTACTACTACTACTACTACTACTACTACTACTACTACTACTACTCACTACTACATGCATAAGCACCATCATTGGACTACTCCTCCTCCTCCTCCTCCTCCTCCTCCTACTACTACTACCAACCTTCCGGAGGATGTCCACAGTGCTCATGCTGTTATCGTAGCTGCTATAGGGCTGAAGACCATGGGTCCACAGCTCGTAGAAGAGACAGCCCAGGTTGAACACCATGTTTTTCCCTCCGTACCGACCCTCAAACAGAGCCTCTGAAGCTAGCCACCTCACAGGGATCAGACCTTGATTGTCCACTGCAAGTCAGACAAGTCGAGTATGGTAGGCCTATAATAGTCAGGTCACGTTGAGAAGAGTATACATCCAGTAGATAGAGATCAGCAGAGAGAACGAGGACAGAGTTGAAAAAAACAGTAGATTTTGTTATTATTATTTTTTTAAAATTTTATATCGAGGATAATGGGATAAGCACTCTTGTGCTTTTTTTAAAATTTTTTTTTACAGCAAGTCCCCGTGTGTATGCAGCTTTGTAAATGTCATATATTCCCACCGGCACACGATGGCCTGCTCTTACGAAAAGCGGAACAGGATTTAAGGTGTGGGGACATAATTACCTGCCTCGGGGCCTCACACAAGAGTGATATTTCCCTAGAGAATGTTTTTCTATGGCTACTCCTATGTTGATGTAGGCTATGCTAGATTATTTAGTACACATTGCGCATGACAATATTTGTTTGGTGTCCCATCTGAAAGACTAGCATCCAGATCATCATAACGATGTATAGGGACGGGGATCTATTTCAACTTGTGAAGGAATTTGTATATCAGAACTTTTTGCTTTTTTAAGATGGGCTGCAACAGTGCAAAGCTGTATTTGTATTTTGCATTTTGTACCACTTTATCTCACAGCAGATTTCTCTGCGTAAAATTCGGGCTACTCTCCCTCCCCGGGGAGAGCGCGTCGCCACAAGTGCAGCGCCTATCCATTTTTTTTCTTTTTCCTGCATGCAACTATTTGTTTCCCTATCAGAGTGGCTTTTTTCTACAGAATTTTGCCAGGGTCAGCACCCTTGTTGCCGTGGGTTCTTTTACGTGCGATGAAAGTCAAAGGTCCACGCCCCTTAAAAGTCAAATGCTTTATTTCAGTCTTTCGCCAGCTCCCATCTAGGCTCGTGTTGCTTTGTGTCCAGTGTAAAGACAGAAAACCATACGGTCGAACATCATCTACCTGCTCGATGCGATTTGGGGTATGTTATTCAATTTGTTGGACTGACACATTATAGGTATCTGTCTCTCACAGATTTGGCGCATCCCAGAATAAAGTTATATTAGAGGACCGGTCGACTTTCTATAATCATCTAAATAAAAATTTAAAATCATTGACACGATATGAAAAAAAAGAAAAAAGAAAAATGGTCTTTAGATTCAGTCGCTGCTTTTGCTATTATTATAATCTTATAAAGACCTTGGGTTTTGGGGGTTTTCAATGCATTTACATGCCTGCGGTAAGTTTGTGTCAAAACCTTTACGATCAGGGTACAATAATTATTGACATACCTGGTCTGATCTCGACGTTTTCGTAAACAAGCTCATCATCAATGAACTGATGTGTTCGTCCTAGATCCGTCAGTTTGATGGTGAAATCTTCCGAAGTGAGAGCCTCGCCATCTGAACAGCCTGGCCCAGGCTGGACAATGACATTGTAGCAGGTCACTCCGCGCGGATCGAGGTTCTTCTTAAAGAAGAACAGCATGACATTTGTCAGCTGAATGGCAATCCTCTTCAGGTTGTGAGTGTTCAGCCAGCTGAGGTTTTGTCGGTGAAGGAGGAGGTGATCCAGCAAACGATGATGGTCGACCTGCTCTGTGATGTACATGGGGAAAGGAAGGAACTGATAGCTGTAGAGATTCAGCACGTGCTTAGACCTTGGACTCAGTTCTATCAGCCTGCCCAAATTGCTTTCGTGGCTCTCAGATTCTTCTCTTAACCGTTCTTGATCTTCAGGACTGTAAGCCTTATCCCCGGGGTGTTCGCGCAAACATGCTGCTAGTTGATTACTCCCGAAGCAGCCCGGTTTGGGGATGTACATGATTGCTTCTGCATGTGACTTGCCCACGATACAGCTCGTTTTCTTCCAGTGGCACTTTTCATGAGCTCTGCTCTGGCTCTCAGAAGAGATGTTGGCAGGATTAGACATATCCAGTCCAATCAGTTGAAGGTTCTCAATCATGTACTGCTGCTCTAAAGCACTGACGCGTTCTCGCTTGTTCCAGAACTTGCTGAACGTTTTCTGCACGTTCATGGCTTTGTGGAAGGGAAAGCTTTTCACTTCGTTTAGAATGCAGTCTTTGACGGCAGTGTTGGCGTTTTCCACGATTGCCAGTAGCATGCTGCTGATCTGTTCCTGATGCTTGCAGTCCTGCGTTCCAACCTGGGGCTTATCTGCAAACAAAAAAGTTACACACGTTTCCCTCAGACGTTTTGCGTGAGGAAGGCATTACTATATTTTGGAAAGTTGTTTTTAAAGGAACGTAAAAGGTAGTTGGATGAGTGGGCACATAGGTTGATAGATATAGATTGACCGATTATATATATAGCAGAAAGATAGGTTTTGACATGTCATGTCTTTGGTTGCAAACAGCCCTGTTGTTCCTCACCCCAATTGAAATGCAATTATTTAAACGCATTATTGATACTAATACTTATTTTTCTGTGTACTTCTTCTTAATCAGATTCTCTTTAATCTGCATGTAAAGCAGAACATACAAAAAATGATAGGTGGCGCTGCTCTTAAGGTGACGCACTTTCCCTGAGGAGAGCAGCCCGAAAATCACCACTCAGAGAAAACCCTGGCGTGAGTGAAAGTAGTAAACACTACATTACAAAACAAAATTAAATGTAACAAGAGTGCAGATATTTGATCTACCGCGACTCTACGACGCCATCTAATCTTAAAAATCTTCCGCAGCACGCAGTGCAGCTACAGATCGCAACCAGTGGAGAAATGATGTCCAGGCCTTATGTGCCTTCTGGCACGGAGAGAATTAAGGTTAAGGTAAGGTTAATGACTCTACGACGCGGTTCCGATCTCATGGGAAGTACTCTGATTACCGCCCCGTCACCTAAAACAAAAGAAACAATACCTCGATCATACATCCTCTTGAGAAGGTGCGTTAGCAGATGCGCCAGGAAAAAGGCCAGGGCTCCTTTGCTGTCTTCGCTCTGTTTGGGTTTGGCAGAACCGGAGGTTATGGGGTGGACATAAGCGTCCTGGAGCACCTCCAGTAGGTCTTCCCCTTCTTTGCCCCACCCGTGATGTTTCACCTGGAATAGGAATTTAGAATTTTTTATTTTGTTTATTTATTTATTTATCTAATTCATTTATCTATCTTTTTTTATTGTTTGATTTACTGATTTAAAAAAAAAAAGTATGTATGTATGGATGAATGTTTGGATGGATGTATGTATGTATGTATGTATGTATGTATGGATGGATGGATGGATGGATGGATGGATGGATGGATGGATGGATGGATGGATGGATGTATGTATGTATGTATGTATGTATGATGTATGTATGTATGTATGTATGTATGTATGTATGTATGTATGCATGTATGCATGCATGCATGGTTCGATGTATGTATGCATGTATGTATGCATCATATTGTATTGTAATAATTATATGGTATCGTATGTATGTATTGTAATACACTGCATCGCATCGCATCGCATTGTCTTGTCTTGTATGTATATATGTATGTATGTATGTATGTATGTATGCATGTATGTATGTATGTATGTATGTATGTATGTATGTATGTATGTATGTATGTATTGTATGTATGTATGTATGTATGTATGTATGTATGTGTGTGTATTTTTTAAAAGTCAACTTATTTATACAAATTATTTACTTATTCATTTATCTAAGAAGAAGGGTGGAAGAGTGGTTAAGACGTTCTCCTGCCGACAAGTAAATCGTGAGGTTCTGGGTTCGATTCCCAGCCTCACCCTTTCTTCCTAGTTTGATAGAAAAAAACATCGAACTGTGTAACAAAATCTTTTGGATAAAACTATAAACCGAGGTCACTTACGTGCGAACGAGTTAAAAACGCGTAAAAAAAAGCCTTTCGGAAGAGTAGGCCATTATTGTGTGCCGCTAGGAACAGGTGACATGAAAAAACCGGCATGCACACAGGTGTCGTGCTTTGACACCATCCCCGAAGTCGGAATACAGCGACGTTAATGGTTGGAGGGAAAAAAAAACGGTCGCATTGGCATATATTGGTAACTTCAGAGCTCTAGACAGGGAAGCAACAATATATCTTTATTTTGAGTATTATAGAATAAACTTTAACTCACTCGGGACGGTCAGTTCTCTCCCTTGCTTTTTCCCCACAGCCGGCCCATTTGTAATGGTTAGTAAAAAAACAACAACAACAACAAAAAAAACAAATAGTAAGAAAATAAAAATTCCTGAACTTATGAATAACATACTGGGCTAGAACATATCAAAAGATTGAAGCTCTCACTTTAATATTTGAGCTTTGACTAGCATGAAGAAAATACTCTGATTTTTGTACTCTGTGTCGGCTACTCCCTGCAACCGCGAACGAAGATTTCGGAACGCATGGAATCACCCAACTACGCTCTGCATTCGACCTTAGACAGGCTCTCGAAGCTATGCTAAGCTGCACAAGTTATAGTATCAATGCATCCGCCGCGTGAAAAATCTGCGAACAGCAAATCCGCTATAGCGGACGGCCGTCCAAAACCGTTGCTTTACACTGATCCGCTATAGCGGACAGCAGTACTCTTTAGTGGGCTTTTTTGCGTCCTCCCTACTCTCTCGGTCAAGAGAGCATACTAACAGTCAGAGTTGGAGATGGTCTCCAAAGGCCAAACTACCCCCTAGGACTGCGGCACATAAGAACTGTGC
>CM060330.1:12356998-12364498 GCA_030674155.1 Stramonita haemastoma
GGAGTGGAGTGAGTGGAGTAGAGTAGAGTAGAGTATTCATTATTACTTTTTAAAATTTCATTTTATACCACTTTATGTCACAGCAGATTTCTCTGCGTGAAATTCGGGCTGCTCTCCCCGGTAAGAGCGTGTCGCCACAAGTGCAGCCCATACCCATTTAAAATTTTTTCCCAGACAGACATTACAGACAGACATACATACATACAGACAAACAGACATACAGAGACAGACAGACAGACAGACAGACTGAGTCAGAGACATATAAAAAAACCTCTCAACTCTGAAAGAATTTATTTATAGAAGGCCGTTGGTCCATACATGAAAAGGGTTGCTATAATCAATTTAACTAAATAAAAGTAGGAATACACCGTGACGTACAGTGGTGACAAACAAATGCAAAACAGCCCCACCCCCCAGGGAGAAAATAAATCTTGGAGATCCTACAACAACATATCTTAAATACACACAGAGAGAGAAAGCGCACAGACACAGATCCCCCTACCCCCCACAGAGTTATAGACAGACAGACAAAAGACAGATATTGTAAGCGGGTAATTCCAGGACACCCTAAACAGAAAAAACGTCAAAAAACACACCTAAGCCAAAATAATACTAAGGAAACAAAAGCCTGTATGAAATCAAATGGTCTGCTATCGCATTCCAGAGAGTTCAGGAATATAATATCCTGAACAAATTATTAATTATTAACAAATCAATTCATTTTCTAAATCACTGTTGATTTTTTTTGGTTACAAAATATATATATTTTATGCATGTGTGTGTATATGTTTTATATATCCGTCAAAATAACAGTGTATGCTCGAGTATGCACCTGAGAGGAAGGTGAGTATGCACCTGAGAGGAAGGTGAGAGAGCGAGAGAGAGAGAGAGAGAGAAGAGAGAGAGAGAGAGAGAGAGAGAGAGAGAGAGGAGAGAGAGAGAGAGAGAGAGAGAGAGAGAGAGCGTACATGCTGCGTGCGCGTGAATGTGTGTGTGTGTGTGTGTGTGTGTGTGTGTGTGTGTGTGTGTGTGTGTGTGTGTGTTGTATGCGTGTTTGTGTACGTTTTATTTAAAATACCAGTTAATGAATAAGTGTAAACTGTGATGGGTGAAGAGTAGAAAAGATGTTTTTTTTTCCAAAATGTTTTTGTCATGTTCTGTATTTTAATGTAGAAACACTTATACCCGTAATATATGCATTGATTATGCTGATGAGATATTTTATTAGATGTGTTTAAATAATTATCGTGTTATAATTTTGCTTTGTTACTCTTAACTGTTACTGATATGTGTGTATGTGTGTGTGTGTGCGCGTGCGCACGCGCGCGAGCATGTGTGTGTGTGTGTGTGCGCGCGTGCGCGCGTACGTGTGTGCATGTGACGGAGGGTATTGTCCATTTTAAGATACCGTGTTGCTTTTTTTTTTACTTTTTCTTTTGTTTAACAATGCATGCGGTGTCATTGTAATTTTAGAATGCCACTCATATTTTCTCAAGTTGAGACATTAAAGTATTCTTTGGTCTTTAATATCTACTGTCATTGTCGCACTGAACGGTCTGCATAGTGTCAATGGGTTTGCTATTCTTCTCAACAAGGTCCTACCCTGATACGGGTGGCTGTATCTATGTCCAAAGGAATCCTGCAAGGTACCCCCCCACTGAGATACTTTGTGTTTTGGTATTTTATTATTATTATTATTTTGCAAACATTAGGGCAGTGTGTGTGTGTGTGTGTGTGGGGGGGGGGGGGGGATGGTGGTGTGGGGGGTGGGGGGTGGGTAGGGGGTATTTTGTGTGGTGTGTATGTGTGTGTGTGTTGTGTTGTTTTGTGTGTGTGTTGTGGTGTGTGTGTGCGTGCGTGTGTGTGTGGTGTGTGTGTGTGTGTGTGTGTGTGTGTGTGTGTGTGTGTGTGTGTGTGTGTGTGTGTGTGTGTGTTGTGTTGTGTTGTGTTGTGTTGTGTTGTGTTGTGTATGTGTGTGTAGGCCTATCTGTAAGTGTGTGTGTGCCTATATGTAAGTGTGTGTGTGTGTGTGTGCGCGCGCGCGCGCGCGTGCGTGGTGTGTGTATGTGTGTGTGTGTGTGTGCGTGGTGTGTGTGTGTGTGTATTTTCTCGATGTGTCTGCCTCTATATTTGTTTTATCTGTATTTGTGATAATGTGCAAATTAAAGGTGAGTTAAGTCCCAGGTTAAGTAGCATGATCCAGTCTTTTAACATGCCCTATATGTCCCCCCTCTCTCTTTTTTAGCTGAAAAAGATCGATATCCAGTTGCACGCAAAACACGCACATAAAACACAAACACACACGCGCACGCGCGCGCACACACACACCCACTCACAATCATATACTCACACACACAACGCACAAATAAACAAACACACAAAGAAACAAACACACACAAACACACAAAAGGCCACCCACGCATACACACACACACACACACACACACACACACACACACACACACACACACACACACACACACCACGCACGCACACACACAAACAGAAACAGAAACACACACAAACACAAAACACACAAAACAAACACATACACACACGTACGCACACGCACACACACACACACACACACACACAACACACAAACACACACATACACAAACACACACACACATACACACACATACACACACACACTTGCTTTTGCCTCTCTCTCTCTCTCTCTCTCTCTCTCTCTCTCTCTCTCTCTCTCTCTCTCTCTCTCTCTCTCTCTCTCTCTCTACGTAATAGAGAGAGGGACGGATAGCCTAGTGGTCAGAACATTGCGCTGGCAATTTGACGACCCGGGTTCGAGTCCGGTCGAGGAGATTTTTCCCCTGGAGTTAACATTAGTGCTGACTCCACTCTCCCCAAAAAGTCCTTCGGATGAGACTTTAAACCGAGGCCCCGTGTGCGAAGCGCACGCAGAACATCTTGCGCACACGTTAAATCCTGTTCCGCTTTTCGTAAGAGTAGGCCATCGTGTGCCGGTGGGAACAGATGACATTTATAAAACTGCATACACACGGGGACTGGATGAAAAAAAGCACAAGAGTGCTTATTCCATTATCCTCGATATAAAAGAATAAAATCCTCGATATAAAAGAATAAATCAAATCAAATCTCTCTCTCTCTCTCTCTCTCTCTCTCTCTCTCTCTCTCTCTCTCTCTCTCTCTCTCTCTCTCTCTCTCTCTTCTCTCTCTCTTGTACATTACTCTCCCAATGATACCCCTGCCAAAACAACCCCCCCCCCCCCCCCCCCTCTCTCTCTCTCTCTCTCTCCTCTCTCTCTCTCTCTCTCTCTCTCTCTCTCTCTCTCTCTCTCTCTTTTCCACCTGACACAACTTAACCTGTGCCAAGCAGAGACATGGGCTGCAGTTTGATATGCCTGACCCCGATATATAACTATCAGGTGTCACTCGGGAGGGACTGAGAAAGGCTACACTCCAGTTTCAGCTCAACGGGCCATGTAGTATCTTTTATTCATTTTATTATTTTTTAAAATTTATTTTATTCTTTTTTTTTACATCCAGTCCCCGTGTGTATGCCGGCGCTGTAGTCTAGTGGTTAGGGCGTTGGACTAGTAATCTAAAGGTTGCGGGTTCGATCCCAGCTTTCAGCTATGGCGTTGTGCCCTTGGAAAAGGCACTTTACGGCTATTTTCTCACCCCGCCCAGATGTAAAAGGGGTACCAACCTTGTGTTGGGGGTTAACCCTGCGATAGACTGGCGTCCTATCCAGGGGGGAGTCTATGACTCTCAGTCGCTTAACGCCACAGAAACCGGGATAAGCACCGGCCTGATGAGCCTTAGGCTCGGGATAGACTTTTAACTTTTTTTTTTAACCCCGTGTGTATGCAGTTGTGTAATATTATCATCTGTTCCCTACCGCCACACAATGGCCTACTCTTACAAAAAGCGGAACAGGATTTAACGTGTGCGCAAAAAGATGTTCTGCGTGCGTTCGCACACGCGGAGCCTCGGTTTACAGTCTCATCTGAAAGACTTTTGGGGAGAGTGGGAGTCAGCACTGATGTTAACTCCAGGGGGAAAAAATCCCCTCCTAATGGGAATCGAACTCGGGTTGTCAAATTGCGAGCGCAATGTTCTGACCACTAGGCTAGAGTGCAAGTCAGAAAACAACAGTACCCGAAATCGGAAATCTCCGCTGGGACATTAACTTAATCACAACAACAAAAGTCAGAAAACAATTTTTGTTGTTGCTGATTTTTTTTTTACCTATTCTTGAAACTCTGGAAAAAATGTACTGTGTACTTGTTTTGGTGATTTGAGACACAGAGCAAACAAGGTAGGGATCGGATGGTTGGAAATGATCATTAAATGAAGATTGCTTGTTGTTGCTATAGCAACAGTGGTTCGGTGGTCTAGGGGCAACACGCATGCCTAGAAAGTGAAAAGTCCGGGTCGGAAGTGTGCAGTGGTTTGAACCCCGCTTGGGCCCCAAAATTCCTCCCCCCATCCATTAGACCATGAGCGGTGGTCTGGGTGCTAGTCTTTTGGATGAGATGATAAACCGGGATCCTGTGTGTTACACATCAATATTTAGCGCACGTAAAAGAACCCAAGGCAACAAGAGAGTTGACCCTGTCAAAATTCTGTAGAAAAAAACCACTCTGATTTATTTATTTATTTATTTATTCTTTTTTTTATCGAGGATAATGGAATAAGCAACCATATGCTTTTTTTACATCCAGTTCCCATTTGTATGCAGTTTTGTAAATGTCATCTGTTCCCACCGGCATACGATGGGATAGGGAAAAAAATTAATACAGTTGTAGAAAAAAAAATACTGAGTGGCGCTACTCCTCTGGTGACGCGCTCTCCCGGGGAGAGCAGCCTGAATTTCACGCAGAGAAATCTGCCGTGGCATAAAGTAGTAGGAAATAGGAAAAATACGGTGTTGATCCCGCGCATGCGTATTGCAGTTAGGAAGCTAGCAGACGACAAAGTACTTAGAGGGTACAGTGTTTGCTGAAAAAATAGAAAAAAAATCCAACCTACGGAATTTGTTCAAAAGGACATGAGTTTTGAGTCAGAGGCTAAATTTTCCACAAAAAGTGGGATTTCTTTTTTTTTTTTTTTTTTTGGTCTGAGCATGCCTTAAAACGCGCGGAATGAAAATAAGAGTCGTATAGAAAAGCAAGAAAGAAAAGTGGCCAAAAATAATGGCGGTGTGTGGCCCAAACCCCCAACCTTAAAACCATGAGCATTCTACCACAACCAACTATATATACTGCAAACGTTAAACCATGAGCATTCTACCATAACAACTATATATACTGCAAACGTTCGGTTTCGTGGTAGTAGTTATGTCACAAGACACTGACAACCCTTATCTAGCGAAAGCAAGATTCTGTTTCAAGAAAAAACCCACAAGAGATACGTAGACATGACTCGTTCAAATACGTTTATCCTAACAGCAATGAGTAGACAGACCTGCTCAGTCATCGTGTGGGTGGAGGGTGGCCGTAGCCTGGTGGTTAAAGCGTTGTGTGTTCTGCTCATGATTTGATAGTTTGAGTTCGGGTCCGGGCCCAATTTCAAGGCACCACCGAGGTACCCTTTTCTAGGGGATTTTTTCCCCTGGATTTAACATCAGTGACGACTCTATTCTCCCAAAAGTCCTTTGAAGGAGACTATAATCCGAAGGTAATTGTGCGAGCGCAATCGAATGTTGCGTGCACGTTAAAACATGTTCTGCCTTTCGGAAGACTAGGCTATTGGGCGTCAGTAGAAAGGAATGACAACATTTAAAGCATATGTATACAAGTGTCTTGGTTAGACTCCATCCCCAAAGTCTGGAATGCGGCTACCTTACTGGTGGTCAAAAACGGTGGCATGCGCACAATTTTATGTTTAGAGAATCTGAGAGTTGTTGGCAAAGAACCAAAAAAAAGCACTCACACTACACTACACTACATACACTACACTACACTACACTACACTACACTACACTACACTACCACTACACTACACTACACTACACTACACTACACTACACTACACTACACTACACTACACACACACACACACACACACACACACACACACACACACACACACACACACACACACACCAACACACAAACAACACACAAACACACACACACAACAAACACACACAAACACAAACACACACACACACACACACACACACACACACACACACACACACACACACACACACACACACACTTCACACTACACACACAAACACTACACACACAAACACACACACACACAACAACACACACACTACACTACACACTACACACAAATACCCCCACCCTTTCCCTTTACCTGCATCTTCGTACAGTTTGTACCAGACTCGCGGACCCCACGGATTGCTTGTATCGTCAACGTTCTTCAGAGTCTTGCTGTCCAAGTAAAACCTGGGACTTGGAGGATTCTGACAGCCACTGTCCATAGGGCTGGAGTAGCCACTGTCGCTTCCGTTGGAAATGTGCAAGTGTTCAACATGTGGGAGGACAAACGGGGGTGGAATGGACTGACCACTGCTCCAGGAAGAAGAATCCTCCCCATTAGCGATATCAAGATGACTCGGAACATTTGCGTCTGGGTCAGAATGGAGCCCACAACCTTCATGACCACGTTCTTGATTGGCGTTTGTGTTGATGGAATCAGATGTGTTCCCGGACGTGGATGGAGTTTCTGCCCTTGGGGTCTGACCCACGGTTGTGTTTATTGCGCAATTTCCGCCGGATATGACGTTGCTTCCGGGTTGTGTTTCCGGTACGGACGAGGTTTGGTTTCTTTGTGTGGCGTTGAAGATGGTTTTAGGTTCGGTGTTATCTTGTGAAGCCATTGTTTATGACAAAGTGGGTTTTTTTCTTCTTCAGTCTGAAATAAAATAGAAAAGAGAATTGATACTTAAAACCAAAAACAACAATCGAAAGAAAAGAAAAGATGGCTGCATTACAAAAACAAGCTCAACTTCGGTTACTTAAAAGAAACTGATTTACCAAAAAGTATTTATGTTCACTATGTGTGTAAATCAGCGTCTGATGATTCATAATGTTAGCCATAAAATCAGACAGCACATAGAGTGACAGAAAGAAAGAAAAGAGAACACAAAAAAAGAAAGGAAGAAAAGAAAGACAAGACAAGGGTAGAAACAATAGAAAAGTAAAGCAACAAAAAAATAAAAGAAGAAAGGAAAGAATCTATCCCTTCTGAGAGTCACTGCGTTTGTGTGTGTGTGTGTGTGTGTGTGTGTGTGTGTGTGTGTGTTGTGTGTGTGTGTGTGTGTGTGTGTGTGTGTGTGTGCATTCGAATTTGCAAAGACCTATTAATTGTCATTGATTGCTTGTGTGTTGTATAGGTCGAATGCAAGCGCTTTGGTGTTTTTGTTGTTGTTTTTTGTGTGCAAGATATAGCGCTATATAAATTCCATGTATTTATTATTATTATTATTATTATTATTATTATTATTATTATTATTATTATTATTATATATCATCA
>CM060330.1:12384498-12386998 GCA_030674155.1 Stramonita haemastoma
AACTACCAAACATACAAGCAGGTTAGTCTAATACCAATAATATCGTTTACATCCAAAATTTTGCATACATGCATATGTATAGTCAGTCATTCGGATGAGACTACAAACCGAGGCCCGTGTTGCGAACGCATGCAGAACATCTTGCGCACACGTTAAAACCCCCGTTCCGCCTTTCGGAAGAGCAGGCCATCGTGTGCCGGTAGGAGCAGATGACAAAATTATATATAAAAAAAAGCACCAGCATTCACACAGGTGTCGTGTTTAGACGCCATCCCTGAGGAAAAAAAAAAAAAATGGGTAGGCGCTGCACTTGTGGCGACGCGCTCTCCCCAGGGAGAGCAGCCCGAATTTCACGCAAAGAAATCTGCTGTGACAAAAAGAGGTATAAAATAAAATAAAATAATTCATTAATACATACATACATACATACATACATACATACATACATACATACATACATACATACATACATACATACATACATACATACATACATACATACATACATACATACATACATACACACATACATACACACATACACACACACATACATACATACATACATACATACATACATACATACATACATACATACATACATACATACATACATACATACATACATACATACATACAGAGGTAGTATTTATTTATTTTATTCTTCTATATCAAGGATAATGGAATAGACATTCATGTGCTTTTTTCCATCCAGTCCTTGTGTGTATGCAGTTTTGTAAATGTCATCTGTTCCCACCGGCCTACGATGGCCTACTCTTACGAAAAGCGGAACAGGATTTAACGTGTGCGCAAGATATTCTGCGTGCGTTCGCACACGGGGCCTCGGTTTAAAGTCTCATCCGAAAGACTTTTAGGTAGAGTGGAGTCAGCACTGATGTTAACTCCTGGGGAAAAATCCCCTCGAACGAGGTAAAGGTGTCCCATAACCTGTGTGGTCGTAGGGGAGCCAGGCGTCAGAGACCTCAGCTTCTCTAGGGGCCAGCAAAAAAGATTTGGGTCGTCAAATTGCGGGGACACACAATAACTTTGGGGATGATGTATAAACATGACATCAATGTGTATGCGTTTTTGAAATTTTGTTATCCATTCTTGCCAAAATACAATGGCCTACTCTTTCGAAAGGTGGAACGGGTTTAAACTGCGCAAGATGTTCCCCATGCGTTTGTGCACGGGACTTCGGTATACTAGTCTCACCTTCGGTATACTAGTCTCACCTTCGGTATACAAGTCTCACCTTCGGTATACTAGTCTCACCTTCGTATACAAGTCTCACCTTCGGTATACTAGTCTCACCTTCGGTATACTAGTCTCACCTTCGGTATACTAGTCTCACCTTCGGTATACTAGTCTCACCTTCGGTATACTAGTCTCACCTTCGGTATACAAGTCTCACCTTCGGTATACTAGTCTCACCTTCGGTATACTAGTCTCACCTTGGGTATACTAGTCTCACCTTCGGTATACTAGTCTCACCTTCGGTATACTAATCTCACCTTAGGTATACTAGTCTCACCTTCGGTATACTAGTTCCCCCAGCTGTAAATGGGTACCCGCCCTCTTTAGGGTCAGGGAAAGGTGAAGCAGCGAAGGAGGTAGAGGAGATGGGCGCCACCGCCCTCAACATGCTGGACAATTAAAACTGATGTTTGTTTTGTAGTGACAAAAAAGTCTACATGACTTAAATGGCAATAAAATATTTTGAATCTGGAATCTTTTTTGCCGGCCCCTAGAGAAGCTGAGGTCTCTGACGCCTCGCTCCTCTACGACCACACACAGGTTAGGGGACACCTTTACCTTGACATCGGGCACTAGCCTTCCTAATAATTTTGCAAACTCTGTTGTGGGGCAGGACGTTCGAATCTGTGTTCCGTTGTCTGGTGGAGAAGTATAGGGCCCAGAGCGCCCAGTGTGGTGACTGGCAGATCCACTTTTTGTGGCGACACACTCGAACCTTCCTTCCCCATCCCTTAGGGTTCTCCTTGAGTCCAGCCTTGCTACAGAGCCTGGCGGTGAGTGTTGTGTGTGTGTGTGTGTGTGTGTGTGTGTGTGTGTGTGTGTGTGTGTGTGTGTGTGTGTGTGTGTGTGAGAGAGAGAGAGAGAGAGAGAGAGAGAGAGGAGAGAGAGAGAGGAGAGAGAGAGAGGAGAGAGAGAGAGAGAGAGAGAGAGAGAGAGAGAGAGAGAGTGTGTGTGTGTGTGTGTGTGTGAGTGTGTGTGTGTGTGTGAGTGTGTGTGTGCATGTGTGTGTGAGTGTGTGTGTGTGTGTGTGTGTGTGTGTGTGTGTGGTGTGTGTGTGTGTGTGTGTGTGTGTGTGTGTGTGTGTGGTGTGTGTGTGTGTGTGTGTGGTGTGTGTGTGTGTGTGTAGTGTGTGTAGTGTGTGTGTTGTTTGTGTGTGTGTGTGTGTGTGTGTGTGTGTGTGTGTGTGTGTGTGTGTGTGTGTGTGTGTGTGTGTGTGTGTGTGTGTGTGTGTGTGTTGTGTGAG
>CM060330.1:12389498-12396998 GCA_030674155.1 Stramonita haemastoma
CTGTTTTGTCATTAGACTTTTCTCTTTAAAGTATGAACAATACGCACTGTGTACCTGTATTGTCATAGATTTTCTTTTTAAAGTATGAACAATCGCACTGTGTATCCAGTATTGTCATTAACTTTTCTCTTTAAAGTCTGAACAAATTACGCACTGTGTACCTGTTTTGTCATTGACTTTTCTTTTAAATGTATGAAACAATTGCACTGTGTACCTTGTATTTCTCATTGACTTTTCTGTTTTAAAGTATGAAACAATTGCAATGTGTATTTTGTCATTGAGTTTTTAATAAAGTATGACAATTGCACTGTGTATTTTGTCATTGACGTTTCTTAATAAAGGTATGAACAATTGCATGTGTATATTTTGTCATTGACGTTTCTTAATAAAGTTGAAAAATGCACTGTGTATTTTGTCATTGACGTTTCTTAATAAGTATGAACAATTGCACTGTGTATTTTGTCATGACGTTCTTAATAAAGATGACAATTGCACTGTGTATTTTTGTCATTGACGTTTCTTATAAAGTATGAACAATCGCACTCTGTGTCTGTTTGTCATTGCGTTTCTTAATAAAGTATGAACAATCACTGTGTACCAGTTTGTCATGACTTTTTCTTTAAAGTATGAACAATACGCACAGTATACTGTTGTCATGCTCATTTTGTATACAATCGACGTTGTCTTTTGGGATTGTGCACATAGATGCTGATACCATAGCGAAATTAGTCTTATCACAGGATTGCTTTGGTGCCTAACATGATATTGTATTGGTCACAACAACAGAACTGACTGTTTTTTATTTATCTATTATATATTATGCGAGTATGATAAACATCATTGCTTCTTTTACATCTCTGTATGCGTTTTGTAGTCTTATTACGTCCGATGGTACTCTCGACGGACAGGATTTAGAAGGAAAATGTTGATTTTCATTTTGGGTATGATCGTACATGTTGTTGTATGACGTCGTCGATTTGTTTTGTATCCGATTGATGTATTTATCAATTTTACCAGATCCAGCAGAGTTCTGGTGTTGCTGACTCGTAGTGATCGCAATGAGCCCTCAGCCTCGTTTTGTAAAGACGTATCACAAAATTTTCCACACTTTGGTCTGGATAGGCTAAACGTCACACACAGGAACTCGTTTATAACACACTATCTCATACGGTTTGAGGGACTCGAAATAGCACACACATTTCCGGTGGTCCGTACACTTCCCTCTCTGGGGAGAGCGCGTCGCCACAAGTGCAGCGCCTACCCTTTTCTTTTTCCTGTATGCAACTGTATTTGTTTCCCTATTAGAGTGCCTTTTTTCTACAAATTTTGGCAGGCTCAATCAACCCCCTTGTTGCCGTGGGTTCTTTTACGTGCGTTAAATAGTGATGTATAACACACGTTTATCGTCTCATCCGAAAGACTAGCGCCCAGACCACCATTCAGGGTCTAATGGATGGGGAAAAAGTTTTGGGTACAAGCGGGGTGCGAACCACCGCACACTCCGACCCGAACTTTTTGCTTTCTAGGCAAGGCGCGTTACCACCTGGACCACCGATCCGTTTTGTTCGGTATCTGGGAAGGTGTGTTATCTCTAGACCACAGATTCACTGATGGTGTTAGGCTTCGGAAGGAAAGATTGGTTTTCATTTTTGGCTTTCAACTGACAATAACATAACTACCATGACTATGGGATTGTATGACTTGCACAAAAAGAGATTGAGAATTTTTTTTTTAAAATTCATGTTTGATGTGGTTGTATGTAGTATCGAGTTGAATGTATCAATTCGATGTAGTCTTTTTTTTTGGAAAAAATAATGGCAAAAACTTCCAAAACTTGTGTACATTTTGTTGTGTTTATTGGGAAATATTGCAGTGTTCGTGTATGAAATAAAGTGTCCTGACTTGATCCAGTGTGTGTGTGTGTGTGTGTGTGTGTGTGTGTGTGTGTGTGTGTGTGTGTGTGTGTGTGTGTGTGTGTGTGTGTGTGTGTGTCTATCTGTGTGTGTGTGTGTGTGTGTGTGTGTGTGTGTGTGTGTGTGTGTGTGTGTGTGTGTGTGTGTGTGTGTGTGTGTGTGTGTGGAAGACGCCCTTTGTGAGGAATAATGATCAATGTAGGCATTCGGTTTTGTTAAAATTAAAAACAAACAAGAATTATAAACGTACTATAAAATCTAAAGGAAGAAAGACCAAATTGTTAAATAACTAGAGAAACAAGCACAGGATCAACAAAAAAATATTATTATAAAAAAAATCACTGAAGTAATTTTATTACAATAATTATGATGTTTAGATAACTTTCGTGACTAAAAAAAAATAGAGGAAAAAATAAAGCTGTAATTATGCTAACGTCCCAGCGTAGATTTCCGAGTTAACTGTAGAAACAGAAGTCATCGTGAATTTAATAGGCTGGTGATACAAGGGCATGCACTCTCTCTCTCTCTCTCTCTCTCTCTCTCTCTCTCTCTCTCTCTCTCTCTCTTCTCTCTCTCTCTCTCTCTCTCTCTCTCTCTCTCTCTCTCTCTCTCTCCTCTCTCTCTCTCTCTCTCTCTGTGCTGTTTCTATGATTGGATTTTGCCATCCACATGGAGTCCATAATTATTATGATAGTCTGCCCCATGATGGATAACCAGGCCAAGATTGACTGATTGCTTCATACAGCAATGGTCAGAAAAATAACCAATAGACCACGCTACAGTCTATATAACTCTTTCAAAAGTATATTGGAACCGGAGAAATACATGAACTTGATCACTTCCAGATATGTACGCACTATGTTTATATGCTTTAGATTGGGAGTCACAGAACTGAATAGCAACAAATATAGATTCACAGCAGATAGTAGTTTTTTGGCTTGTCCAAAGTGCAGTTGTGCACTTGAAGGTGAAATCCACTTTCTTTTCTATTGTCCAGCATACACTGAGTTGTGACACACTTATTTAGGCAAGTTTAATCTAGAGCTTTTAAGACACCAGAAGTTATCCATACTAAAGCCACAGTAACCTGAACAAATCGTTGACTTGGCAAAGTATATATTCTATGCCTTCAAATGCAGGAAATCACAATCCACCTAGTGGCTACGATATTCTTAAATCAACTAAAAAAATATATATTTACCTGACACTGGCCAAAGACCTATCGAATGTTAGAATATTGAGATGTTCTTTTTCTTGTTCTTTGTTTTGTTTTGTTTTTTGGGTTTGTTTTTCTTTGGTAACTATAATTTGCTGCAAATTGTGTAAATATGTCATATTCATTTCCCCTTGTTTATGGACACACTAAGTCTGAACATTAAACTATTTTGTCATTGTCATTGTCAATGTCACTGTCATTGTCTCTCCTCTCTCTCTCTTCTCTCTCTCTCTCTCTCTCTCTCTCTCTCTCTCTCTCTCTCTCTCTCTCTCTCTCCTCTCTCTCTCTCTCTCTCTCTCTCTCTGTTTTGTTTACGCTATAAATCGAAGGATAAATCTAAGCACACAGGATATCAAGACGTTCCTAGCGTCAGGGGACGTAACAACGCATTTTTCTTCTAAACGCAACAGTTGTTTCCCTTGGACTGCCACATAGCTTTCCAGGTAAAAGAAGTAAACACTAATAATGGTTTGACTCAGAATGTACCAGTACGAGAGAAAAAAAGTAAAATCTTCTCTAGATTCAATGAATATAACTCCATATAAACTTTAACTTCGACAAAAATACTTGAAAAAAATAAAACAGTCTAACACTTTGATAAAAGATGAAATATTGTGAATCGGGATCGGAATCTTAATTATACACACCACACACACACACACACACACACACACACACACACACACACACACACACACACACTGAAACAAAATAAACACTACAAATTGAATATCATATTTTAATTGTAATCAATATTCAGTAAAAGCAACTAAAATTACTACAAAGGTAAAAATAGCAAAGTAAAAAAAAAAAGCCCAAACACTATGTACAGCCTAATAACTTCATTGCCCCTTTCGTTTCAAGTGAGTAAATGTTACTAGACATAACACATCTGTCTACAAAAACTGACGACCGAGAGTTCGAATCTTTCTTCATAATGAACTGTCAATTGTTAGACAAGCTCATGATTCAATTATCTGTTTTATGAGACGATGAATAAAGGTTGTCAACTGACTTTGCGTTTAGCGCGCGTAAAATAATCTACGGCAACAACTACAATAACAACGAAGAAAGGTTGTCTGTAGTGAAGTTATTTTGCAAAATATCTATAACAATAATGGGTAGGCGCTGTACTTGTGGCGACGCGCTCTCCCCGGGGGAGAGCAGCCCGAATTTCATGCAGAGAAATCTGCTGTGACATACAAAGGTATAAAATAATAACAAAAATTTAAAATATCATCATAGAAATTAGAACAAGCAGGCAGAACAGGGAAAATAATGGCACCGTATTATTACTGGATAGAAAAACAGTGCAAATGTTGCACATGAGAATGTACCGTAAACATGTTTACAATACAATACAATACAATACGATTTGATGCGATAGAACACGATAGAACACATTACAATAAATACATTACAACACAATACAATACAGTACAATATATAATACAATACAATTCAATACAATACATGACTACACAATACAAAACAATACAACACATTACAATACAATACAACACAATACAATACAATACAATGCACTGCGATACAATGCAATTCAAATGGACACGATACAATACCGAACAATTAAAATGCCGTACAATGCGATACCGTGCAATGCAATACCATACAACACAATCCAATGTGATACAATACAATATACAATGCAATGCAATACATTGCAATGTACTATATGTAATGCAATGCAGTATAATGCAATGCAAGCAGCACCAGCGGTGGCAACAGTGGTTCAAGTAAGTGCAGTAATTGTAATAATAATGATAATATAATAATAATTATAATAATAATAATAATAATATATATAGTAGTAGTAGTAGTATAGTAGTAGAGTAGTAGTATAGTAGTAGTAGTGTAGTAGTAGTAGTAGTATAGTAGTAGTATAGTTAGTAGTAGTAAGTAGTAGTTAGTAGTAGTAGTAGTCGTCGTCGTCGTCGTCGTAGTAGTAGAAGTAGTAACAATAACAACAACAACAACAACAACAACAACAACAACAACGAATGATGATGTTAATAATAAAATAATAATAATAATAATAATAATAAATAATAATAATAATAATAATAATAATAATAATAATAATAATAATATAAATGAATAATGAAAATAATAAAATAATAATAATAAAATAAAATAATAAAATAAAAATAATAAAAAAATTTAATAAAAATAATAATAAAAAATAATAAGAAGAAGAAGAAGAAGAAGAAGAAGAAGAAGAAGAAGAAGAAGAAGAAGAATGAAGAAGAAAGAATTGCGAAGAAGAATTGCGAAGAAGAATTGCGAAGAAGAATTGAAGAAGAATTGCAGAAGAAGAAGAAGAAGAAGAGAAGAAGAAGAAAAAAGAAGAGAAGAAGAAGAAGAAGAAGAAGAAGAAGAAGAAGAAGAAGAAGAAGAAGAAGAAGAAGAAGAAGTAAAGGAAGAAGAATGATAATGAATGATGAGAAGATGATGATGATGATGATGATGATGATGATGATGATGATGATGATGATGATGATGATATGATGATAATAATAAATAGTAATAATAAGAAAATAAGAAATAAGAATAATAACAATTGAAATAATAATTCAAATTCATAATAAAATAAATGATAACGAACATTATAAGGATTACACATCACTAACAACCACATGCAGGGTTTGGTGAATAAACCAGAGAGCAACACGAAATGAAAATACAGAGAAAAACAAGAACATTTGAAAATGAACTCCTACACGCATCACGCTCATTAAAACAAACAGCAAATGGCATTGTTCCCTAAAGTAGCTCGTAGAACAGAAAAAGGTTGGTTCCATTGTCAGATTTTATGAATATAAGGAAAAGCAGTTCCTTTGTGTTTTATAACATTCGATGCAACATAAACATCAGATCATATTTGTAACTTTCAAACGTTGCCGAAAATCAGAATTGTTTGTAAGTAAAATATCTTATGAGTTTGCCCGTCGTGTTCGACGATGACTTCCAAAACAGCAGAGGAGGCAGCTGCTGTTTCGGAAACTGGGCAGAAATTTGATTATAGTGGAGATGCTTTGCCCACAGTACATCCCCACTCTCTCGGCCAAGAGGGCACAAGGACAGTCAGCGTTAGAGATGTTCTCCAAAGACCAACTAGCCCCCTGGGCTGCAGCACACATAAGGACTGTGCAAGTCAAGCCTCCTTCTCAGAGAGTCCTAGTCGACCACTGAAGACTAAGTTGTAAAGTGGAATTCTATAAGTGGGAAAGCCACTGGTCATACAGCCTCTCACTTTGCTGTTGCTCCCAGCGTCAATGGTTTAACAAAGAACTGTGATAAAGCCCAGGCGCTGAAGGCATAAAAACATTTATATATATGTAAAGAAACCTACATACTTTGTAAAATATTAAACATAGTCGAAAAAAGGAGTTTAGTGTAGTGTAAAACATCAAAGAAAATCACAATGTAAAAAGAAAACGATTTTTTTTGGTGAAGTATAAACCCAGCGGAAAAAAATAGGGTTTCTTTCCTTATTTTGATTTTAAACAATTCAAACACCAGAAAAAGCTAGGGGATTTTTGTTGTAATAAAATTTCTACATAACTGAAAAAGCCAAATCTATTTTGTACAACATTGAAGTGTAACGGGGAAAACACAGGTTTTTTTTTTTTTTTTACTTTTGGGAAGGGGGATGACATATGAAAAAAAGTTAAAAAAAGCAAGTCATTTGTTTTTAAAAATATCAGAATATCAAATATAACAGAAACGTCAGTTAGTGAACCATAAAGTTCTATCAACCACAACCAAACTAAAACCCAACCAACCAAACAAACCGTCTAAAAAGAACACTGAGCAATATGAAACCTTAGTATTTTGATGAAAGAATTAAGAGTCAAAGAAAAAAAAAACAAAGATTTTTTTTTTTAAAAGAAGAATGAGGGTAAAAAGATGAAATGACAGAGAAATACAAATTATTTTAAGAAAAGAAATATCAGAAGTAATATACAAAAAGCAGTTAAAAATGACTAGAGATGAAACCATAAATTAAAAATCTGCTTATTAAAAAAACAAGCATACATAAATATCAAGAATAAATGACATCAAGCATAACTGATATCAAGCAAAACAAACCAAAATATTTCCAAGCAAACAAACCAAAAAAAAAGCCCAACCACTATGCATAGCATAAACGGTTCCTTGCCTTTTCATTTTAAATGAACATAGTAGGATACAAAACAAGGTATGGCAGAAAATAAGGTGTTTTTGTGGATTATATCATATTTATAACTGTTAAAACAGTTAAAAAAAACCCCCTTAAACATGTTAAAACAGTTACCTTTAGGTCATGTAACGCGAAAAAAAGCCTTTCCTTTCTGTCAACAATAAAAT
>CM060330.1:12406998-12411998 GCA_030674155.1 Stramonita haemastoma
AGACACACAGAGACAGATATGTATGTATATATATATATATATATATATATATATATATATATATATATATATATATATATATATATATATATATATATAGAGGAGAGAGAGAGAGAGAGAGAGAGAGAGAGAGAGAGAGAGAGAGAGAGAGATTTTTGGGAAAGGTTGCTCTAATTTTTGGCTAATAATGTTGGCAATAAGATTTTTTTCTCTGGTATGGTTGTATGGAGTAATTGCTTATCCTGCTGGCATGCCATAAACAGTGTGTTCTTTTATGTATGTGTATGTCTGTTTCTGCCTCAGTCTCTCTCGTCAGTACTTTTATATATTTATAATAATAATAATAATAATAATAATAATAATAATAATATAATTACTATATCTATATCATTATTATTAATTATCATTATAACTATCATTATCATCATTATTATCATTTTTTATTTTTATTTTCTATTTTTTTAAAAACTGTTTTTTCGCATGTTAACTTTCTTATTCTGTGGGTTGTGGGTGTATGGCCCAGAGGTATTGCACTTGCCTAGAAAGCGAAAAGTCCTCGTTCCAAGTGTATAGTGGTTGGATTTCTGCTTTGGCCATAAACTTTACTCCATCCACTAAACCCTGAGAAGTGGTCTGGGTGCTTGTCTTTCAGATGAGACGATAAACCGAGGTCACGTGTGTTACATATAATATTTTGCGTATGTAGAAGATTCCACGGCAACAAGGGAGTTGTCCCTGGTAAAATTCTGTATCAAAAGCCACTTTGAAATGGAAACAAAAACAACAAAATCGGTACAGTTGCAGAAACAAAAAATAATGGGTGATGTTGCTTTGTGGCGACGAGTTCTCTCCGGGGAGAACAGCCCAAATTTGATGGAGAGAAATCTGCCGTGACTTAAAGTGGTATACTATACAATGCAACTGTGTGTGTGTGTGTGTGTGTGTGTTGTGTGGTGTGGTGTGTGTGTTGTGTTGTGTGTGTGTGTGTTGTGTGTGTGTGTGTGTGTGTGTGTGTGTGTGTGTGTGTGTGTGTGTGTGTGATGTGTGTGTGTGTTGTATGTATGTGTGTGTATGTGTGTGTATGTGTGTGTGTTAGTGTGTGAGTATATGTGTATGTGTGTGCGTGTGTGTGTGTGTGTGTGTGTGTGGTGAGAGAGAGAGAGAGAGAGAGAGAGAGAGAAGAGAGAGAGAGAGGAGAGAGGAGAGAGAGAGAGAGGAAGACAGACGGACAGAACAGAGACAGAGACAGACAGACAGAGAATGTAAAAAATAAGAAATGTAATAAATAAATAAGAATACTTTACCCCAAAAAACATACGCAACACACACACTCCAACACACACACACACACACAACCAAAACAACAACACACACACACAAAAACCACACACACAAAACACAACACACAACACTAACACACATAATAGGCTGGACTCACCAGCTAAGGTTGGACAATAGTGTACATGTAATTTGCTATTACAGACAGAGAGAGAGAGAGAGAGAGAGAGAGAGAGAGAGAGAGAGAGAGAGAGAGAGAGAGAGGGGAGAGAAGAGAGAGAGAGAGAGAGAGAGAGACGAGAAGAGAGAGATGAAAGAAAGAGAGAGAGAGAAGATGAGAGAAGAAAGAGAGAGAGAGAACAGACAAGATTAGAACAAGAAGAGAGAGAGACAGAGAAACAGAAGAAGAGAGAGACGAGAGAGAGAGAACAGAGAAGAGAAGAAAACAGAAGACACCAAGAGACAACAGACAGACACAACAAACACACAGACAAAGACAAGAAGTGAGAGAGAGCTAAGAGAGAGGAGAGAAGGAGAGAGAAGAGAGGAGAGAAGAGACATAGTGACAGAACAAACAGACAGAGAAGAGAGAGACAGAGACAAAGAGACAGATATACAGAGACAGAGACAAAGACACGAGAGAGAGACAGAGACAGAAGCACTAAAGAGAGAGAAATGTCATGATGTGTATGGTTTCAGCACTCACTCAGAAACAAAATGTCACAAAAAATGAGGTCCTAGATAGGGAGGAAGTAGTTGATAACCAACGCTCCTGTTGACTTCTGTCTGAAGTTTCTAAGGAGTCATCATCATCATCATCGTCATCATCATCGCCATCATCGTTATCGCATCATCATCGTTATCGTCATCGTCGTCGTCGTCGTCATCATCACCACCACACCACCACACCACAACACACACCACAACACCACCACCACACACACACACACCATCATCAGTATCATATCGAATCACAAGCAGACACATCATCACATCACGGTCGCGTGTCGTTGTCATCGTGTCGTCGTGTGTTCACACTCATACCTCAGAATCATCATGTCATCATAAATCAATATCATATC
This sequence comes from Stramonita haemastoma, assembly GCA_030674155.1. Taxonomy (NCBI): domain Eukaryota; kingdom Metazoa; phylum Mollusca; class Gastropoda; order Neogastropoda; family Muricidae; genus Stramonita; species Stramonita haemastoma. The sequence goes on from CM060330.1 coordinate 12,409,359, forward strand.
ATAGAATATTCATAATCATCCGTCTCACTCTATCATCTCGTCTGAGTGTCTAGGTCTCTCGTCGTCGTCGTCGTCATCCATCATCTATCATCATCTCATTTCGTCTCGTCGTCGTGTCGTCGTCATCATCACACCACCACCACCACCACCATCAATATTCATCATCACACTACACTTGCACTGCACTAACATTTTACAGGCGGATGTCTTAGTTCATTGAAACCTTAAAGCGCCTCTATGCACCCGGTCCCCGTGTACATTAGGATACTAGTATGAAATATAACGAACACTGAAGGATAGACTGCAGAGTATCATGTAGGGATATACAGAAGCGTAACACTGGGAGACAGGCTCTATAATAGACTGGGGATAGACTAAAGCGTAGCAGTGGCCAGATAGATAGTAGTCACGTAGAAGAGAAATGCGAAGGGGAAGGAGAAAGAGAATTGCAAAGAATGCGAAGGAGAATCGAAGAGAAAGAAGAGTAAGAAGGATGCTAAGAATGCGAGGAAGAAAAAGGAGAATGCGAAGAAGAATGCCAAGAATGCGCAGAAGAGAAGAAGAATGCAAAGGAAAGGAATGCGAGGCAGAAGAAGAATGCGAAGAATGGAAGAAAAAAGAAGGAAGAACAAGAATGCGAAGAATGAAGAATGAAGAAAAGAAGAATGCAAAGAAGTAGAAGAGAAAAGAAGACTAGATAGAAGAAGAAGAAGAAGGAAGAAAGAGAAGAAAAAGAAGAAGAAGAAGAAGAAGAAGAAGAATGAAGAAGAAGAATGCTTAGAAGAATGCGAAGTAGAGGAAGAACGCAAAGAAGAATACGTAGAAGAAGAATGCAAAGAATGCGAAAATGCGAAGAAGGATGCGAAGAATGCGAAGAAGAATACGAAAAAAAGGATGCAAAGAATGAGAAGAAGAAGGAGAAGGAGAAGAGAAGGAGAAGGAGAAGGAGAATAATAAATGAGATAATAATATAATGATAATAATAATAATAAATGATATAATAATAATAATATAATAATGAAAGAATGAAGAAGAATAAAAGAAGAAAAGAAAGAATGAAAAGAAGAAAAAAAATAAAAAAAATAATAATAATAATAATAATAATAAAATAAAAAAAAATAAAAAAAGAAGAAGAGAAGAAGAAGAAGAAAAAAGAAGAAAAGAAAGAAGAAGAAAAGAGAACAAAGAAAAAAAAAAAGACACGAAAGCAAAAAACACCAAAACGAAAGAAGAACACAACAACAACAACAACACAAAACAACAAGAAAAAAAACACAGAACAACACACCAAATACAAACACACAACACACACACACACACACACACAACACAACACAAACACACACACACACACACACACACACACACACACACACACACACACACACACACAACACACACACACACACACACACCACACCACAACCACCACACCACACACCACACACACACACACACACACACACCACGCACACACACACACACAGTCCTTCGGATGAAACCATAAACCGAAGCCCCATGTGCGAACGCACGCAGAACATCTTGCGCACACATTAGACTCTGTTCCACTTTTCGTAAGAGTAGGCAATTGTATGTCGGTGGGAACAGATGACAAGATAAACAAAACTGCATACACACAGGGACTGGATGTGAAAAAGCACATGAGTTCTTATTCCATTATCCCCGAAATAAAAGAAAGAATAATAATAATAAAATAGCACACACAAACACCCCTACAAACACCACACACACACACAAACACACACACAAAACACACACACACACACACACACACACACACACACACACACACACACACACACACACACACACACACGCACACACACGCACGCACACACACACACACACACACACACGAACACACACACACACACACACACACACACACACACACACACACACACACACACACACACACACACACACACACACACGCAAACGCTAGTACAACAAAACCTGACATGCATAAGAGACTGTCAGAAATGAAAATTGATGACAGAAAGGAGACTAAACCCTACAGCACCTCTGCAAATGCTATTGTTTTGACACAACGAATTGTGATAGTATAACCTTTCTGTGAGTTGACAGCGTCATACTCTTCTCTGTCTCTCTGTCTTTCTGTCTCTGTATCCGTGTCTCTCTCTGTCTCTTTGTCTTTCTCTCTCTTGTCTCTCTCTTGTGTGTCTCTCTTCTGTCTCTCTCTCTCTTCTCTCTCTCGTCTCTGTTCTCTCTCTTCCTCTCACTGTATCTCTCTTTCTCTCTCTGTCTGTTTCTGTCTCTCTGTCTGTCTCTGTCTGTCTGTGTCTCTCTTTCTGACTCTATCTTTCTGTCTCTGAATATATACATATGTATATATACATATATATAATGTTTTTGCTCTGCTTTGTTTTGCTTTGTAGTGTTCATATATACATCTATCTATCTATCTATCTATCTATCTATCTATCTATCTATCTATCTATCTATCTATCTATCTATCTATCTATCTATCTATCTATCTATCTATCTCTATCTATCTATCTATCTATCTATCTATCTATCTATCTATCTATCTATCTATCTATCTATCTATCTATCTATCTATCTATCTATCTATCTATCTATCTATATCTATATATC
>CM060330.1:12435652-12440266 GCA_030674155.1 Stramonita haemastoma
GAGGAGAGAGAGAGAGAGAGAGAGAGAGAGGAGAGAGAGAAGAGGAGAGAGAGAGAGAAGGAGAGAGAGAGAGAGAGAGAGAAAGAGAGAGAAAGAGAAAGAGAGAGAGAGAGGATTTATTCATTTATTTATTCTTTTATATCGAGGATAACAGAATAAGCAACATGTGCTTTTTTTCATCCGGTCCCGTGTGTATGCAGTTTTTGTAAATATTGTCATCTGTTCCCACCGGCACACGATGGCCTACTCTTACGAAAAGCGGAACAGGATTTAACGTGTGGGCAAGATGTTCTGCGTACGTTCGCACACGGGGCCTCGGTTTAAAGTCTCATCCGAAGGACTTTTGGGGAGAGTGGAGTCAGCACTGATGTTAACTCCAGGAAGAAAATTTCCTCGACCGGATTCGAACCCGGGTCTTCAAATTGCCAGCGCAATGTTCTGACCACTAGGCTATCCGCCCCCAGGAGAGAGAGAGAGAGAGGAGAGAGAGAGAGAGGAGAGAGAGAGAGAGAGAGAGAGAGAGAGAGAGAGGAGAGAGAGAGAGAAGAGGAGAGGAGAGAGAGAGAGAGAGAGAGAGGAGAGGAGAGAGAGAGAGAGAGAGAGAGAGAGAGAGAGAGAGAGAGAGAGAGAGGAGAGAGGAGAGAGAGGAGAGAGAGAGAGAGAGAGAGAGAGAGAGAGAGAGAGAGAGAGAGCACACGATGTCACTAAACTGGACAACCTGAAAATAGAAAATGGATGAACTGTCAACAGCCAAAAGCAAAAAAAAAAAAAAAAAAAGAAAACAAGCAGCCCCCTCCCCTGCCACCTCCAAAAAACACAAACGGAAAACATGAAACAAACAAACCTATATAACAAACAAACAATCGCCATAGGGAAAATGTATAGAAATATTTTCCTTTCCTCGAAACCATTGCCTTTCTTTTACCCAAATAAAGAATATAATATCACGAAATCTTGAGTTTCTTGTCATATTTTCGCCACAGGCAGTTCTCTACTTCTTTGTTGCTTTTGAAGACCAGGATGGCTAGTTTTTTTTTCTATATGGGGATGGGATATGATAGTGTATAATTTTATAATGGGACTTATCACTCATGTCCCACCTTTCTCCATCGCCCAGAGCAGAAACATGATGTAAAATTATAGTCGATATACATTGCTTATCTTCTGGAAAGAAATCCAGTCAGTAGATATCATTTCAGCTACATACATGATATCAACTGCATAACGTAGTCCATTGGTTGAAAAAGCACAACATGTGAGTTTCATGTATTTTGCTACCCTATTTTTTTTCTCTTCTGAATAATGATTGGTATGGCTGCAAGATTTGTTTTATATGCATGCTTCTGTTTTATTGGTATGGACAACTAGAAAGGTGAATAGACACATGTAAGTCTGTGCGTGAATTGACCTGATAGATCATACCCCCCTCCCCCAAAAAAAAAAAACAACAACCCCAAAATAATCCACCAGGTGCCACTTAGAATCAGCCCTTACTCGTGGAGATGCCGGGGGCCTTTCAGTATAAAGTAGAATCCCATGTTCAAGAAATTCTGTGCTGCAAATTCCCTCTTTTCTATTCCTCTCTTATTTTATGCCTTGTTCCTTTTCTTCTAATCAACTTATTTCGTCTATTTTCTACCTTCAGGTCCATTCTCCTGTCTTTTATTCAAAAGACTTAAGAGATAACAGCTGATCCAGAGAAGCCAAGATATTGAAAATACAAGTCTAGGTTATGGAGGATGTTTTTCTCCTTTTGACTCTACCCCCCACCTCCTCCTCTCTTCCTCTCTACCCCAACTCTCTCTCTTCTCTCTCTCTCTCTCTCTCTCTCTCTCTTCTCTCTCTCTCTCTCTCTCTCTCTCTCTCTCTCTCTCTCTCTCTCTCTCTCTCTCCTCTTCTCATCTCTCTCTCTCTCTCTCTTCGTCTATACATCATCTGCTCTGCTGCTGCTGCGCGTCACGCTGTCGTCTCATGGTGGTGCGCGGACGTGTGTTTGTGGTTGTGGCTTGTGGTAGTGCGTGTGCTTTGTGTGTGTGCTGTGTCGTGTGCTGTGTGTGTGTGTGTGGTGTGTGTGTGTGTGTGGTGTGTGTGTTGTGTTGTGTGTGTGCGTGCGTGCATGTGTGTACGTGTGTTGTGTGTGTGAGTGTATGCAGATGTGCGTGTGCGTGCGTGCGTGCGTGTGTCGTGTGTGTGTGGTGTTGTGTGTGGTGTGTGTGGTTCGTGCGTTGTGTGGTGTGTTAGTTGTGTGTGTGTGTGTGGGTGTGTGTGTGTGTGTGTGTGTGTTGTGTGTGTGTGTGTGTGTGTGTGTTTGTGTGTGTGAGTGTCATGAGGTTGCAAGAAACAGGGGCTGACATAACTTTTTATGAAGGGACACATATGCTGCTTACAAGCTAATTGTATTCAAAGTCGCCACTTTTTGCACCTAAAAACAAATCATCTTAATGAGGTCATTCTAAAGCGAAGGCAATGCAAATCCGCTAGAGAATGAATGGCCTTATTTCCTCGTGGGGATGCCGGGGGGAGAGGGGGGGGGGGCTATCTGTATAAATACCATCACTTGAAATTATGTGCTAGAACTTCTCTCTTTTCCATCCCTATCTTTGTGTCGCACTGCTGTTTAGCGCCTAACAAATCAGGCCCAGTGCCTGTCAGTATAAACAGCATTGCCACCTTCTGGAAATTCTGTGCTAGAATTTCCCTCTTTTCTATCCCTCTCCTTCTTTTTGCTTCGTTCCTTTTCTTCCTCTCATTTCGTTCTTGCCTATTTTTTGCCTTCTTGGTCCATTCTCCTGTATTTTCATTTTCAGAAAGACTTAAGAGAGAACAATTCTCTCCCTGCCAAAGTTTGATGGGCTAAGCATGACTTGTCAGGCACTTAATGGTAGGGCAACATGTTTTTGCTATAATGACAGACTACAAAAGTTAAAGTATAAGCATTCGACAATGACAAAAAAAGTCAATTATAATTAATTGTAATCAGGAAACTAAAAAAAAGAAAAAAGATGCTATCACTCTTTTGCCATGTGCTTTGCAACAAATTGCTATTGCCTGAATTCTACAAGAAAAAAACCGGACATGTCATTCATAGCTTTCACAACTCTTATTGTCTTTGTTCAGAAAAGAGATACACTTACCAGCTTTCCTTCCGACAAACTAGCTTTCTTAGTCTTTGTGGCCCTCCTGTCGCAACAACTCCGGCGCAACACCTATCCAAGATGGTGGGAGAGAGTGTATGCATACAGTACGATATTGTCTGGTGCCGTGGGGTCTTTTACCGTGCAAAAGTGAGGTTGGACGGGGCTGAAAACGGGTCTTTGGCTGGCATCTAAGCTCAAAACGGCACCTTTTTCGGACCGGGGGTGGGTATGCTTGCGCGCACGCTCGCACGAGCTGGTGTTTATCAGTACGTTTGTTTGTGTGCACGTATGTGGCTGCCACCCTCCACTTTGTCCTGGTGCATCAAAATGCTGTATATTGTCATTATTCTTGTGCGCAATGCTTGTTTTTTGTGGCGTACACTTACCAGTTTTCCTTCCGACAAAATAGCTTTCTTAGCTGTTTGGGGCCCTCGTGTCGCCACAAATATGGCCCACACCTATCCAAGATGGTTGGAGAGAGTGTATGCATACAGTACGATAATCGTCTTGGTGCCGCGGGGTCTTTTACCGAGCAAAAGTGGGGGTTGGACGGGGCTGAAAATGGCTGTTTGGCTGGCATCTAAGCTCAAAACGACACCTTTTTCGGGCCGGGGGTAAGTATGCTTGCGCACCACGTGCGTAAGCGCTGGTGTTTATCAGTGCGTTTGTTTGTGTGCGCATGTGGCGGCCACCCTCCACTTTGCACTGGTGCATCGTATTGCTGTATATTGTCATTATTCTTGTGCGCAAAGCTTGTTTTTTGTGGCGTACACTTACCAGCTTTCCTTCCGACAAACTAGCTTTCTTAGCTCTTTGGGGCCCTGGTGTCGCCACAAATCCGGCGCCACACCTATCCAAGATGGTGGGAGAGAGTGTATGCATACAGTACGATACTCTCTTGGTGTCCTGGGGTCTTTTACCGTGCAAAAGTGGGGGTTGGACGGGGCTGAAAACGGCGTTTGGCTGGCATCTAGGCTCAAAACGACACCTTTTTCCGGGCCGGGGTGGGTATGCTTGCGCGCACGCGCGCGCGCTGGTGTTTATCAGTGCGTTTGTTTGTGTGCGCGCATGTGGCGGCCACCCTCCACTTTGCCTGGTGCATCGTATTGCTGTATATTGTCATTATTCTTGTGCGCAAAGCTTGTTTTTGTGGCGTACACTTACCAGCTTTCCTTCCGACAAACTAGCTTTCTTAGCTCTTTGGGGCCCCTGTCGCCACAAAACCGGCGCCCACCTATCCCAAGAGGTGGGAGAGGTGTATGCATACAGTACGATATTTCTTGGTGCCCTGGGGTCTTTTACCGTGAAAAAGTGGGGTTGGACGGGGAAAAAACGCTCTTGGCTGGCATCTAGGCTCAAAACGGCCCTTTTTCCGGGCGGGGGTGGGTATGCTTGCGCGTACGCGCGCGCGCGCTGGGTGTTTTTCAGTGCGTTTGTTTGTGTGCGCCATTTGGCGGCCACCCCCCACTTTGCCCCT
>CM060330.1:12440366-12455366 GCA_030674155.1 Stramonita haemastoma
CCTAGAATCATTCTGTCATCGCCATGCCGAAGTCGGAAGCGCTGGACCTGACTTGTCGGACGCTTAATGGCGATCGCAACGCAATTTTGCTCATGGGACAGACACAGGCTGCAGTCAGAGCGTTCGACGAAGAAGAAGAATCCTTTGTCATCAAGACTGTTCCCGTCCTAGGTACTTCAATACCTGAGGATGCGGCACGAGCTAGTGGAAACACCCATAAATGTAATACCAGTATGTGATCTGTTGTTGTTGGCCGTTCCATAGCTTAACCTTCTGAGAGTACTCAAGAACATGTACTCTGTTTCGCACATCATACTTCGGAATATCACTGAGATTAGAAAAAAAATATTAGAAGAAGTTTGCGTATATGGCTGGGTTTTTTTTTTCAAGTGCTTTACCATATAGGCAGCTGTACTCTGTCTTCAGAAGATTTTTTAAAATCCTTTTATGGATGTAAAGCTCATACTAAGAGTATGTAATGGAAGAAGACAATCTTTACATAGTTTAAAGCATAACATTTTAATATTGGCATTTGAACTTTGTTTACATCAAAGACCCACATACTACTACTACTACTACTACTACTACTACTACTACTACTACTATACTACTACTACTACTACTACTACTACTACTACTAATAATAATAATAATAATAATAGGCACCTATCAGTCTCGAAAGACTACGGAGTTGCACTCTAGTCTTTAGAGACTAATCATCATCATCATCATCATCATCATCATCATCATCATCATCATCATCATCATGATGATGATGATGATGATGATGATGATGATGATGATGATGATGATGATGATGATGATGATGACGAAAATACTACTAAAGATGATAATAATAATAATAATAATCCTAAAAACAGTGATAATATTCTTTGTACAAAATTCGGAGTAAGTGTAATCTATCGCGAAATAGCCCGGAGTCAAAATTTATTTTTTAGGCCCAAAAAATCTCAAGTGTATAAACACTGCACAATATTGTGTGCAACAACATGGTAATTGTTTTAGGGCTAGTGAACTAAAAAATTATCAAGGATGCGCTCTCCAGGGAAAACATCATTTCCCATTTCTGTGGTATTTTATTTCACTGAGACAGGCTCCAGTTCCCAGTGTACCTCTCGAAGTTCTGCATTGTCCACTGTGATCAGCTCTCCAGTGCTGTAGAGGGGACTTCTCTCTTAACTCCTCCAGGAGTCGGTGGGGCATTGAAGTTTGTTTTTCAGACAGTGTTTCCAGGGGATAATGTGTAGGCTACATGGCAGAGCGTGTCTGTTTTCCAGGTAGCAGGGTGCAGGCTGGTTAGGTTTGATCAGGTATACTGCTGACCTGGTTGGCTGTAGCAGGCCTGCATTCTAGCACAAAGGGATAGTTGGTAATGCGAGGGCAAGATGTTCACTTTAGCAGGGGAGCCCCACAAATAGATATTTCAATGGTGCCAAGAGAATGGTTGGAATGTTGTCCACAGCATGATGATCTTGTTAAATTAAAATCGTTTATATGATTGTGTTCTTACACACTGCTCTTCCTTTTCAGGCCTGCTAATCTACATGGAAAACTACACCGCAGTGAACTACACCATACAACGCTGCACCACGGAACACTTCACCACGGAACACTTCACCACGGAACACTTCACCGCGGAACACCACCACGGAACACTTCACCACGGGACACTTCACCGCGGAACACTTCACCGCGGAACACTTCACCGTGGAACACTGCACTGCCCAGTGACTCGCTGTGGGATTTCTGCCACATTCTTGCATGTCAGGAATGGAACTACACAACTCCAGTAAGTAGGCCTATTATTTTTTCCGTCTTACCGTTGTGGTGTGTCGTGTTGCGCCGTGCCTTGCCGCGCCGTGTCGGGTTGGGTCGCGTCGTGTAGCGTCGTGTCGTGTCGGGTCGGGTCAGGTCGCTTGCCATGTCTGGTCGCGTCGTGTCGCGTCGCGTCGTGTCGTGTCGGGTCGGGTCGAGACAGTCCGGGTCGGGTGCATGCGTGCCCTGCCGTTCCGAGTCGCATCACATCGCATAGTGTAGTTTGTTATGGTAAATTTTTCTGTGCGAAATTCAAGCTGACCTCCAAAGGGAGAGCACATCTCCACCAGAGCATTACCTCCCATTACTTAAAAAAATAATTACTTTCTGCATGTGCATTTGTTTCCCTATAAATGTGACTCTCTCTCTCTCTCTCTCTCTCTCTCTCTCCTCTCTCTCTCTCTCTCTCTCTCTCTCTCTCTCTCTCTCTCTCTCTCTCTCTCTCTCTCTCTCCACTCTAACCCAAAGTCCTTCGGATGAGACTTTAAACCGAGGCCCTGTGTGCGAACGCATGCAGAACATTTTGCACACACGTTAAATCCTGTTCCGCTTTTCGTTAGAGTAGGCCATTGTGTGCCAGTAGGAACAGATAAGATTTACAAAACTGCATACACACGGGGACTGGGTGAAAAAAGCACTTGAATGCTTATTCCATTATCCTCGATATAAAAAAGACTAAATTTAACTTGACTCTCTCTCTCTCTCTCTCTCTCTCTCTCTCTCTCTCTCTCTCTCTCCTCTCTCTCTCCTCTCTCTCTCTCTCTCTCTCTCTCTCTCTCTCTCTCTCTGTGTCTCCCATCTATCTATCTATCTATCTATCTATCTATCTATCTATCTATCTATCTATCTATCTATCTATCTATCTATCTATCTAACTGCCTGCCTGCCTGCCTGCCTGCCTGCCTGCCTGCCTGCCTGCCTGCCTGCCTGCCTACCTACCTACCTACCTACCTACCTATCTATCTATCTATCTATCTATCTGTCTATAATGTGCACGCATTTATTTTAATCTTGAATGTCAGTTTGTTCTGTGCAGAATCCTTCCGTCGTCAAGGTTGTTCCCGTCCTAGGTACAACGCCTGAGGACCGCGGCACTAGCAAATGGAAGCACCCTATAAGATAATACCAGTGTGTCATCTATCGTTAGGCATTCCACAGTTAAACATTCTGAGAGAACTAAAAAATATGCACTATGTTTCGCACTATACTTAAATATCAGTGACTGCACGGTGCGCGCATTCTGAGACTACGACTACGCTACACCACGGAAGCTACGCTACACCACAGAAGACTACGCTACACCACGGAAGACTACGCTACACCAAGGAAGACTACACTACACCACTGAAAAACCACAGACTATTACACCACGGAAAACACCACTGCAGAACAGTGTGCTCGCACCCACGCGCAATTTTGTTCTTTTATTTTGAGGATAATGGAATGACACTCGTGTGCTTTTTTACATCTAGACCTGTGTGTGTGCAGCTTTGTCAATGTTGCCATCCATTCCCACAGGCACACAATAGCTGCTCTTCTGAAGAGCGAAACGGGTTTTAACGTGTGGGGCAAGATGTTCTGCGTGCATTCGCACACTGTAATTGGGTTTATAGTCTCATCGGAAGAACTGGGGGGGGGGGGGGGGGGGGGGGAGGAGAGAGAGGGTTGTGGAGTCGGCTTGATAACTCCAGAGGAAAACATCCCCTTGAACGGCATTCGAACCGGGTCACCATATCATGAGCGCAATGCACAACGCTCTAACCAATCAGGCTGTCCCGTCCCCCTCCCTACCTACATGAAATGGTTTTGGTTTGTTTTAACTGTGAGGAGAAACATAGCCTTCAAATCACTCAGCTCTGTCAGTTTTCTTCCCTACATTTTATCACACGCTATCTAGTTGCAAGGACGAGTAAAAGAAAAAAATAATTTAAGTTCGTGACATTTTAGAAATGTTGTTGTTGTTGTCTTCAATTTAACGTCTGTTCACACTCAGTGATATTAGACGAGAAAAGTGATAAGTAAAGAAGTTGAAGAAGGGGAGTGGAAGGAGTGGGAGAAGAAAAGACTGAAGAGTTAGCATGTGGGTGGATGTTTTTGTACATGAAAAGGTAATAATACTTTTATACATATATATAAATTAAAAGATAAAAAAACCAAAAAAACAACAACTTAGACATGAGAAAAGTTTAAATTTAACAAAGTGTGGAACATTAAACATCAATAATGTAACTACAACAAATTTTCAAGTGGACTGTGCAATAAAAAATCTAGCAATGGCAAAGGCTAACTTTGAATTTTCAAATACATTTTTCATAGACTGCTCGGAAAAATATAGGTAAGAGGGGCTTTACAATTGGGCACTCAAATATGATATGAGCATTTTGTAATGTGATCTCCACATAGACATTTGACATTTTTGCAAAATTTTGTTGATGAATGCATTTAACTTCATTCTAAAAATACAATGCATTTACTCTTCTTGCGGTTTGGCACTTAACTTTATTTTAGAGGGAGATATGTAACATGAAGTAAGGGAACTAGTCAGACAACTCTTTAGACATTGTTCCTTGAATTGAACAGATTCTTTCAACTTACTCCATGACGTTTGTTCTAATAATGCGGTATCCCTCTGTAGAGATAAGGGAACATGTAGTTCTATTGATTCCAAATCATGTCTTGCCCCCTTTTTTGCAGCTCTATCAGCCCACTCGTTTGGAAATATTCCAACATGTGAAGGTACCCAACAGAAATGAACCGGAATACCTCTTATACTGAGAAGGTGTATGACGTATTTAATTTCAAAAATGATTCTGGATACTTTCTTGGAATTTGGGGATTTTATAGCATACAGTACCGACTTAGAGTCTACACAGAGCAAAATAGGAATAATGGAAAATCAAGAATGTGGTTAAGAGCCATAAGAATAGCAATTAATTCAGCTGTAAATATTGAATGATGTTTACCAAGATAGTATGATTTCTCTGTTTTAAATGCTGGTATGACAAATGCTGAACCAGATTCATGGTTTTCTAAGACAGATCCATCTGTATATACTTTAGAAATGTGTTAGTTTGTGAAGCATACTATTAATCAAAATGTATTTTCCCTTCCATATCAAAATTCGCCGATATTTTTTAGTCTTTCTGTTTCTGCTGTAATTACTTAATGTCAGACCTCATAGCTGGTGTCTGCATTTTTTTCTTCATATTGAGCTAGTAGTAAACAAAGGATGAAGTCTCGTTCCTTTCCTTCATGTTGGGTCAGTTGGAATCAAAGTATAAAGTGTTTTTATGGTATTTAGCTCGGTGGAATCAAGGTAAAAAAAAATGTCCCTAATACATAATTAGTATCAATGTTATTTCCTTCATACTGAGTTTGTATTAAAACTATACCCTCTTCCCTTCATATTGAACCAGGGGGTATGCAAGTATAGAAATCTTTCCTTCATTTTTGGTTAGATGGCTTCAAGGCATAAAAATATTTCCTTCATATCAAGTGAGTTGGCATCAGTGTAAAGTTTTCTTCCTCCCATCGGGCTAGATTGTATGTAAGTATAAACTTCTTTCCTATTATGGTGAGTGAGTTTTTATTCAAGGAAGAGGCCATTTCTTCAGTTAACTGGTATCAAAGTACAAGTTTTTTCCCTTAATATTAAAGTTAATTTTTTATCAGGTTTGTTAGAATTAAAGCAAAAGCTGTTTCCTCCATGTCAAAAAAAGCATATTACGAAGTATACAGTTATTTCACATTGTTTTATAACTGTCAGAGTGTAGAGTTCCTTACTCCTTGTCTAGTTAGGTGATATCAAGGTGTAAAGCTCTTTCCTCAATATCCAGTTAGCTGCTTACCATGTGCATGAAGGTCTTTTATTTTTGTTCCATCATTTTTCATAAAACTTTTATTTAGCTTACATTTGAGTAGTTGGTATCAAAGTATAAAACTCTGTCTTTCACATTTATTTTGTATCCAAGTTTTCTTTTAATTGAATATTTTTCTACATGTTGAGTTGTTTGGTATGGGAGTATAAAATTCCTTCATTTGTATTATTAAGTTGGCATCAAATCTGAAGCCTTTTCTTTTATATTGAGGTAGTTTTAAATTTTGTGTTTTTCCCTTCCTATTCAGTTTGTGTAAAGGTATGATAGTCTCCCCTTCATAGTGATTGTTAGCATCAAATCATAAAGTAAGTTTTTTGGAGGAGTTATTTGGTGTCCAAGCATAAAGTTTCTTTCGTTCAGAATAAGTTAGCTGGTATCAATTTATAACATTCTTTCTTGTATATTGAATTAGTTGTCAAAATTAGGGAAAAAAAACTTTTTGTATTGAGTTATTGTTATCAAAGTAAAAAGTTTTTTCTTTACCTTTTTAGTTGGTACCAAAGGTGTCGAAGTATAAAGATCTTCCTCCATGTTGAAATAGTTCCTAAGTATTTTCTGTCTTGAATATTTTGCTACTACATGTATTATAATATTTTTCTTTCTATTTAATTTTTCGGTTCTAAAGTAAAAGGTCATTTTCTTCATATCCCAGCTTGTGGTAATATGAGGACGTTTTTCTTATACTGAGATAGGGCGAGGATTAGATCCCAAACACAATAGACACACACACACACACACACACACAAATATATATATATATATATATATATATAATATATATATTTATATATATATATATATATATTATATATATTACACACACATATACACACATACACACACACACACACACACACACACACACACACACACACACACACACACACACACACACACACACACAGGCGCGCGCTCAATTTTTTTATTTTGATTGCTTTTGAAAGAACATTGTAAGCTTTTACTGGCTTACAACGTCGTTTTGTTTTGGCGCCAAAATGCTCAAAATTCTAAATATGATTTCGGATCAGAAGTACTTGTACAAAATAGAGACGAAATGAAAACTCCTGAAAATGTACACTCGACTTCAGACGTTTGTTGTGATGCAAATATTTGCCATAGTCATTGCTGGTATAGCATCGCCTATTTCACAGAAACAAATTATTTTACCTCAATTTTGCGGGATCAGCTTAAGACAGAAAACTATGCACAAGCTGAGTGCAGGATGTTTGAAGAAAGAGCAGTACTTTTCCCCAATACTCCTTTTTCCCTGTAGTGCTGTTCCCTGGAGCTGTCAACACTCCACTCTAACCCTTGTTCTTGCCCCATGCCGCAAACCCTAACACTTCACCAGTTTGATCCTAACTATTAACTCTTTGACACGGATTCCTTAACTCTGACTCAGTTCTGCGGTATGGGGAAACAGCTGTATAAGGGAACAGCAGCACAGGGAAAGAGGGGTTTGGGGGTACTGACCGTTTGGAAATATTTTATTCCGGAGAATATCGTGATAGAGACATGATTTGCAAAAGAGATGATATGCAGAAAAATAATGATTATAGCATCCTTATGCTTGCATAGCACTGATGCTTCAAGAATTGTTCTATTTTTAGTTTTCTGCAGGACCAAAGTAGGATGGCTTGCCACCACAGTCCACAAATCGGATATCTTCGCTGGAGCTATATAACAACAGAAAAAAACAGTGTTCTGATAACCTTTGAAAATAACGGCAATACTGAAAAAGTGCTTAATGTATGAGAGTTACACGGTTTTACCTCAATAGCTTGACACGTAGTTTTGACTTCAAATTCTGCTGGTTATCAAGTATAAGGTGTTTTGTTTTTTCTTTTACATTAAGTCACTTGGTTGGTTAGTGTAGATCTCTTTCTTCCTCTTGAGTTGTTACTAAGTTTGGGTTGTTGTTGTTTTCATTCCATTAAATAAGTTGGTGTCATAGAATAGAATTATCCCTTGCTATTGAACAAGTTGGCTCAAAGAATAAAGTTCCAAGCTTGGTATCAAGATAGTTATCAAACTGTAAACTTTTTTTCTTCAGATTCAGTTATTACAAAATGTATAGAGCTCCCCCTTTCATATTTCTTTGTTTTTTGTATCAGAGTATAAAGTTTTCCCCTCCATATTCATTTAGTTGGTGTTAGCAGGCTCTTCCCTTTATATTGAGTTAGTTCTATCAAAGCAAAAAGTTCTTTCCTTCAGGTTGAGTTCGCTGGTACACGTGTTAAAAGGTTATTTTCTTAATATGGGTTGTTGTCAAAAAGGTAAAATTGTTCCTTGGAATGAGTTGGTTGATATCAAAGAAGTTATTTCCTTTATTCTAGTTGTTATTAGGTAGTTGTTATTGATCCAGGTGTTATTAGGTATAAAACTCTTCCCTTCATATTGAGTTGTTGCCAACCTAGTCACCTTCATATTGATTGCATTGCTTGGAACAACAATTGCATGAGAGAACAACACTAAAGGGAAAGAGGGGTTTGACTTACTGGCTAGCGGAAAAACTTCATTCCTCAGAAAACGGTATACGCGCTATATAAATCCCATATATCATCATCATTATTAGTGTTTCTATTTGTGCAAGAGAAAAGACATGCAGACGAATGGTTTTTGTTGTTTTTTTTATATTTTTTATATTATTATTATTTTTGTTATTATTTTTTTAGACAATAATATTGTTAGTTTAAAGCTAAAGCTAACTCTTGACAGATGTAGTACTGGGGAAAAGGGCCTGCTGTAGTGTATGGAGTCCATGCCCTGTTTCATCTGTGTCACTTTCCACGTGTAGATTTTGATTCAGATTAATCTAGTTATTTGCAAGGTTACAGTTCTTCCCTGTGTAGTAAGTTGGTGGTGTATGAAGCTTTTCCCTTCCTATTGAATAGTTGGTATGAAGTATTAACTTTCATTCCTATTGAGTTGGTGTCATGAAATAAGGTTCCTCCCTTTATATTGAAGAGTGATCACCATGTAATGTTCCAAAATTTTCTATTGACTTTGTTTATACATAGGTTTCTTTCAAGATTTTTTTTTTAATAAAGGTGTTGAAAAAAATATTAAAGAAACTCTTATAATAACTATTGATATAAACAGATTTCTTTTTTCAATTTCAAAAGTTTTCATAATCGTATAAATGATCATTGCTAAAAACAATAATAAAAATTAAAAGTTTTACTTTTTTCTATTTCATCAATCCGTTGAAAAGTGTTTGGGTGCCCTGATAGTTTTGTTCAGTTTATTAGTTATAAATTACGAGTTTCCTCTCGTTTTATTCTGGTGGTATGATTATAAAGCTGTATATATTTTTTAAATCCTTAGATGGTTTGATATAAGCTGGGCTAGAGATTATTTGAGGGCTTGTTTCCCAATTTTCTGACTGGATAATGGCTTTGAAATGATTTTTTTTTCAGTGTTTGCAAAACTCCAGAGGGTTTTTTGGCGCTTTTTTGTGAATTCAAATGAAGTATTTGTCCATATGCCTTTAATTCATAGTCCCATTGTGAACCTTGTTATATACAGTCCCTGATATCAGGTCATCTCTAGCTCTATTTTCCCTGAATGCATTCAGATGATCTGTTTAAAAATGAAGTCTGGTATAGTCCTGTCACAACTGATGTTAGGTCAGGAAATAGTCATCTTTATTTGTAGTGACCACGCTGCAATACCCGTTGAATGAATTTCGAGAGCAGGAAGTTGTGAAATGAATACAAGTGTGATTGCCCCCCCCCCCCCCCGAAAAAAAACAACTAGGCCCAGGAAAAAGAAAGGCACAAAATTGTCAGGAAAGCATGCAGCAAAAGCCAGAAAAAAAAAAGAATTAAAGGATAAAAACTTAACACTACCACAAACACACTAGAGCAAACATAAACCCAGACAAATGTATATCACTCGTTTACACGTGTAGAAACGCATGCAGCAGCAGCACACACTAGAGCAACAATAAACCCAGCCGACTGTTCACTCCCGCTGAACATGAATAGACACAGGCAGCAATTCACACTGGGGCAGTTAGTGCTCTGGACGTAGGTAAGAGAAGTGCTGACTCAGGTTCATTGATGACAGGGAAAAGAAGGTAAGGGAAAGGGGCACATTTTTCCTTTTTTGTCGTTGCTTTTTGAGTTTTTTGTTGCCAATGAAGAGAGTCGTGTGAAGCGCCCACCAAAAAGATATGAAAAAGATGGTGTTCCATGATCTGCATGCAACCGAGGCCTTAAAAATAAAAATAAATAATAATAATAATAATAATTTTAAAAAAAAAAAAATATATATATATATATATGTGTGTGTGTGTGTGTGGTGTGTGTGTGTGTGTGTGTGCGTGTGCGTGTGTTTGCGTGTGTGTGTGTGTGTGTGTGGTGTGGTTTTATTTCGAAGATAATGAAATAAGCACTCGGTGCTTTTTTGCATCCAGCCCCCGTGTTTATGCAGTTTCGAAATTTTTGTCATCTGCTCCCACTGACACACAATGGCCTATTCTTCCGAAAAGCAGAACGGGTTTAAATGTGTGCGGAAGATGTTCTGCGTACGTTCACACACGTGACCTCGGTTTATAGTTTCATCTGAAGGACTGTGTGTGTGTGTGTGTGTGTGTGTGTGTGTGTGTGTGTGTGTGTGTGTGTGTGTGTGTTATTTTCTTAAAGGTGGATTCATTGATTTATTAAAGAAAATGTTGGTCTTGCTGTGATGGCCAGTAATGTTAAAACTAAAATATGTCATTTTGCGATTTATTTGTTGGGGTTTCATATGTAATATTTGTGTGTGCTTTATTATGTTTTTTGTGTAAAGCTGGATTGACTGATGTGCTCAAAAAACAAATTTGTCTTGCTATGACAGTGTGTAATGTTACAAAGATTGAAAATTATATAGGGGTTTTTTGTTGATTTTTTTTGTTTTTTGCCAATGAAGAAAGATGTGTAGAGCACCCACGTACTAGAGAACAAAGAAATAATATAAAAAAAAGAAAGAAAAAAAGATGGTGCTCCACGATCTGCATGCAACTGAGGCCTTAAAAAAAAAAAAAAAAAATATATATATATATATATATATATATATATATATATATATATATATATATATATATATATATATATATATATATATATATATATATGTATAAAGTCTGTCCCGAGCCTAAGGCTCATCAAGCCGGTGCTTGTCCCGGTTTTTGTGGCGTTAAGCGACTGAGAGTCATAGTAGCTGAGCAGCTATTATTTTTTTAACTGACCTGGACAGTGATGGGAAGCCACGTTGCATACATATACCTACTATCATAGTGAACAATATTCGCGTGGGAAACAATGAATCTGTGCCCCCTGGGAGACACAGTGATCGATTAAGTTACGCAACACTCCTGGAACAGGACGATTTTGACACTTTTGGTTTACCATAGATAAGTCAGGCCCCACACCCAGTAGCCACACCCAGTAACCCTGACAGCTCGTGTGTCCAGTGTCTGTGTCCAGTGTCTGACGCACACTGCGCCGGCGGTGTTACACTTTTCCACTGCCCCCCTAACGCAAAAGAACTTCATAGGCCCTAACATTAACTTTGTACACTTTTCTTTTACCGTATCTATTCTTTTATCGTGAATTGATACTATTAATTTTAAAAATTAGATGCCCTGTTTGTCATAAAATCGTAAAAAAACGAATAAAACTTCGAAATCTTTAAACTGAAGAAGTGTAACTGGGTAGCCTTTTTTTGCGTGAGCACCGTAGCGGACTTCATTCAAATGGCGATGCTACTGGTGCGAAGTAGTACGATGCTACTGATACGAAGTACGATTAGAATTGCATTGCAATATTGTTTTAATCAGTTACCATTTCACCATTTTTTGTATAAGATTTTTGTAAACAGTATTTATAACTTAAGCCAACGATGCCGTACAGGTCAGGGTGACTTTCAGTTATCCACACTGTCTTGTTTGTGTGACTAGGCACCAGCCACTTATAGGTTAGATAACCTAGCCAAAAGTATGGTACACCATTATGATAAAAACCTCTCTCTCTCTCTCTCTTTCTATATATATATATATCTATATCTATATCTATCTATCTATCTATCTATCTATCTATCTATCTATCTATCTATATATATATATATATATATATATATATATTATATATATATATATATATGCGTGTGTCTTTTGGGGGGTGGGGGGCGGGAGGTCTTGGGGGGGGGGGGGGTGCTATTCTGTAACCAGGGCAAGACCCAGATGAAAAAAAAAGTATTTGAATGCTTACTCTGTTACCCTTGGAAAATATTGTTTATTTTTTTTTATTACTATTCTTCTTCTTCTTCTTCTTCTTCTCCTTCTTCTTCTTCTTCTTTCTTCTTCTTCTTCTTCTTCTCTCTCTCTCCTCTCTCCTCTCTCCTCTCTCCTCTCTCTCTCTCTCCTCTCTCTCTCTCTCCTCTCTCTCTCTCTCCTCCTCTCTCTCTCTCCTCCTCTCTCTCTCTCTCTCCTCTGGCTGTTTTCTACAAGCTACAAAATTTTTCGATGGATTATTGACGCTAGTGGCATTAAAATTACGAAATTTTCTAAATGAAGCATTTTATCCCTGTTTCTGTTTGTGGATTTTTTCATGTGTTAACTTTTAAATACGTTTATTTTTAAAAATATTTTTTAGGGCTCGTGAAAGGAGGACTGACAGTATGTCGTCAACAGTACATAACAGCTTGTCTGCATTCACAGAAAGACAGATTAATTAATTTTATCTCTTTAATAACTACCAGCACATAGCCTTCACGTGTTGTTTTTTTCAAAAACCTTGTGCATGCGCGTGTGGGTGCGTGCATGCGTGCGCGTGCGCGCGCGTGTGTGTGTTTGTGTGTGTGTGTGTGTGTGTGTGTATGTGTGTGTGTGTGTGTATGTGTGTGTGTGTGTGCGTGTGTGTGTGCGTGTGGCACGCAGTGTTTCTTTTGTGTATGTGTTATAGTGTGCACCTTAGACACTATAACATTTGGACTACAACCATCTTCTTCTCTCTCCCCCCTCCTCTTCTCCTTCTCTTCAAAATGTATTACAGGCTGTTGGTACAAGGTTTTGTCTGTGTACCTGAGGTTGTGGTCTGGACTTTTTCTGTTTGATAGTAGTTGTTAATTTCATCAAGGTAAAAGCAGTTTTGATAAGGGAATTGTATTTGTGTATACAAACTGAACTTAAATTATTGATTTGGTTCAGTGAGAGTGTATGCAGTTGTTTTACACATGGAAGTTGGCTAAAATCATAAGACTTTTACTATTTAACCATGATCTGATCTCCTGCCTTCAAGCCCAGAAACCTTGCTTTGCCAATCCTTGTTCAGCTTCACTTACTGATCAGGTCCCTGCTGCAGTTGCTGACAACTTTGGTGTTGTTGCTGACAATTCTACAACCATTCCTGATGAGGTACTAGATGATGTCATTGAAAGCAGCTCAGTCGAGTTAAAGACTCCTTCAGACTTTGCACAAGAAATCCTTCATGAGACAGTCCTCATCCCTATTCCTCACAGTACTCCACAAGTGGATGCCAAGCTTTTTGATGGTGCTGCTCTCATCCAAATGCTGTCGCCAAAGCTGACAACTACCTTTCAGGAGTATGTAGATGTCATTGTCTTGCCATACATAATGTGCCAGCTTGATGCAGTATCTCAGATTGACATTGTTTTTGATGGTTATAGGGCTGACAGCTTGAAATCTGCTACAAGGGAAAAGTGAGGTTCTGGTGTTCGAAGAAAGGTTATGGCTTCAGCACAGATCCCAAGAAACTGGCAAGGCTTTCTGCAGGTAAATGAGAACAAAAATGAACTGTTCAGGTTCATTGCAGAGACTCTTTTGGAAGAAGCAGAAGTCCATGGCAAGGTCCTTCCTTATCTGCACAAGTGCTGAGAAAACACTGTGCTCATCCAGCAAAGACACCAGCAGAATAGAACCTTGTACCCATGAGGAAGCAGACACTCGTCTTATGCTACATGTAGATGACTGTGTGAAAGATGGCCTGCAGAGAGTCTTGATCAGGACAACAGATGCCGATGTAGTTGTACTTGCTGTTGCCTGTGTCCAGTTAACTGCAGTTAATGAAGTGTGGATTGCTCTTGGAGTTGGAAAACACTTTAAATATCTAGCAGCCCACATAATTGCCACTCAGCTTGGTCCAAAGTGCTCCAAAGCCTTGCCAGCCTTCCATGCATTTACAGGGTGTGACAGTGTGTCCTTCTCTGGAAGAGGAAAGACTAGAGCGTGGAATACATGGGCTGCATATCCACAAGTTACTGACACCTTCCTGCTCATGATGGAACCACCAGCTACCCTGCCCATACCCAACTCAATGATGGATGTTCTTCAACGATTTGTTGTTCTATTGTATGACAGGACCTGTGAGTTGCAAAGCATTGATGAAGCCAGGAAAAGAATGTTCACAAAGGGAAGACGGCAGTTGGAGAACATTCCACCCACTCTTGGTGCACTTCAGCAGCATACCTTACCTGCAGTATACCAAAGTGGTCACATCTGGGGACAGTGTTTGGTGAAAGCACAGGACCCTCCTTGCCCTGGACTATGGGGTTGGCAGAGAGAACAGGATCATGGATGGAAACCTGTGTGGACTACACTGCCACAGGTAGAGGAAGCCTGTCAAGAACTGATCCACTGCAGCTGTAAGCTGGCCTGTCGAGGATGCTGTAAATGCTTCAAAGCCAGCTTGCAGTGTACTGCCTTGTTAGCATTGTGGTGGAGGTGCTGACTGTAGAAAGGACTAGGGCACATGGCAGCATTGTCCCTTTTCCTGTAAGTCAAGGTGAGTGTGTGTGTCAAGTCAAGTCAAAGTCAAGTCAAAGTCAAGTCAACATTTTATTGTCAGATGGTACATTGAGTAAGCATCGATTTGCTTTTTTTCATCAAGCCATCTATGTAAGGAAAAACAACAACAAAAAAGCGTCAAGAAAAAAAATTTAAAAAAATTAAAAAGGCAGAGAAAAACATTTCATCAACATTAATTAACCAACATGATTTCAACAGCAATATGCCTATAGAAAATATAAGCAACAACACTAACAATGAAAACTGAAAAAATAAACACACATAAAACACTCAAAAGTCACACACACTCTCTCTCTCTCTCTCTCTCTCTCTCTCTCTCTCTCTCTCTCTCTCTCTCTCTCTCTCTCTCTCTCTCACACACACACATACACACACACACTCACACACTCCACACACACACACACACACACACACACACACACACACACACTCACTTACACAGAGTTACAATGTTACTAATACCATATTTAAATTGTG
>CM060330.1:12457866-12460366 GCA_030674155.1 Stramonita haemastoma
TATATATATATATATATATATGTACATTAATATATTTATTTGTATATTAATATATATAGATTTTTTTTTTTAAAGGCCTCAGTTGCATGCAGATCATGAAGCACAATCTTTTTGTTAATTATGTTTTACGTCTTTTTTTTTCTCTTTTTGTGTGGGTGCTCTACACGTCTTTCTTCATTCGCCAAAAAAAACAAACGACAACCCAACAAACAAAAACTAATAACTAATTATAATACTAATTATAATTAATAATAACTAAATAATTTTCAGTCACACACACATATATATATATATATATATATATATATATATATATATATATATATATATATATATATATATATATATATATATATATAATATATATATATATATATATATATATATATATGTAATATATATATATATATATATGTAATATATATATATATATGTATATGTATATGTATATATATATATATATGTGTGTGTGTGCTGTGCGTGTGCGTGTGCGTGTGTGTGTGTGTGTGTGTGTGTGTGCGTGATAAGCATCTAGCTCTGTCTGGGATGTTGGTTAGCCAGACTTTTAATGTGTGTGAGTAATGATGGCGGTTGTTTTCTTTATTTGTTTAAGGGACAAAGCGCATTTTGAGTAAACAAAAGCACTGCATTTGAAAAACAAATCTGTTTTGTGATCCCTTTTTTCTGTTTCTATACATTTCGACTGTATGTGTGTGTCAAATCAAATCAAATCGAATTTTTATTTCCAGATGGTACATTGAATAAGCTTTGATTTGCTTTTTTCATCAAGCCATCTATCTATAGGAAGAAAAAAGAAAAAGAAAAAAAAAAACCTAACAAACCAAAGAAAAAAAAAGTGAACCCCCCAAAACAATTCACCAACATTAACTAACATGATTTCAACAGCCTTAAAAATAAAATATGCCTATAGATAATACAAGCAACAAAAATAACAACAAAAACAACCATATAAAAAACACTCAAAAGACACGCACACAAGCACACGCACACACACATGCGCGCGCGTTCGCTTGCTCGTCCACACAGCACGTATGCACGTACGCGCATGCACACATTTTAAGTGTTTTTTATCATATAGTGTGAAATAAACAGCTTATATCTGTTACAATGTCACCAATACCATTATTTAAGACATAAAAAAGAATCTATGAAATAATGTGTGTGTGTTCTTGTGTGTGTTCTTGCGTGCGTGCGCGCGAGTGTGTGTGTTTCCGTGTGCATAGAAAGGAAGTGTTCCACTTGGCTGGTCAGTGTAAGTTGCTTAGGTCAGAGGTTTTAAAGAGGGATTACTGTTTTCTTGTTAGTTTCTCTCCATCAGAGAGTTGATTCAACTGCTAATTTGACACAGCCTTTTAACATATCACCTAGGTATTCCTAGGTCCCATTCTAACCCATCACTTAGAGATGAGGTAGCTGGCATTTCCTCCTGTCAATGTTGAGAGGCCAGTGGAGGTGATGTCTAAGGAAATGGCAAGCCCAGAGTTAAGCCCTGCTGTTACCTGTGCTGGGGTGTGGCAAGCCTAACCTAAACACGTCAAGTAGCTAAAGATGGCATAAGTGTCCACAGTATCCTAGGAGATAATCCCCCCACCCCTCTCTTCATCTCAACCTGCCTCTCCTATCAGGTAAATAAGGGGGGGGGGGGGGGGCGGTTAATATGTAATTAGCTAATAAATGGTCTTAGTTATACTGTGTGCGTACCTACCTGCGTGCATGTGTGTGTGCACGTGCGTGTGTGCGTGCGTGCGTGTGTGTGTGTGTGTTTGTGTGTGTATGTGTGTGTATGTGTATGTGTGTATGTGTGTATGAGTGTGTGTGTGTGGTGAGTGTGTGTTTGTGTTGTGTGTGTGTGTGTGCATGTATGTTTGTGAGTGTGCATGTGTGTTTGTGTGTGTGTGCATGTGTGTATGTTTGTGTATAGTTTGTATGTGTGTGTGCGTGTGTGTGTGTGTGTGCGTGTGTGTGTGTGTGCGTGTGTGTGTGTGAGTGTGTCTGTGTGTGAGCGAGTGTGTGTGTATGTGTATGTGTTTGTGTTTGTGAGTGTGGAGTAAGAGATATCACCGATGGAAACAATAGAATAGTTACATCTTCGATTTAAATCGGAATAAACGAAATCAAGGCAATAGAAAAACTGATATAACAGCAAACATACAAGACAGAAAACATGACATCAAACAAAATTATGAACTTACAAATATTTGCATGACAGATTTGATAAACAAACATAAAGTTGGGAGATATGGGAGAAAAGAAAGAGAGAGAGAGAGAGAGAGAGAGAGAGAGAGAGAGAGAGAGAGAGAGAGAGAAGAGAGAGAGAGAGAGAGAGAGAGAGAGAGAGAGAGAGAGAGAGCCAACCTTCTTTCTCAGAGTTTAAAAAATCGGAAATATAAAGTGATAGACTTATGTATGCGTTTTGGGGTTCATAGATACTGTTTCTTGATCTCCTGTGTTATCTGAGAGCAAATTTTGTTTAGATATT
>CM060330.1:12465366-12472866 GCA_030674155.1 Stramonita haemastoma
CTAATGGACACTCAAAAAACTCTGATAGTTTATCATTAACTCTAACACAAGAAAGCAACGATGTATACATAGCTGATAATGAAGAAAAAATCTACCCCTTACTCCTTGGGTTTTGATACATTCAAAAAGCTTTTCATGTCTTACTGAGTCGAAAGCTTTCTTGAAGTCAACGAAAGCTACGTATAATTTTTTACCTTTTTTAGACATGTACTTTTGAACTATTCCATACAGGTTAAATATCTGATCAACGGTAGAGTATTTTTTCCTAAATCCTGCTTGATTCTCACAAATAAGAGAGTTTTTCTCTAGCCAGGCATAAAGTCTTAAGTTTAGTATTGATGTATAACATTTTGATAAAATACTTAGCAAAGAAACACCCCTGTAATTATCTACATTGTTTGGATTTCCTTTCTTATAAATTGGTATTATAACAGCCTTTGACCAAGCATGTGGGTACATACCTTTGGTGAATATGGTATTAAAAAGCTTGATAAGGAAACGTTTTACCTCTCTGCTACCATTTTTCAACATCTCAGCAGTAATACCATCAATTCCGCTGGCTTTTCCACTCTTTAAACTGTGTATAGCTCTCCTTATTTCTTCCTCAGATATTTCCTTGTTTAATTCATGCTCACTTTCTTCAGACAAGTTGACATCCATATGTGCATGCTGATTAAGAGAAGATTCATTGTTTTGAAACAAATTTTTAAAATGATTCACCCAGTCTGTAATCTTTATGTCGTTTTTTAGTCTGTCTTTATTATTACATCCCATACTTCTAAGTTCTTTCCAGAAAAGTGTTGAATTGGAGATATTTGCTGTGAGAGACTCTACCTTTTGCTTTCTGAATGCTTGCCGTTTTGATTTTAATAACTTTTTGTACTTTTTTCTTGCTGTGACATAAACAATCCTATCATTTTCCTTTCTTGTTCTTCTAAAAGCATTCAAGGCTGATCTAGTCTCTTTCTTAATTTGGCTACACTCAGCATCAAACCATTCTGACTGCTTTTTCTTTCTCTTAACATTTTTGATCAACATGCATTGACTTGATTCCTTTAAACACTGTACAAACAAATTTAAACCATTGTCAACATCACTGTCAAGTAAATCTATAGCCATTTTAATGTTGTTCTGAATCGTGTTGCTATTTAGTGCTGTAATAAAGTCTTTTTTCTTATGGTCTTTCCAAACTATTTTTCCTGTTTCCATATTTGGCTCTTCACCCTGTTCTTCATCCCTGACTTCAGACATATCAGTTTTCCAGTTAATTGTCAAAACGACTGGCAGATGATCAGACTCTGACACACTTTTGATATCCACAGCAACAATATTTACATCTACAAACAGATTACAGGATATAACAAAATAATCAACAGTGCTGGCTCCTGAGGGTGAGATGTATGTACAGCCACTATCAAAATTAGATTGACACAGTCCATTCAGTATCATACAATCAAACATATTACAGATTTGAAGGAGTTGCCTGCCAAAGATGTTTGTGTTTTTATCCTGGGAATTTCTTGAAAAATCATCAACAACAGGGTCTTTTACACCCTCAAAATCAAAATCATCATAAAAAAATGAATAATTAGCATTCCCGGTTCTAGCATTAAAATCTCCGGTCAGCATAAGGTAAAAATCATCATTGGAATTCTGCAGATCTTGGATACACTGTTCCAGCATTTCAAGTCCATATCCATTTTGCTGGAGTGTCCAGAATATAGAATCATAGGGTGGTATATATGTACATACTAACATTATATCTTTGTCAGTTGAAAAAAGGTCCTTATGAATTTTAACCACAATTGTATTGTCATATTCGATATCAATCTTTTCAACCCAAACCGCAATTTTCTTCCTGATCATGACAATCACCCCTCCAGAATATCTTCCATGGTGGGACAATTTTTTGGCTTTTGAAGTAAACATAACAAAATCAGTGAAAAGTGATGAATCAAAATTTTCTCTTACAAAAGTTTCTGTCAAGCAAATAAAGTCATACATCAAAAGAAAATTTATGAAATCATTATTATCTAGTTTTTGAAGTAAGCCATTAACATTGTAATTGAGAAAATGAAGATGTGAGTTATTTACAGTAAATACAACAGCACTAGTGTCCTGGTTGTCATCCCCCTCATTGGACACAAGAGTCTTGTCTTGAGGTGGACTTTCAGTACCTCCTGTTGTGACTCCACCCATTGTGACCCGGCCAATGTGCTATTTGCTAGAGCCAGAGGCTCCCTTGGTGTGAGACTTCTGTTTTTCACAGATCCCTTCACTCTCTTTGGAGTGGTCATCAACTGGCACCCTTTTGATAGAGTCCAGGATGCTAGACTGACTCACTGATCTGCGTGTCACTGCATGTGTGTTTTGCTCTGAGCCTGTTTGCTTCAGGGGAGCAGCACGCCTAGTTGGCCTAGCTTGCCTTCCCGATGTTGACACACGGGCACCTCGAGATTTACCCTGCTTTGCCTCCCTTGAGTCAGTTTCTATGATCCTCTTTTGTGTTTTGGGGACTTGTCTGCTGGCATTTGTGTCAGACTTACCAGCTACTGAGTCATTCCCTGGTGCATCGCCTTCCTTTACCCCCGATTCATTTAACTCCCCAGCAGTAATTGTACGAACCTCAGAAACATTTACATAATCAGTCAGTATGTCTGAGTCAGTGATGGTCCC
This sequence comes from Stramonita haemastoma, assembly GCA_030674155.1. Classification (NCBI taxonomy): domain Eukaryota; kingdom Metazoa; phylum Mollusca; class Gastropoda; order Neogastropoda; family Muricidae; genus Stramonita; species Stramonita haemastoma. The sequence goes on from CM060330.1 coordinate 12,468,043, forward strand.
TTCTGGTATTTCGTTATTTTTTTGTTTGTCTTTGTTCCAAGTCAGAATTGTCCGATACATAACCGTGAGCATCACCCCTATTGTCTGCCATTTCAAGGTCAGATCTGGCATTTCCACCTTCACCAGTGTCACTGATTTCTTCTTCACTATCATTTTCACAGGTACTGTCTTTGTATTGGTCAGTTTTTTCCTCTTCTAATGTGTCCTTTGTATCAGAATCACTGTTTCTAATCTTGATGTCCCTGGCAATGTCCTGCACAGGAGAAGAACTTGATTCTTGAATCACCCTGGCCTGGCATTGGTCCCCATGGATGGACAGTTCACTTTGTCTTCTTTCTCTGCTCCTGGTCCTTTTGTCTTTGACAAACACCAGCCTCCTGCTGTCTGGTACTGCTGCTTTTCGTGTCACCTCACTGTACGTGTAGTTACCTGGGGCAACTGGCTTCACGTTGGAGTCTTGGCTTGGGTTCTTTTGCCTTCCCAGGCTGTCAGAGTCTCTGGATCTGGCCGAAGACACGTTCCTGTTCTGGCTTCTTGAGTTCTTTTGCCCATAGTTCTGCAGATTGGTATCATCACTGTACGGCCTTCTATTCATACTATTTGATGTTGGAATGTCATAGTTTGGTTGGCCAAAGGTCCTTGAAAAATATCTATTTGACTGACCTCTGTTTTCCCTGGGAGGTCTGTTGTACTGGCCTGTTTCTTGTCTGCCATGTCTGCTGTGATGAAGATTTGGCCAGTCTTCAGTATCCTGCGTAGATTCCCCAGCCTCATTCCTTCTACTGCGTTGATCAGGAAGCCACATATGTGATGCTTGTTTTTCTTTTACCTGTAACTTTCCATTGAAAATATACGCTATTTTCCCCTGACTGCGGTAAAAGTCAACCATTTCCTTTTGGCGCGATGTCAAGTCAGAGGCAACACTTATCCCTTTCCATCTAAGATAGTCTCTGAGTTGGGGATCCCCCAGGACTGCCATTTTGTAGGACCAGCGGCTGAACTGGACCAGGACTGGCCTAGGGCTGTTTCCATGTGCCCGAGGTTTCCCCAGACGTAAGGCCCTGACTATGTCTTCCTGGTGCCAGTTGGCTGCAGGATCAAAGGAATTTAAGAGGCCTGTAATGACCTGCGTGCTTGATTCCCTGTTTTCATGGTAGTTTTCTTCAACATTGAAAAATACTACATTGCAGGCTTTCATATCTTGCTCAAGCCAATCAAACTTTTTTTCAAGTTGGTCAAGTCTGTCACACATCGATTTCCTATCCTCCTTTAGATCATCAATGTCTTCTCTGTTCTCTTCTACAGCGTACTTTAGTTCCCTCATCTCATTCAATACTCCAGCCATGTTGTCATCTAACTTTTTGAATTTTTCGTCAATGGCAGTTTTGATGCTGGTAGACTGAAGCTGAAGCTCTTGCTGGATTTGAGCAAAACGCCAGTCAAGGAATTGCATGAAGTGGAATTGAGGATGGGGCATATCCTGTTGTGACATTTTCAACGTGTGTGCTTATATTTTTGTTCAAGGGTAATCACTCTTCCTGGCAACCCACTATCAATAAATTATCTGCTCTCACTGAGTTCTGTCCCTTGGGGACCTGATTCAACGTGTACATGCACCGAATTTCTGTTTACATCTGGTCTTAGCCCAGTCTTGCGTGTCTCTACATTACAGCACGTGCAACACACGCTGTATAAAGTTCGAGGGAGGGAGGAGGGTGAATCACGGTTACAAATCACAACAACAGTTTGTTTCTATATTTTATCAGTAATAATTCACACCACTAATTACTAACCGTGTACTCATTACTATGTTGATTTGTTGACATACGCAGGTGGAGACGTTGATAACCTACTGTCACACCAAAATTTGTCATCTGACTTGCACTGTATCCTTGACAATTCAAGATAAACAGCAGAGCTGTAGCATCACACGTCCTTCTCGATAGCTCACACGGCCTCCCCCCGCGAGAGAGAGAGAGAGAGAGAGAGAGAGAGAGAGAGAGAGAGAGAGAGAGAGAAGAGAGAGAGAGAGAGAGAGAGAGACAGAGAGAGAGAGAGAGAGAGAGTCTGAAACAAAAGGAAAGGCGATGCGAGTTGAATACTTTCAAGTCCAAAGTTTTCATACATCAATGTAAAGTTGACCGTGGCTGTCACTAAACGCGTCTCCCTTTAAGACTTACAGTCAGTCTATCACTTAGCAATGAACTGCTTTGGAAAAAAAAAAAAACACCAAACAATGAATAAACAGGGCTGGGTTTGTTTTTTTTCCCTTTCTTTTTGTCTCGAAATGGTACGTCAGTCTTGTCGTGTGATTAGGTTAGTCATCTTGTGCTTTGTGTTCTGGATAAAAAAAAATATTGTAGACAGTGATCTTTATTGATGTTTGTCTCTCTTTCTTTCTGTTTTTTTTTTCGGGGGGGGGTTGTTTGTTTGGCTGTGTGTCTATCTGTCTATTTATTATTCATTGATACCACTTTAAGTCATTGTAGATTTCTCTGTGTCTCTATCTCTCTCTCTCTTTCTCTTTCTATCTCTGTGCGTGTGTCGCTCTTTGTCTGTTCCCTATCTCTCTGCTTTTCTGTCTCTTTCTCTCTCTCTCTCTCTCTCTCTCCTCTCTCTCTCTCTCTCTCCTCTCTCTCTCTCTCTCTCTCTCTCTCTCTCTCTCTCTCCTCTCTCTCTCTCTCTCTCTCTCTCTTCTTCTCCTCCTCTCTCTCCTCCCTCTCTCTCTCTTTCCTCTCCTCTTCTTCTCTCCTTCTCGTCTGTCTCTTTCTGTTCTGTCTTCTGTCTGTCTCTTCTCTCTTCTCTCTCTCTCTCTCTCTCTCTCTCTTCTCTCTCTCTCTCTCCTCTCTCTCTCTCCTCCCTCTCTCTCTCTGCTCTCCTTTTTCTCTGTCTCTTCTTGTTCTTCTGTTTGTCTGCTTCTCTCTTCTGTCTTGTCGTCTCTCGACTCTGTCTCTCTCTGTCTTTCTCTGTCTCTGTCTGTCTCTCTGTCTCTGTCTCTCTCTTGTGAATTCCAACTCATTTATGTGGTAGAGAGTCATATTTTTCTTTGGAAAACTGGGTGCTTGGAGTAAAAAAGGAAAAAAGAAAACGCATTAATTTTCAAAAACAAACAGCACAGACTATAAACAGGAGAGACAACTTAAGGTCCTACGAAAATTGACACCAGGATACAGCATCTAAAAGTCGAACCTGTTTACGCTGGCCTAATTGTGTGTATTGTAAATGTTATTGTTCTTGTTGTTTTTATCGTTTTTTTATTTTTTAAGAGAAATACCACTTTGCACACCATGGTTTTATCGATTATTTATAATGATACAAACACACTGTCTTCGTTGTATCCTTTGTCTTGAACACTCAAAGCTTTGAAGAAAAAATCCCAGCAACAAATAAGCAAACAAACAAAACCAAAAACAAGGCAAATAGCATTCTGTTTCAATAAAACATTGTGTCTTGGAATTTACTTCTTGCGGCGATATATATGCGATTTTTATTTGGATGTGATGATGGCAGGATTCTTGTTCCACAACACATTTTGAGCTGAGACTCAAGACTAAAAAAAAGGCATGGAAACATTTATACACATAGAACACCCCCTCCTCCCCCCAAAAAAAGTTATGGAAAATAAATGAAAAAACACTATTAAGGATTAAAAATAACTTTTAACACATTTTAAGGAAGACAAGTTACAAGTAGCATAGTTACCAAAACAAAGAGCAAAATTCGAAGGAAGGAATTCTTGGAACATAATTTCCCTGAAGCTGGAGATTTTTTTTTTTCTCGTTTGGTGGCTTACAGATGATGAGGTAATGATGATGAACATTCGATAAAAAGCGATGAACAAACAAAACTGAAGCTAGTGTGCTATTGCACGAGCAATCAGCCACTTTCCCTAATTCAGCGCATTTTCTCAATTGACACCGTTATTCTTTAGATAAAGGTAAAGGTGTTCCCATAACCTACGCGGTCGTTACGTAAGGGAGCGAAGTGTCAGAGACCTCAGCTTCTCCAAGGGCCAGCATATTGAGGGCGGCGCCCATCTCCTCTCCCTCGCTACTTTACCTTCCCTGACCCTAAAGAAGGCAGGTACCCATTTACAGCTGGGTGGACTGGAGGTCTGTACTAAAGCCAAGGCACACAAAAGGTTGACCATACCCTTAATAACCATGCCCAATGCTGCTTTACTTTATCTTGGGGAAAGGGAGTGTTCTGACCACTGAGCTATTCCGTCCCCATTGCTATTCTTCACCTTATTCGAAATCAAATCGACAGCAACATAGATGACTTTAAGTCCATCTTGTGCATGCAAGCACCCGCATCTACATGCCTATGTATATGTAGGATCTCTTGTACATTAAAATATGCACGGACATAATGATGCATACACGCACATAAAACACGCACACACGCGCATACACACACGCACACACATACACACACACACGCGCACGCACGCACACAACTACATACACAGATACACACACGTACACACATACACACACAACACAACACACACACACACACACACACACGCACACACACACACACACACACACACACACACACACACACACACACACACACACACACACACACACACACACACACACACACACCCCACACACACTTAATAGGATACCTCACGAGGGACACACGCCTTTAACACGTCATAATGTCAAAACAACGATTTCTAAATAATTGTTTTTTATGTCACTTGCATGACTGAACCCATTTTCAAAAATGAGCTGACATGTCAAACGAACATACATTATCATCTATACTCTCTCAGGAAGGGGGGGGGGGGTGGGCAAGAGTGGGGAGGGACAT
>CM060330.1:12485366-12492866 GCA_030674155.1 Stramonita haemastoma
CAAGTTAAAAGATGATTCATCCCATGCCGAAAGTCGGAAGCGTTATATTTATTTTTATTTATTCTTTTCTATCGATGATAATGGAATGAGCACTAGTGTACTTTTTTACATCCAGTCCCCGTGTGTATGCAGTTTTGTAAATCTTGTCATCTGTTCTCACCGGCACACAGTGGCCTACTCTTACGTAAAAAGGAACATGATTTAACGTGTGCGCAAAATATTCTGCGTGCGTTCGCACACGGGGCCTCGGTTTGGTTTAAAGTCTCACCCGAAGGACTTTTGGGAGAGTGGAGTCGGCACTGTTGTTAACTCCAGGAGAAAAATCTCCTCGAACGGGAATCGAACCCGGGTTGTCAAAATGCGAGCGCATTATTCCGACCACTAGGGTATTCCGCCCCGTTATGCCTAACATGTTCGGCGTCTTAACAGCAGCGCAACACATTTGCGTTGTTATGATTGACAGCACAGGTTGCTGCCTGAGCATTGGACAACGAAGGAGAAGAATCTAGCAGAACTATCCTTCAATGTGATTCATCCTGCAACATGTCTTTAGATTAAAGAAAACAAGACACAGACCAGACACATTTTCTGCACCAGTACATGTCAAATTTGTTATGTAAAAACTCCACACTTATAAATTAGGATAATGAAGCATGTTTTCACATTAACCCTCTTTAACCCTCTAACCCTAGATTTTACATGCCATCACAAAATCAAGTCAGGCACACTTGCTCGCTCGCCTGTTCCTCCTTCTTAGGACATACCGACAGCTATGATTACTTCCAGACTCACAGCAGGTTCTTTACCTATGGCCTGATAGAGCTTTGGCATGTGGTAGCGATCGGTGAAGTCACTGCGTGATGGAAAACTACTGTGTGTAAATCCCGGGTTAGAATTCAGGGGAGGGAATTATTTAATCCCGGGAAATCCCGGGTTGGGACTAAGAGGGTTAAGCTGCTTCCTGAAACATACACACCACTTCAGGGACCAGGGTTCGAAAATAAGAGAGAATCACATCAAATAAAGGAATAAACACAGGAAGAAACATGTGCATTGTTTTTAAAGCTGTGGTTTGAAATTTAGAGAGAACAACATCAAAGAAAGGATATTTGTTTAAAAAAGGAGGAAAACAAAACCAATAAAAGCAGAACCCTTCTTTACCAATTAGAGCTTGTTAGCTTAACCAGACTGCCTTTGTGTGTTCATCACCGTCATTAAACTGTCTGGCCACATTGAAAAAAGGTGGCACAATGAATCGAATAAGATTAAAATAATCTTTAAAAAGGCAGACAATAGTTATAAGAAAAGGAAAAAAGAAAGATATAGAAACACGGAAAGTTAAAATGGATGGACACAAAAAATTATAACAAAAAAAAAGAAGGAAAGACACACCCAAAAAACAATCAAAGAAAGAAAGAGAGACAGACAGAGAGACAGACAGACAGACAGACAGACAGACAGAAAGAAAGAAAGAAAGAAAGAAAGAAAAGAAAGAAAGAAAGAAAGAAAGACAGAAAGACAGAAAGACAGAAAGAAAGACAGAAAGAAAGACATTGAGTAGGAGGGGAAAAAATTATTTTAAAACAAAGAATGAGAGAAAGAAAAAAAGAGAGCGCGCACACGCACACGCACACACACACGCACACACACACACACACACACACACACACACACACACACACACACACACACACAACACACACACACACACACATACGAAGAAAAACAAACCCCATTTATATAGCCTTTAAGTTCAGTGGCTTTGCCAGACTCTCTTCGTGTAACGATCTTTATCATTATATTGTGTGGGAATGCACAAGGAAGTCGGAAAGAATAAATAGAAAAAAATAAATAAAAAAACATAAAGCTTTATAAAAGGATGAGACACAATAATATCAAAAAGAACAAATACTATAGGCTGCAAAAATGACAGAAAGAAGAGAATTTAAAGATTACAGAACACAAAAAAAAGAAAGGAAAGGGGAAATAAAACATGAAAATAGTGCAAAAATTACAAGCGAAGAGAAGAAGAATTAAGAAAAAAGCTGGAATGTAATTTGTCTGTTATATTCCTGAAAGCCAAATTATAAATTGCCTGCTATTTGTCAATTTCCAAATCCAACTAGGTCAACAATGATTTGTTACTATTATTTAAAAGGTAAAGGTGTTCCCATAACGTATGCGGGTCCTTGAGAAGCGAAATGTCAGAGACCTAATCTTCTCCAGGGGCCAGAATATTGAGGGTGGCGCCCATCCTCTCTCACCTGCTGTTTGACCTTCCTTCGCCTTCGCTAAAAGGGCAGGTGCCCATAATTATACAGCTTGATGAACTGGAGGACTGTGCTGCAGCCAAGGTATTTAAAGCAACAGGAAATAAACTAAAGCCTTGTTACTTCAGCGCAAGACAAAATAAAGATAGTAATTTTATAATAAATCAAAATTCTCATCATCAACAACTTTTAACCCGCGCCTGCATAAAATGACTCCTATAGTGGAAAAAGTGGGTCAGATACAATGCGACTCATATTGTGAATGTGGGTCAAATTAATATTTGTTTAAAAACCAAAACAAAGAGTCCAAAAAAGGAACCGGGAGAAGATACCAAAGAAGCAAGGAGGGAAAAATCCTTCTTTTTCGGCTCAGCAAATAAATCTGTCTGGTTCATGGAAAATTCAGCAGCGTTAGGTTAATTAAAAGGAAGAACCTCTTTTTGTTAAGCAGGAAATTCGAATTAGCCCTATCAATTAGTGTGTGTGTGTGTGTGTGTGTGTGTGTGTGTGTGTGTGTGTGTGTGTGTGTGTGTGTGTGTGTGTGTGTGTGTGTGTGTGTGTGTGTGTGTGTGTGTGTGTGTGTGTGTGTAGTTTTGTGAGTGTGTGTGTGTGTGTGTGTGTGTGTGTGTGTGTGTGTGTGTAGTATTGTGAGTGTGTGTGTGTGTGTGTGTGTGTGTGTGTGTAGTATTGTGTGTGTGCGTGTGTGTGTGTGAGTGCGCGCGTGTGTGTGCGTGCGTGGGTTCGTGCATGCGTGCATGGGTGCGTACATGCGCGAGCGCGTGCGTGTGTTCGTGCGTGTGTGCGTGCGTTGTGTGTGTGTGTGTGTGTGTGCGCATGTGTATGTGCGTGTGTTTGTGAATGTAAGCGTGTGTGGTTTCTATGCTAGAATATCCCTCTTCTCTCTCTCTCTCTCTCTCTCTCTCTCTCCTCTCTCTCTCTCTCTCTCTCTCTCTCTCTCTCTCTCTCTCTCTCTCTCTCTCTCTCTCTCTCTCTCTCTCTCTCTCTCTCTCTCTCTCTCTCTCTCTCTCTCTCCTCTCTCTCTCTCTCTCTCTCTCTCTCTCTCCTCTCTCTCTCTCTCTCTCTCTCTCTCTCTCTCTCTCTCTCTCTCTCTCTTCTCTCTCCTTCTCTCTCTCCTCTCTCTCTCTCTCTCTCTCTTTGTGTCTGCCTTTTGCTTTTTCTTCTTGTAACCTTCTTCGTAAATATTTTCTGACTTCTTGGTCCACCTCTCTCCTGCCTATATCCAGAAAGACTTAGAACAGAACAATTCTCTTCCATGCCGAAGTCGAATGCGCTGGGCTTGACTTGTCAGGCGCTTAATGGCATCGCAGCGTGCATTTTCCCTTATGTGAGAGTAAACAGTCATAGCTGCTGTCTAGGCGTTCAACGACGAAGAAGAAGAAGAAGAAAAAATGCAATCTCAACGCTCTAACCACTACGCTATTCTGTCCCTCAATATCCTTTCTAAAGATGTAGAAAAATGAGGGAGATAATGATTTTTAAAAGAATAATAAAGGACAAAATAGAAGCTTGGAAAATGCACAAACTAATGACAAAGCAAAGAAAATAAAGACAAACAACAAACAAGACAAGAAAAGGAAATATGAAAGCAAATCCAAAAACAAAGGATGGAAGAAAAATAAAGCATATCAACCGAATAAAAAGAAAAAAACAACAACTTCAAAACAGAAAGGAAAAAGCGGTACAAATAAAGAGAAAAACAACAACAAAGAACGGAAGAAAAATACCGCATATCAACCAAATAAAGTTTTTACAAAATCAAACTAGAAAGAAGAAAATGTCACAAATGAAGACACAAAAATAAGCCCGAAAGAAAATAACAAAGAACAAAAGAAACGAAAAAACAAAAGAAACGAAAAAACAACAGAAAGAAAAAGACAGGAGAAGAGAAGATAGAAAGCTAAAGTAAAACTAAGGACAGAAGGACTAAGTATATCAATAGAGTGACTGAAGAAAAGAGAAACGTTAAGAGAAGAGAGAGAGAGAGAGAGAGAGAGAGAGAGAGAGAGAGAGAGAGAGAGAGAGAAGAGAGAGAGAGAGAGAGAGAGAGAGAGAGAGAGAGAGAGAGAGAGAGAGAGAGAGAGAAGAGAGAGAGAGAGAGAGAGAGAGAGAGAGAGAGAGAGAGAGAGAGAGAGAGAGAGAGAGAGAGAGAGAGAGAGAGAGAGAGAGAGAGAGAGAGAGAGAGAGAGAAAGAGAGAGAGAGAGAGAGAAAAGATACACAAAAGAAACAAAAGAAAGAACAGATTCTTAAAAAAAAAAACCTGAAAAGTCAATATAAGGAAATGGAATATATAAAAAAATTGAAAGCCATAGGAAAAAGCAAGGACAAATAAACATAAAGGCAAACAATATCAGACAATAACAGGGAAAACAGGAAACAACATTTAAAAAAAAAGAAAGGAAGAGTGAAAGAAAGAAAACAACGAAACGAAAGGCAGAGAGAGAGAGAGAGAGAGAGAGAGGAGAGAGAGAGAGAGAGAGAGAGGAGAGAGAGAGAGAGAGAGAGAGAGAGAGAGAGAGAGAGAGAGAGAGAGAGAGAGAGAGAGAGAGAGAGAGCAGAAGACGAGAAGAAGACAGACAGACAGACAGACAGACAGACAGACAGACAGACAGACAGACAGACAGACAGACAGACAGAGACAGACACAGACAGCAAGACAAAGACAGACACACAGGCAGAAACAGAGATAATGTATGTATGCGCGTGTGTGTGTGTGTGTGTGTGTGTGTGTGTGTGTGTGTGTGTGTGTGTGTGTGTGTGTGTGTGTGTGTGTGTGTGTGTGTGTGTGGAGACAGACAGACAGACAGACAAGCAGACAGACAGAAAGACAGACAAAGAGACGGAGAGACAGAGACAGGGAGACATAGGGAGAGAGAGTCAAAGAGAGACGAAGTAGGGGTTGGGTAGCAATTAAGAGTGAGAGAGAGAGGGAGAGGTGCAGACATACAGAGATAGACACAGGGACAGAGACAGAGACACAGAGAGAGACAGGCAGACAGACAGACAGACAGACAGACAGACAGACAGACAGACAGACAGACAGACAGACAGACAGACAGAGACAGGGATAAAAAATACACACATTTTTTCCTTAGTATTAAATTCCTCAATGCCATAAAATCAGTCCCCTTGTAATTGGAGCTTCTCAAACTCATTCCAGGCACGAAAGAGATATTACTATCATTAAAATATCAAAGACAAATACTCCCAAAAAAGGAAAGGGAAAAACAACAGAAAAATTAAACTAAAGCACGAAAGAGAAAAAAAGAAGCATTGTTTTTGCTCGTCAACTTAATTTTATCCCGTTACACACTATTCAACATTGTTAGAATAATTTCAGGGATGAATCATTTTTTTAATGCTGAACATTCGAAAAACGCTAAGGCTCTTTTGTTAATACCGTTACATTTCAATCCCTTGATACATGAAGTCGCTGGTTCGAATCTCAGCGGCGTCTGGTGAATTAAGGTTGGGTATTTTTGTCGGATCTCCTGGGTCGATCAACTTCATGTGCAGACCTGCAAGTTCCTTAATTCCTTTCGTTAACTCCAGGAGAAAAATCTTCTCGACCGGGAATCGAACACGGGTCGACAATTTGCGAGCGCAATGTTCTGACCACTAGGCTATCCCGTCCCCCTGCGCCAGCTTCGCTTTGCAGTGTCGACACAACACGGAAGCAGCAGTCCACCGGTTATGAGCCTGTATACTAACCTGACTGCTTCCGACGATAGGAGAGGTCATCTCATCTCACTGGGCAGCTACCGTCCGCCTGAAGCTGGGCATCCCCCAGTCGGTAAGGTGCTACCCCGCCAGGGTCTGTTGGCCTAACTGGATACATTGGGTGCATTGTGCACCAGGCAACAGAAAAAATGAAAACTCCCACCCTGAAATTGGGCACATGGAGCTTAAAAACAATGGGACCAGCCTTTTCTGACGACTGGCAGAAAGTAAACGATGCTCGCGAGACAGCTGTCATCGACAGAGAACTGAGCAGACTGCAGATGGACATCATCACCCTTCAAGAAACCAAGCTCCCAGAAACAGGATCTGTGAGAGAGGGAGAGAGACTTCACCCTGTTCTGGTAGGGTAAACCATCAGACGAGGTCAGAGAACACGGCGTGGGATTCGCAGTTAGAAACAGCTTGCTGGGATCCATAACCCACCAGCAGAAGGAACAAAGCGGACTCCAGACATCCTCAGGACCAGTCAGGCTACTCGTTTGCTGCGCCTTCTGCAAAAGTAACACAATTTAAACCCAATCTGTTTAAGAGATAACTAAAAATGCTTTAATTGATATACCGACTTTATTGTCATGATTTCCTCTATATAATTATTATTGTCAAAAAAGAACGAAACAAAAGAAAGAAAGAAAGAAAGAAAGAAAGAAAGAAAGAAAGAAAGAAAGAAAGAAAGACAAAAAGACAGAAAGAAAGAAGAAAAGAAAGTACAGAAGGAAACAACACACAAAAAAGAAAGACAAAAGAAAAAAAATTATTAAGGGAACAGATAGCCCAATTTAAAAGTTATACAGGAGAAGAAAGAAAGAAAGAAAGAAAGAAAGAAAAAAGAAAGAAAAAGAAAGAAAGAAAGAAAATAGAAGAAAGAAAGAGACAAACAAACAAACGAAGAAGGAAAGAAACAAAGAAAGCAAAAATAAAGAAATACAGAAAAAAGACAGAAAGGACAAAAAGAAAAAAGAAAGAAAGACAGAAAGAAAGACAGAAAGGACAAAAAGAAGGAAAAAAATAAAGAAAGAAAAAAATCAAGAAAGAAAGAAAGAAAAACAAGAAAAAAAAAGGAAGGAGGGAAGGAAGCAAGCAAGCAAGTAAAAAAGCAAGAAAGCGAAAAAGAAAAAAAGTACAGGAAGAAAGCAAAAGGAAAGAAAGAAAGACATAAAAAGACATAAAGAAAGAAAGACATAAAGAAAGAAAGACATAAAGAAAGAAACAAAGAAAGAAACGAAAGACAGAAAGAAAAACAGAAAGAAAGAAACAAAGAAAGAAACGAAAGACAGAAAGAAAGAAACAAAGAAAGAAACGAAGAAGGAAAGAAAAAAAGAAAGAAAGAAAGACATAAAGAAAGGCATAAAGAAAGACAGACAGAAAGAAAGAAAGAAAGAAACAAACAAACAAACAAAGAAGCAAACAAAGAAACAAAGAAAGAAAGAAAAAAAGCACAAACACGTGACAGAAAATGATAAGAAGAGTAAA
>CM060330.1:12497866-12502866 GCA_030674155.1 Stramonita haemastoma
GGAACCCTCTGGAGGTTGACTTTTTAGATGAATTTGCATTTTGAAAGAAGATGGATTTCATTCATAAAGAAAATCATAATCCATTAAAAATATTCAAAGCCTGGACAGACATTCAAAGAAAGCAATTTAGTAGTGCCAGAAGATAGAGTTGTACATAATTATGATGTCAAACAAAGATGACAAGTCAGCAAAAAAGAAAAAAACCCAAAAAACCAAAACGTGTGCATGCATGGGATAGAACCGTTTCCCCACATCCATATTGGGAATGATGTATGGTTGTTTTTCTTCTGCAGAAATAATGGACTGTCAGACAGCGATATGAGCGGCTGTCAACCAACACTACATCTTCAACAGTGCACTTGTTTTCTGTTTGTACTCCCATTCTCCTCCGAACCCATACAGTGATGGCTTGTACAATGAACTCTGACAGCTGGACAACAGGCAGGAGCATGGGGTTGGAGGGGGGGGGGGGGGGGTAAGAGAAAGAAAGGGGTTGGTTAAGGAGGAGGAGGAAGGGTATACACTGGGGGAAGGGAGGAGGTGAACAGATTTGGGGAGTGAGGGTAATTAGGAAGAGGAGGAAAGGTACTAGGTTGGGAAGTGATGTAGGTTAGTGGAGGAGGAGCAGATAAGAGGTAACTTTGGTAAAGGAAAGTGATATATAGGAGAGGTGGGGTAGATTAAGCGAAAGGAAGAGGGGGTAGAATGTCTGTCCAAACTGGGACAGACATTCATAAGAAAGCATTAGTAGTACCAGAAGTTAGGGTTGTACATCATTATGATGTCAAACACAGATGACAAGTCAGCAAAACAAAAAACTAGAAAAAAACACGTGTGCATGCATGGTATAGAACGGTTGCCCACATCCATACTTGGTTATGATGTATGGTTGTTTTTCTTCTGCGAAATAATGGACTGTCAGGCAGCGATATGAGAGGCTGTTAGCCAACACTACATCTTCAGCAGTGCACTTGTTTCTGTTGTTGTACTCCGTCTCCTTGAACTGACACAGTGATGGCTTGTACAATGAACTCTGACAACTGGACAACAGGCAGGGGGGAGGAGAGAGAGAGAGGGGAGAGAGAGAGAGAGAGAGGAGAGAGAGAGAGAGAGAGAGAGGAGAGAGAGAGAGATGAGAGAGAGAGAGGAGGGAGAGAGAGAGAGAGAGGAGGAGGAGGAGAAGAGAGAGAGAGAGAGGAGAAGAAGGAAGAAGAAGAAGAGAAGAGAGGAAGAGAGAGAGAGGTTGGTAAGGAGGAGGAAGGTATTATGAGGGAAAGGGAGGAGTGAAAGTTGGTAGTGAGGGTAGGATGAAGGAGGGAGGAGACAGGTGGGGAGGGCATGTACGTCAGTGGGAGGAGGGGTTAGGGGTAAGGGGGTAGATTTTGGTGAAGAAATGAGATATAATAGGAGAGGTGTGGGTAGACGAGCTAAAAAGTGGAGGGGGTGGAATAGACTAGTAAGGGGGTAGGTTAAGGGGAGATTATGATTGTCATGGTCTGTAGGGGTAGAATAGACGAATAAAGGGTAGGGGAAGGGGGTTACATTTGTCATTGTCTGTGATAAGTGGACTATATTTTCTGAAGCATCAAATGAAACTGTAAACAGATGGCCAATATCACGTGGTTTCTTTTCCATGCCAATACACAGCGCACAAATCCGACATCACTCAATCAATCATGCTAAATTCAGCAGGCCCTTTCCTTTTACCCAGTCCAAGTGTGGTCAGTTCCTGCTATAATTAGCACCAGCTGGGCCAATTGGGGCTGGGATGGATGGATTAATTAGCAGCTAAGAGGAGCTGAAAGTGGAGGGAAACTGACAGCTGTGAATGGTGTAAAGGAAAGCCCAAAGTATGTCTCTGCCAAAAAGACAGGTGTCACTCTCATTTGCACATTTTGCCCTAAAACTTTGTTAGCAGCTGAACTGGCACCGCCGCCAAGTATACAATTCTGACATAAAGAGTGACAGTAAGCTGGTTTGCAGAGCTATACTTACGATCATAATGAATAATTTCAACGTGCAAAACAATGAATCTGTGCCGTATGGAGACAGGGTAAACACGAAAGTTGTGCGACTATCCTGGGACTTGGCAATTTTGATACTTGCAATTTGCCCACTATAAACAAAAGTCCTCTGTGTGTGTGAGAGGGGGGGGGGGGGCGTAACAGCTCCACATTCTTTCTCTGTTGCAAACAAGACTATCCCCCAACTACTATTTTACAGCCTACCCATCCACCCCATTCCCATCCCCCACTGCTACTCTACGTTGTAGCCACACTCCCTGATACTACTTTAAGCCTATCCCGAAGTAGTGCTGTATTCATGCACACTTTACTAGCACCATTGATATGCATGGCGCCGGACTTGTGGAGTCAACACAGTCCCGAAGAGGGCCACCTGGCTTGAAATATAGCAATTTTGTCTGTACGTGCACGCATACAGCCCCCACCCCTCCTGAAGAAAAAGCCGTGTTATTATTATTTTTAAAAGATGTGACAAAGGGTTAGTTTGAGTCCCGTCCTACCCCAACTTTTGCACAGTAATAGTGCCCACGGTACCAACACCTTTCTATACTCTATGCATGCACACATTGCTAGCATCTTTGATATGACTGGCGCCAGACTTGTGGCAACACCACCGTCCCGAAGAGGGCCACCTGGCTTGAATATAGCAAGTTTGTTGGACGGAAAGCTGGTACAGAGTACGCAATAAAACGTAGCAGTACACATAATAATGATATTATACAAGAATATTATGCACCACAACAAAGTGCAGAGCCGCCGTCACATGCACGCACACAAAAAAGCGCAAACATAAACACGAGCGCGTGCGTGCACGCGCACGCGCATACACACCCCCCTCAAGCAAAAGGCGTGGGGGTTTTTTTTCGAAAAAAGATGTGACGGTATGAGTCCCGTCCTGCCCCGACTTTTGCACAGTAACAGAGCCCACGGCACTAAGAGTGTGTGGTACTGTATGTGTACATACTGTACTAGTATAGTTGATATGTGTGGCGCCGGACTTGTGGCGACACCACAGCGACAAAAAACTACTTAACGACATTAAAACTCGTGTCTTGTTTCATTACAATCATGGACACTGCTTAAGAAAGGCATGGTAACAAGGCTGAGAGATGCAGAAAAAGGAATGAAAAAAAAGTGCAAACAAAACAAATATCCAACATTCAGATGGTTCAATGTTTATTTTTCCTACCAGTTTCTTTCCTGATCGATGTCCTGCTGTAAGAATTTAGGAAAAAAATGAGAGAGGGCGTCTAACAGGCGATTTGAGAAAAAAAAGGGGGGGATAGGAGGTGAAATAAAGGTTTGTCGGGCAAATGGAAAGAGGTGGTAATCCAGAGAGTGATTTTGTTTTATCAACACATATACACAGACACAGACAGACAGACAGACAGACAGAATCAGACTGGTTTTACACACAATCATTATGAAACACACACACACATACACACACACACGCGCGCGCGCGCGCGCGCACACGCACGCACGCACGCACGCACGCACACACGCACGCACGCACGCACGCACGTACGCATTGATTCAGGGCAATAGAATTATAGGGTTGCTTACAGTGAAAGCTAACTTTTCCAAAGTAAATGCCTTAATTTTTCCTTTTTTTTTAAAAGCAGTATGTTTTGGATCACCCACCATAATGATTGTCTTGAGTAAAAGTACTTCTCTTCTTGTTAATATGGGTTTTGATTTTGTTTTTTTTTTGTTTGTTTGTTTTGTTGGTCGGTTGGTTAGTTCATCGGTTGTGTGTTTATTTGTCCTTCAGTATCAGTGATTTCTTTTCCTCTTTTTTTTTTTTGGTTCCTCAGCTAGCAGCTCTGAGGTTCACTATGGATGAAGTTTTTGCCTATGCGACTTTTTCCCCCCACCATCACGTTAGCTGCAGTCCGACTTTGAGGATGTATGATGGTGTATGTTTATGCTTGTATGACCTACCAACGCTGACATCAATTAAATGGTATGGTGCATGATTCATCTTGTTGCAGTAGTAGTAGTAGTAGTAGTAGTAGTAGTAGTAGTAGTAGTAGTAGTAGTAGTAGTAGTAGTAGTAGTAGTGTAGTAGTAGTAGTAGTAGTAGTAGTAGTAGTAGTAGTAGTAGTAGTAGTAGTAGTAGTATTTAGTAGTAGTAGTAGTAGTAGTAGTAGTAGTAGTAGTAGTAGTAGTAGTAGTAGTAGTATCATCACCACCGTCATCATCATCTCATCATCATCATCATCATCATCATCACCATCATCATCATCATCATCATCATCATCATCATCATCACCATCACCATCATCATCATCATCATCATCATCATCATCATCATCATCACCATCATCATCATCATCACCATCATCATCATCATCACCATCACCATCACCATCACCATCACCATCATTACGAAGGGGGGGGGGGGGGAGCACTAGTAGATCATCATTTGAAGTTGACTTTGGGAGATCGTAAAACTCCCAGGACTGAATTAGCCCCACCGACACCAAAATCCCAACCCATGACTTCAAAGATCCTAGGGATTGAAGTGGAACGATCTTAACAACTCTGCTGTAACGTCTGTCGAATGATTTATGACAGTGTGCGTGCAAGAAAAACAGTTAGAAGAAAAGAGAGAAGAAAAAAACTAACAAATGAAACAGGGTGAAAATCTTGAAAGAAAGAAACAACCAGGCAATCTAAGCAACTGACCCATTTACTCTGAAATTCCTGTGATCAATATAGACATACCAAAACAAAAACTGAAAAAGAGACAAAACTGCCAACAAAATCAGGCAAAAGAATAAATCTCAAACGCAAGATACACATAGGAAAAAAGAAAGAAAATTTAAAGGAGAGAGAAAAAATTGAAGAAAATTGAAATCAAGAGAAATCAGTTTGCTCAACACGCAATATAGTTCACCCACGCACAAACATAGCACATACACACACAAACATACGCACGCACGCATGCACACACACGCACACACACACCAC
>CM060330.1:12512866-12520366 GCA_030674155.1 Stramonita haemastoma
ATGTTTGGTTAGTGGGTGGATTGGTTGGTTTTGGTTAATTGGTTGGTTAGCTTGTTGGTTGCTTGGTTAGTTCACTAGATGGTTGGTTGGCTGGTGGATTGGTTGGCTGGTTTGTTCGTTTGCTGGTTGGATGGATCTTGGTTTATGCTTTAGCATGTTTGTTTGCTTGGTTATTGTTGTTATGTTGAGCGGGGTGTAGTTTTTCTAGTTTGCTTTTGTTGAATGTGAGTCAGATCATTCTTGGCGCTGTTTTTTTTATCTGTTGCTTGGCAATGTTCTTTAATTTGATTCAGCTTATAGTCTGATCCAAAAGACTTTCACCAAGTCCACCACTCATGTTCGCCTGTTTGTCTGTCTCCATCATCACTGTCGTCAGTAAGAGCTCCACCCAGTGCCACCAGGGTTCGCCATCTTTCTCTCTCTCTGCTGAGTTCTACTATCTCCTGTAGCCCTCCCAGACCACTGATCTCAGTGATGTTGGCAATGCAGGATATAGGTGGTTTGCATCTATTCCTTCTGCCCTCAATCTTTCAACACTCATGGTCTACACAGGTAAGAATAACGTCTTTTAACAACTAAGCATACTTCTTTCTTGAAACACTAGGGTTAAAGCAAAATACGTCTAACACATAGTGGAAACAGCTTTACAGCTATAAAACGTAACTTAAGTCGGCTTGATTTGTCTATACTTGTATCTAAATCAAATCACTTACATCATAATATGCTTCTTAGCCAAACAAAACCACAAACAAATTGCATTCCAATCATTGCTCGTTTTTCTTTTTTTTTTTCTTCTTCGTCGAACACTCAGACAGTAAATAATTATTGTTTCCTATCATATGAGCAGAAAATGTGTTGTTGAAGTGCCTTTAAGCGCCTGACAAATCAGGCCCAATCATTATAACAAATACATTGTTTTGCTATGCGATATGACAAAAGTACAGTATTTTTTTGTTATATTACTTTTTGTAAAGGGGCCACACATCATTTTCTCCTTATCACTTCTCTGTCTAACACATAGTGGAAACAGCTTTCCTGTACTTTTAAATCATGCTTGCAAAAAGCCTGCCTGCTGCCCTCAGTCGACACATTTGAGTTCGGAGAAGCTCATTTTTGTACAGGATGCATGCTGGGTATGTTTGACTTTCTGTAACATAACCCACCAAGCTTTGTTATGATGAATTGCAAGATCGTCAATTAAGGCGTAAGCTTGGGCATATGCAAGACCATATATACGAATGAACTTAAAGCACTGGCAAGTCTGCAATTTATGCTGACCTGGGAGATGTTTCAACTAACTAACTCCACCCCTTGCGGTTTTTAGCTTTACGTAGGAAGTCTAAAGCGAGTCGTTCAACTCAATGCCAGTCCACGCTCGGATGTTGTCTTTCCTATCGTTTTCTCTGTCTACCTCTTCCTCTCCCTTCCTTGTGCTGTTCCCTGTAGGACAGTCTTGGTCAATCCAGATGTTCTTGTAAGGTTCCCTTACCACTTTTAGGTAGCGGTTTTCTTTTTTTTGGTTGTTTTGGGGTTTTGGGTTTGTTGTTTTTTGTTGTTGTTGTTGTTTTTTTTAACTGAAGTCGGTAGCCCTTCTTCATACAACCTGATGGTGTTTTCCATTTTAGTTTACAGTTCCGCGTTAGTGATGTAAACATAGGGAACAAAAATGAGCAAAGAGTAAAGCCGTAAAACGAATTCCAACTTGAATGGAAAATGCCTTAAACTTTGATTGAAAAAAGCTGTTGATCCCTAAAGAGAGTAAAAGAAGAAAGCAACAGGAGTACTCTCAAACTTTTCCTTTCAATGCAAGAAATGCTAGATAAAGACCAATTCCGATAAGCCGCTTATGGCACTGTACCATGCACAGTGCACTTAAACTTTTCATGAACCCATACACACGCATAGACACACACACACATACATACACACATACACACATATACATACACACACACACACACACGCATATACATACACACACACACACACCATCACCGCCACCACACGACACACACACACACATACACCACATATACACACACAAACACATACACAAGCACATACACACACAAACACACACACATGCACATACGCACGAACGCACGCACACACACACTAGCACACAGTACAACTACTGTTTTGCCTTTCTTGAAGAATAGGTTGTTGCATGCTGTTGAGATCAGTTGACAATATGTATAA
This sequence comes from Stramonita haemastoma, assembly GCA_030674155.1. Classification (NCBI taxonomy): domain Eukaryota; kingdom Metazoa; phylum Mollusca; class Gastropoda; order Neogastropoda; family Muricidae; genus Stramonita; species Stramonita haemastoma. Next base: position 12,515,066 of record CM060330.1, read on the forward strand.
AATCGATATTGTACACAGGGACTGGATGTAAAAGAGCACACAAGTGCCTCTTGGACATTTCTTGAGTAAAAGCATAAACAAATACTACACACAGACAAACACACACACACACACACCTACACACACAAACACAACACACACACACATACACACACACACACACAACACACACACACACACAACACACACACACACACACACACACACACACACACACACACACACACACACACACACACACACACACACACACTTACACACACACACATACCACAACATTCTTTTGTTGATGACTCCAAACAAACAAGGCAGACACAAAGACAAGAAAAACAAACAAACAAATATGCTTAGCAACACCTTTTTTAAAAAAGCTAATCCACATGCAACATTTGTTTTATTATTATTTGGGGTTCTATTTCTTTCAATCTTCCCGTGTCAATAACAAAGAAATAACGAAGCGTACAGGGGTGATAAATACCTGAAAACAATGAAACAAACCAACACGAACAAAACAGCAAAGAAACAACACACTGACAACAAAGAAATGTGTAAACAAAAAAACGTAAAACACACATTTTTGCGGATTACACGCAGACAAACACAAAAAATACGTTTCTTAAAACCAAATGTCAGAGTTGTGTAGGATAAACTGAAGAAAAACAACAACAAATAAACATGTAAACAATCTATGGGAAGCAAAAATAATGTTCGGGATATAGAGAAGCGGGAGGCAGAAGAGAGAGAGAGAGAGAGAGAGAGAGAGAGAGAGAGAGAGAGAGAGAGAGAGAGAGAGAGAGAGAGAGAGAGAGAGAGAGAGAGAGAGAGAGAGAGAGAGAGAGAGAGAGAGAGAGAGAGAGAGAGAGAGAGAGAGTCGAGAGAGAGAGAGAGAGAGAGAGAGAGTGTGTTTGTGTGTGTGTGTGTGTGTGTGTGTGTGTGTGTGTGTGTGTGTGTGTGTGTGTGTGTGTGTGTGTGTGTGTGTGTGTGTGTGTGTGTGTGTGTGTGTGTGTGTGGGAGAGATAGAGAGAGAGAGGTGGAGTGAGAGAGAGTGAATGAATGAATGAATGAATGAATGAATGAATGAATGAATGAATGAATGAATGAATCTTTATTTTTCAAGAGTTACAGAGTAAGTATTACATACTTTTTACAGAGAGAGGGAGAGGCAGAGAAAGAGAGACAGAGACTTATACAGAGACAGAGAGAAGGAGAGTGAAAGAGACAGAGGGAGAGAAAGAGAGAGAGACACACACACACACACAGAGTCAGAGAGAGACAGAGAAAGAGACAGAGAACTTAAGTCGAATCAATTCATATTTTCCTTTCTCATCAAACGCTCAAACAGCAACTATTGTTGTCTGAGGTATAAACGCAAATGTACTGTACTGTGGTTAAGCGCCTGACAAGTAAGACCATTTACACCCGATATTGTCGCGGGAGAGATTTTGTTTTTGTCTGTGGGACATAAAAGTATACATGTGTATGCTTCATTTGCCAAAACAATCCAAATTATGAAAATTAATATTTTTTTCACATAAAATCCTACCTGCTTCTGGCCTTAACAGCAAAAACAAAACAAAAACGAAACAAGAAACACAACACCATAAAAGAACAACTCCCACTCAGAAGGAAACAAAATAAACAAAAAAAAACAAATCAAAAGACAAATAAAACCCAACCAACAAGACAAACCACAAAAAAAATCATAAGGCTTAAGCAGAAAGGGAAATCTCTGTCTCTCTCTCTGTCTCTCTCTGTCTCTGTCTCCCTCTCTCTGTCTCTCTGTCTCTCTGTCTCTCTGTCTCTCTGTCTCTCTGTCTGTCTGTCTGTCTCTCTCTCTCTCTCTCTCTCTCTCCTCTCTTCTCTCTCTCCTCTCTCTCTTTCTCTTTCTTTCTCTTTCTCTTTCTCTCTCCCTCTCTCTATTTCTTCCTTGCTCTTTCTCACTCTCTTTACCCCCTCTCTCTACCCTCCCTCCCTCCCTCCCTCTCTCTCCCTCTCTCTATTTCTCCCCCATCTCTCTCTCTCCCCTCCCTCCCCTCTCTCTCCCTTCCCTCCCTTCCTCTCTCAATCTCCACTCCCTTCAATTCCTCTCTTACTCCCTTCTCTCCCGCTCTCTCCCCTCCCTCCCCCATCTCTCTCTCTCTGTGTCTCTGTTTCTGTCTCTGTCTCTCTCTCTCTCACTCTTTCTCACTCTCTCTACCCCCTCTCTCTACCCTCCCTCCATCTCCCTCTCTCAATTGCTCTCCCCCTCTCTATCTCCCCTCCCTAACCCATCACTGTCTCCATCTCTGTCTGTCTGTCTGTCTGTCTGTCTGTCTGTCTGTCTGTCTGTCTGTCTGTCTGTCTGTCTGTCTGTCTGTCTCTCTCTCTCTCTCTCTCCTCTCTCTCTCTCTCTCTCTCTCTCTCTCTCTCTCTCTCTCTCTCTCTCTCTCTCTCTCTCTCTCTCTCTCTCTCTTTCTCTCTGTGAATTTTCCTTATAAGAGAGCTGTCAGTGTGATGGACAGGTCTGGCATCAGTTTACAGCAGAGAAACGAACTACATCACATAGAATGGAAGCCTGCAGACATTTTTCCTACACTACTACACACTATCATCGATCCACACTCATGTGTGCTCGTGGGTATGTATGTCTGTGGCGTGCGCATATAGACAAACACACACACAGACACACAAAAGCACTGACACTGACATAAACAGAGACGCAAACACACAGATATAGGCACGTGCGCCCACACATACACGAGTACACGCGCACGTACGAAGAAACATAAGTGCGCGTGAGCAAGAACACATGCATAAGCATGCACACAAATACACATAATATACACTTACACAAAAACGCGTGGATACACATACACGCACGCCACACACAGACGCAGAGAGAGAGAGAGAGAGAGACAGAGAGAGAGAGAGAGACAGAGAGAGACAGAGAGAGACAGAGAGAGACAGAGAGAGACAAACAGACAGACAGAGACAGACAGACAGACAGAGACAGACAGACAGACAAACAGACAGACAGACAGACAGTGTTCCTGATAGTCGTGGAATAGAAAGGGGGAAGAAGACAGAACCTCCAGTTGATGCAGCCTATTTTGGGAGTGATGTCCCTTGATTAACCTGAGCCTTTCTGCCGAAAAAAAAGTAGTTACCACGGCAGAAGTAAACAACAAAAAAGAAGACATAAAGAGGTGATAGGATTGGACAGATAAACTAAATGAATGGACATTTCATGAGTGCTGTCTTTAGGTCAGAAGAATACAGCATTCAAGGCAGCAACAGTTTATTTTTGTCAAGATGACAAATCTGTCAGTCTTTAATTAAAGTAGACTTTAATCTCTCCCCACACCCATTACAGGACTTTTCAAAATTTGAACTGACACTGCTATCCAAAGCGTTTTTATTTTCATCTTTTATCAACTTAAAAATTGAAATTATTATGCTGAAAATCGTCCTTTCAATAAGTCTTCTCAAAGAATGTCTTAAACATTTTGAAACAGGCAAAGGCAGTAGTAATAAACAAACGATCCGGCAAAAAAGCGACCGACAAACACACGGGCAAATAAACAGACAAATAAAATGTTTAAATTCTTTGTATGAAAAAATATGGTACTGAAAACTTGGGTAAACAAATCTAGCTGTATGCATCGTTGTAAACTAGAGATAACTGACATAGGTTTATTTGTCAAATGTACTGAAGTTGTTTTTGTTTCTTTTGTAGTCCCTCTTCTCCATATCTCCCCTTTTATGCTCTCTCCTCTCTCTCTCTCTCTCTCTCTCTCTCTCTCTCTCTCTCTCTCTCTCTCTCTCTCTCTCTCTCTCTCTCTCTCTCTCTCTCTCTCTCTCTCCTGGGGAATTTAACTAAAGTTCCCATTCACGTGTTGCTGCAAATGTCAAACATTCACCAGATGTACAGAGTCTCCCGATATGTCTTCCATTCAGTTAACAGGAGAAAGAGATGTATTGTCTGAATTTGATATATGTTGTTGAGGTATGTTGTGTTAGCTTGATTAATTGATTTTTTTTTCCCTTTTGATAGTGCACTCGAGATGTTTTGAATTGACAGCCAGGGTCAAGTACTTGTTCACGTTGCAAGATGCTAGTTTCTTTTCAGTGTGCCTTGATCTTCAAGTGATTTTAGCTTCAACGTTCCATCTCAATTTTGTTTCTATCCCTGAGTTTTGACTTTTTTATATTTTGAAATTAATCAATTCGTTCTTGTATTACTATATCCGTTCCCCCAATTGGTTGTATTGTGGCCAAAGCCCGAAGTACCATTAAACCATTTCAGTGCTCTCTCTCTCTCTCTCTCTCTCTCTCTCTCTCTCTCTCTCTCTCTCTCTCTCTCTCCTCTCTCTCTCTCTCTCTCTCTCTCTCTCTCTCTCTCTCTCCTCTCTCACTCACTCTCTCTCTTCGCCTCCCCCCTCCCCTCTCCTTCTCTCTCTCTCTCTCTCCAGACTTAATATCCCTAAAACAATGTGAACAAACTTTACACTCACAGCAACAACAGCAACAATGAATAAAGCAATACAGATTTGCACTTAGGGGTGGGTTATTCAAGAGGAGGAGAAGACGACGTATGTAGAAATATAGCATATTAACCCCTCCCCTCCCCTTAACCCTTTCGAGACTTGCAGCGGTGCCGCTATAACCACAATCGTTTCCTTCACGAACACGGGCAGTTTGTCAGGCTAATGGCGGCAGATAGAGTGTCTGGGCACAGAGGTGTGCAGGGAAATGGACTGAGAGGGGCCACCTTGTCTATGGTCTCCACACACGCATCGCATCCCCTCGCCTTTATTTTGGTCCCTTTGAAAAGGAATACGTTTGTATAACGAAAGGCTGTTCTTGAGAACAATGGTCATTTTTTCGATTCTGATGCAACAGTACTCTTATGAAGCAGTTAGAAAGGGTTTGTGTCAGGTGAAGTTAGTTTGTGATTTTATTAACACACTGATTTGTAAAACTTTGGAACAAATAAAAAGGATGGGCTGTAGACTACGTAAAGTAGGGTATGCGAATGCAATGAATAAGGTGACACAATATGCATATACACAGGCAAACCAGTCACTTTGGCACAGTGGTTAACACTTTGGGCTACGGGCTGGAAGGTCGCGGTTCGAATCCCATAAAAAGGCATAAGGATTTTTTGGACTCTGGCTGGCTCTTACCTAGAGTGAGTGTACTATGGGCTGATCGGGAAGACTGGGACCACACAATCGAGCTTCATCTACTTTACGGATGCGAGTTTGAGAGTGCTGCTCCAATCACCTGACCAATACTGCAGGTGTCTGTATCTCTCAAGCC
>CM060330.1:12522866-12535366 GCA_030674155.1 Stramonita haemastoma
CAACACCGATAATTATCAAAAGCACCCATAATGTGAAATGACAATCCCAATATGGGAAAATTCAAGCACACAGTCTTGCAAGCCTAAGCATCACTATCGTTTCCTTCACGAACAAGGGTCCTCTGTCACGCTAATGGCAGCAGCTAGAGTGTCTACGCAAAGAGATTTATTTACCAGGGAAACGGACTGACACGTTCCACCCTTTCTTTTATCTTCCCCACACACGCATATCTGCATTACCTTTTTTTTTTATTTAGTCCTTTTGACAGAAGGATATGCTTATTTTTATGTCAGGCTGTTCTAAGGAGTAGGATGACTTGTTTCCTTGTTTCTGATGCAACTGTACTCTTGTGAAACAATCGGGAGTTTAGTTAGTGTAGGGTGAAAGAAGAGAATCTTGTCATGCAGGGTTTTGAAGCTTAGCTTCGGAAACGAAGCAAAAGGGAACAGTCAGTTATTAACCAAATTGTTTTTTCGTTTCTTGACTCGAGTTCTGAGATTTATCAATGGTGCAACTTGTGTGCATAATATACACAAGTCCTCTCTCTCTCTCTCTCTCTCTCTCTCTCTCTTCTCTCTCTCTCTCTCTCTCTCTCTTCCTCCTTCCTCTCTCTTTTCTTCTCTCTTTCTCTCTCTTCTCTCTCTCTCTTCTCTCTCTTTTTCTTCTTCTCTTCTCTCTTCTCTGTCTCTCTCTCTCTCTCTTCTCTTCTTCTCTCTGTCTCTCTGTCTGTCTCTGTCTCTCTCTGTCTCTCTTCTCTCTTTCTCTCTGTCTCTCTCTGTCTCTCTCTGTCTCTCTCTGTCTGTCTCTGTCTCGTCTCTCTCTGTCTCCTGTCTCTGTCTGTCTTCTGTCGTCTCTCTCTTCTCTCTCTCTCTCTCTCTCTCTCTCTCTCTCTCCTCTCTCTCTCTCTCTCTCTCTCTCTCTCCTCTCTCAAGTGTATGATATACACACATATTATGACTGATTTTGCCCACCAGTAGGTAGTCACATTCCGACTTTGAGGCTGATGTCTAAATACGATACCAGTGTGGTTGTTGTTGTTGTTTGTTTGTTGTTGTCTGTTCTGTACTAGCACAAATGGCCTACTCTTTCAAAACGACAGATCGAGGTATGATGTGCGCGTATGATGTTCTGCAAGAGTTTGCATACGATGCTTCGGTTCTAAGTTTATCTGGAAGTCTTTCAGGGGAGTGAAGTCAGTACTGGTGTGATCGTATTCAAATGTGTCTGTTTATTGATATGATACAGTCTTGGTATTGGTATTGTTTTTTTTCAGGAGAAATTCCCCACAAACATGCGTGTTGGTGGTGGCTGAAATCAGGGCACAATTCCAAGCTGTTAATTTGGGAGGGCAACACACTTACAACTACCGAAGCAAGATCGTTAGGTATGCAGTTGTTATTTCCAAAACAGGTCTAACCACTAAAATCGAAGAGATTTTGTGTGTGCCTCAATTATGGCCTTCGAATGTTATGCATCTCAAGTCAAGTCAAATCAAAATCACTTTGATAATTTGCAAAAATTATCAAAATTGTTATAGATTGCTTGTGTGTTGTATAGGTCGAATGCAAGCGCTTTGATTTTGGTTATACAAGATAGGGCGCTGTATAAATTCCATGAATTTATTATTATCATTTTTTTTTCCTTCAAATTTTATTATCATCATCATTATCATCATCATCATCATCATCATCATCATCATCATCACCACCACCATTATTATTATTATTATTATTATTATTATTATTATTATTATTATATATATTATTATTCATCATCATCATCATCATCATCATCATCATCATCATCATCATCATCATATTATTTATTATATTATTATTATTATTATTATTATTATTATTATTATTATTATTATTATTATTATATTATTATTATTATATCCCGCGAAGGGCAGTTCCAATACATCTTTCTGATCAATACATGCTACAGAACCGCTTTTCGTGACATGTTTAAGCGCTGTATCCTGAGTGTCCTTGTTCTAATGCTAGTATTTGGTTCCTTTATTCAAACTGTTCAAACTGACAATTATATTGTGGGAGTCATCTTTCTCAGGCCTAAAAAACACTGGTGAAATGCACTAATTGTGGCTCTTGTTTACATTGAATTAGGAAAAAAAATTGCAACAAAGTTGTGTTGTATTTTGCAATCAACTTCTGCGTTAATGACCTTTACCTCGAGTTGGAGTTAGCCTTGGCTGTGCAAAACCACGTGTATGGAGTTTGTGTTCAGATCATACATATTTAAAATTCTAATTGAACTCCTTTAACCATCAGTAACCTTTCTGGTACTGTACAAGGAGGAAGAAAAAGAGGCAGACCAAAGAAGAGGTGATAGGAGGACAACATCAGCGAATGGACAGGCCTAGAACTCAACAAAACCCTGAGAAAGGTAGAACAGAGAGAGGAATGAAGGGAACTGGTTGTCAAGTCTTCATGGGTGCCCCCACGGTCGCCATACTAAGGGATAGATGGGAGGGTAGCTTACATTCCGCTTCCTGGAGCTTACATTCCGTCCTTTGTATGTTAATAAAACACACTCACCCAAACTGATGTCAACCTATGCAAACCCTTTGAAACTGCTTCATAAGAGTACTGTTGCATCAGAATCGAGGAAAGGACCATTATTCTCAAGAACACCCTTTCGTTATACAAACCTATCCCTTTACAAAGGGACCAAAATAAAGGCGAGGGGATGCAATGCGTGTGTGGAGACCATAGACAAGGTGGCCCCTCTCAGTCCATTTCCCTGCACACCTCTGTGCCCAGACACTCTATCTGCTGCCATTAGCCTGACAAACTGCCCGTGTTCGTGAAGAAAACGATTGTGGTATAGCGGCACTACTGCAGTCTCGAAAGGGTTAAGGGAGGAGGGGAGGGGTTAATATGCTACGTTTCTGCATCGTGTCTTCTCCTCCTCTTGAATAACCCACCACTAAGTGCAAATCTGCATGCTTTACCCACTGTTGCTGCTGTTGTTGTGTGAAAGGATTGTGGTAGCGGCACTGCTGCAAGTCTCGAAAGGGTTAAAGGGAGGGGAGGGGTAATATGCTACGTTTCTGCATCCGTCGTCTTCTCCTCCTCTTGAATAACCCAACACTAAGTGCAAATCTGCATGCTTTACCCACTGTTGTTGTTGTGTGAAACGATTGTGGTAGCGGCACTGCTGCAGTCTCGAAAGGGTTAAAGAGAGGGTAGGGGTTAATATGCTACGTTTCTGCATCCAACGCTCTCTCCTCCTCCTCCTGAATAACTCAGGGCTAAGTGGTTTAGGGGGCTGTAGTTGAGGTGGTGCCTTTGATGTCTGGCTGCTGCACTCTACCTGGTAAGGTGGACGGGCATCACTGGTCCTCATCCATCTCTTAACTATCTCACGTGTTGGCTCCAAGCGCCACACCCCGGGACCTCTACTCAGCAGGGGTGCTAAACCACGTGAGTGAGGGTGATGCTGACACGGCATCATTGAACACATAATACCCACGTTGCAAGTTACCGGCCAAGGCAGATGAAGTTCCCTGGAATTCAACGGCTATGTGTTTGAGGCCAAGGCGAGCCACCTTGATGGAGGACATCGGCTGTGGCCTGGCATGGAGAGGGCTGGGCTCCACCTTGCGACATTGCCCAAGATACACAACGTAAAGACAAAAAACAATGCTGCTTCCATACCGGCTCAGTCGTCGCCCGGTACAAGGAAAGTGCCTTTCATTACTGACCAGCAGGACAGAGGTGTAAAGCATGTGTCTGTTGGTCCAACATTACTGCGTGCCAAAAACATCACTATTGAAACATGAGCCGCCGTTGTAGTCTAGTGGTTAGAGCGTTGGACTAGTAATCTAAAGGTTGCGGGTTCGATCCCAGCTTTCGGCTATGGCGTTGTGCCCTTGGAAAAGGCACTTTACGGCTAGTTTTCTCACCCCACCCAGGTGTAAAAGGGGTACCAACCTTGTGTTGGGGTTAACCCTGCGTTAGACTGGCGTCCTATCCAGGGGGGAGTCTATGACTCTCAGTCGCTTAACGCCACAGAAACCGGGATAACCACCGGCCTGATGAGCCTTTGGCTCGGACAGACTTTAACTTTAACTTTTTTTATTGAAACATGGAACGTAAGATCACTGAGAGCTCTAGGAAAAGTGGAAGAACTTACAATACGAAATGGAAAAATACAGATGGAACATTCTCGGATTCTGTGAGATACGCTGGAAAAACTTTAGAGAAAACTCTACTACCCATGAAGGTCACAAACTCTACTTCAGTGGCAGTGAAGACAAACATGAACATGGATTAGGATTCCTCATCCACAGAGACACAGCGAATACCATCATGGGATGTCGAGCCAGTCTCTATTCGACTCATTACCATCGGATTGAGGGAAGCACCTTTTAACAGCATTATTTTGTTTTTGTTTTTGTTTTTGTATTTTGTTTTTGTTTTTGTTCCACTTTATGTCACAGCAGATTTCTCTGTGTGAAATTTGGGCTGCTCTCCCAGGGGAGAGTGCGTCGCCACAAGTGTAGCGCCACCCATTATTTTATTTTTCCTGTATTCAACTGTATTAATTGTTCCTCTATCAGAGTGGCTTTTTTCTACAGAATTTTGCCAGGGTCAACCCCCTTGTTGCCCCTTCCTGCCGTGGTATCTTTTACGTGCGCTAAATAGTGATGTATAACACACGGGACCTCGGTTTATTGTCTCATCCGAAAGACTAGCGACCAGACCACCACTCACGGTCTAACGGATGGGGAAAAAGTTGGGGGCCCAAACGGAGTACGAACCACCGCAGACTCCGACCCGGACTTTTTGCTTTCTAGGCAAGGCGCGTTGCCACCTAAACCACCGATACACGCTTTTGCTCCAACAAAAGACTATGATGATGAAAACGTTGACCCATGAGATTGAAGTCAATCTGTCTTAACTTCTCGGCTGTACCAAATCGATATTTGAACATGGTAAGGGTTTTGTCAAGATGTCAAGATGACTCACGGATACCCGATGTCACTTGACCTGGGGGGTGGGAAGGAGGGGGGTACGTGAACCCCCATTCTACATCTCCTTTCTAACGATTCCATTTTCACACTGTTCACTTTTGTTCTCAGAATATTGGAAGATAAAAGTGGGAAGCTCAACAGTGTGACGTTCTTAGTCGATCTTTTCCTCAGTTCTTTATGCTATCGATTTGAGATCGTACTTCTAACAACTGCAAATTGGGGGAATGGTGGGATAGACTGATAGAGAGACAGAGATATAGAAAGACACAGAGAGAGAGAAAGAGAGAAAGAGGCAGAGACAGAGAGAGGAGACAGAGAGATAGAGAGAGAGATAGAGATAGGAGAGAGACAGAGACAGAGAGAGGGGACAGACAGATAGAGATAGAGAGAGAGAGGGGGGAGAGGGGTAGATAGAAAGAGAGAGAAACAAACAGTCAGACAGACATACAGACAGACAGACAGAGTTAGAGAGAGACAGAGTGGTGCAGGAAGACATGAGATGATTTTGTTGATAAAAGAATAGACGTTTTAGAGTTAAAATTCTTCTAAGGAGAGAGTTTCAACACAACGGTGTCGTCTTCCTCCTATGTAGAGTCGTTTCTACTGAAATGAAGAATCATCTCTCTCTCTCTCTCTCTCATCTCTCTCTCTCTCTCTATCTCTCTCTCTCTCTCTTCCCTCTTCTCTCTCTCCTCTCTCTCTCTCATCTCTCTCTCTCTTCTCTCTCTCTCTCTCTCTCTCTCTCTCTCTCTCTCTCTCTCTCTCTCTCTCTCTCTCTCTCTCTCTCTCTCTCCTCATCTCTTCTCCTTCTTTACTCTCTCTAATTGACTCTCTTCTCCTCTCTCTCTTCTCTCTCTCTCTCTCTCTTCAACTCTCTCATGATTCTACTCTCTCTCTTTCCATTTCAATCTTTACTCCTTTTAAAACTGCTGGCTTTGAAATTGACTCTTCAACTTTGTTGCAAGGAAATAACTCCATTGTTAAACTTGAACAATGAGCGAAGGAAAGCAGATTTTAGATAGATAGCTTGATAAAATAAAAAGCAATTATTGAGCTGCTTATTCAATGTACCATGCGGAAATAAACGTTTGGCTTCCCTTGACTTTGCGCTCGCGCACGCACACCACACACACAAGCACACTCACACACACACGTGCTCGCGCGTGCACACACGCTCGCACACGCAATCACGCACGCACGCATGTACACACACGCACACACACACGCATACACACATGTAAAGACAAAGATACTTATTACCAAAATTAACAAAAACATACGGATTTTAGAAAGAGAGAAAAAAAGACAGACAGAAAGAGAGTGAGAGACAGACAAAGACAGAGATACAGAGAGACAGACACAGACACGGACAGAAAGACAGTTAAACAACCAGAAAGACAGAGACATAGACATAGTCAGACAGACAGAAAGGAAGAGAGACAGACAGGCAGACAAACCGACAGATAGACAGACACATTATGATCACTGAAGACAAACCCAGAACAGCAAAAGATAGAAACATACCAATGGAAGAGTCAGTAGCATCATTTCCAAACATTCCTTCCCTCAATCTAGCAATCATCCTAAAGGCCTCTGCACTGGAATAAAACGGTTAGTGAAAATGATTCCAGAACTCTTCCTGAAAGTAGTGTTTGTTTTTCTTTTTCTGAAAAGTGAAAACGAACAATACCAAATCTGTGACCTTCCATCACGAAATGAGTTGCATTGCACTAGAGGTCAGTTTTCTCTAAATTGTTAGCATGTTACCAATATATATCTATCTATCGATCTATCTATCTATTACCTATTTATAATTATATATTCCTTTCTTTCTATCTATCTATCTATCTATCTATCTATCTACCTATATATCTATCTATTTATCATGTGGTCTGGCGACTGTGGGGGCACCCCTGAAGACTTGGCAACCAGTTTTCCTCCATGCCTCTATCTGTTCTGCCATTCTCAGGGTTTTGTTGAGTTCTAGGCCTCTCAATTCACTGATGTTGTCCTCGCACCTCTTCCTTGGTCTACCTCTTTTTCTTCAAACTTGGACAGTGTCTTGCATTTTGTTTTTGCAAGTCCTTTTCATCTTGTGACATGCCCTTACCATTTAAGTTTACTCTTCTTTACTATCGTTAGAAGGTTTTAATAGGGCCCAATTGCTTGTTGGATTATGTTATGCAAATCTTCGTTGCTTATGTGGTCTTCATAGGAGATGCCAAGGAGTCTCCGAAAACATCTCATCTCTACCGCCTTTTTTTCTCTCCAAATCTGCAGTCAGGGTCCATAATTCACAGGTGTACAGGAATACGGAAATGTCAAGGGAGTGCATTAGTCTGATATGCAAAAATAAAAACAAAGTTATCAAATGAAAAAAAGAGATTGAAAATCGTGGTGATTCTATAAGAAAAAAGTTATAAACAAATTGAATGCTAGACACCAGGAAGTGACAACATGAGAAATTGATAAGTTTTGTATTGAAATCGATAGTCACGAGGAGGATTGGATGTTTTTACACGCATTTGTGACGCTCCACCACATAATGAGACGGAGTGCACCTGAGGTCAATTTTAAGTTATTGCATGTTATTAATGTGCAATAAAGTGGTTATCAAATTTAAAAAAAGGAAAATTGGACAATTCTGTGAAACATTATTACAAATTGAAATGATAGACTGCAGGATGGGACAAAATGAGAAACGGGCAAGTTTATTTTAGTAACAGGTTGTCAGAATGAGTGCTTTGGTATTTTCAAAACACATTTAAAAACAAAAGGAATAAAAGTTATGCCTTGATATTTCATTGTAAGGTAAATAAACAGATCTAGTTTAATAATCAATCAAAATCTCAAAATTGACAACTTGACCCCCACCTGCCTTTAAAGGCTCCTAGCGCAAAATTGGGTAATGTGCTAAGCGACTCATTTCGTGGTGGAGCGCCACATTTTATAAGCAGAAAGGAATACAAAAAAATATGCCTTAATCCTCAAGTACAAGGTAGGCAAAAAAAGGTATAATTTCATAAACATTAAAAATCTCAAAATCGACATGACCTCCACCTGCTAAAAATGGCCTCTAGCATAAGAGAGGGACAGGTGCAACGCAACTTATTTCGTGGCGGAGGGTCGCAAAATAAGGAAAACTGTACAGGATGAAACAAATAAACGGTTATTGTGTCCCAAGAAACGATGAAGTTGAAAACTTGCTATGATCACGTGCTTTGGTTTTACAGTCCCCATCATAGTGGAAAGCGAGCATCTGATTACGAAGAACAAAGAGAGAAAAGACGCAATATAAAAGGAGAGAAAGGGATTTTGTTTCGGAGAGAAAAGTTTTTAGGCTCAAGAGAAATGGTTGAAGACAGTAGTGAAGAAGGTGTAATAAGGAATATGAGTACATTGAGTGTGTGTGTGTGTGTGTGTGTGTGTGTGTGTGTGTGTGTGTGTGTGTGTGTGTGTGTGTGTGTGTGTGCGTGCGTTTGTGTGTGTGTGTGTGTGTGTGTGTGGTGTGTGTGTGTGTGTGTGTGTGTGTGTGTGTGTGTGTTCTCCTTCTTCTCATTGGTTTAATGTCCGTTCACTACAAGGTGATTTTGACAATGGTACATTCACGTTAAGAATGCATTGAAAAGGGGATGAGGGGAACAAGTGAAAGTATAAAGAATATTATGGATGAGGATAAGTTTATACTTATAAGTTTATGTGTGTGTGAGTGTGTGTGTGTGTATGTGTGTGTATGCGTGCGTGCGTGCGTGCGTGTGTGTATGTGTGTGTGTGTGTGCGTGTGTATGTGTATGTGTGTGTGACTATAACATGATCAGAACTTGATGCTTGATAAAGTTCTTACTCTCTGTCTACATTTGCCGATGGGAATAAAAGACGTTTAAAATACACTTTTAGCTGCTTTCACAACAAGCCAAAGACTACTATCAAAACCTAGATGACTGCAGATTCTTTTGTCATCATCTCTAAAACTTTCACATTTTGTTCTTTTTGTTAACTTGTTATGTTTTCTTTTTTTCGTTTTAGATGAATGTGTGGGGTTTTTTGTCTTTGTTTTCTATTTTACTTAAGTTGTTTCTCTATTTTACTATATTTGTGGCGCTCCACCACGAAATGAGTCGCTTAGCACATTACCCAATTTTGCGCTAGGAGAAAGGCAGGTGGGGGTCAATTTGTCAATTTTAAGATTTTGATTGATTATTAAACTAGATCTGTTTATTTACCTTATAATGAAATATCAAGGCATAATTTTTATTCCTTTTGCTTTTGAAAGTGTTTTGAATATACCAAAGCACTCATTCTGACAACCTGTTATTAAAATAAACTTACCTGTTTTTCATTTTGTCCCATCCTGCAGTCTATCATTTCAACTTGTAATAATGTTGCACAGAATGGTCCGATTTTCAATCTGTTTTTTCTATTGGATAGCCACTTTATTGCACATTAACAACGTGTCAATAACTTAAAATTGACCTCAGGTGCACTCCGTCTCATTATGTGGTGGAGTGTCACATTTAGTTTATTCGTTATTTTGATTCTTATTTTAGCTTTTTTTTTTATCTTTTGGAGGTGGGATGCTGAGAGAGAGGGAGAGAGAGAGAGAGAGAGAGAGAGAGAGAGAGAGAGAGAGAGAGAGAGAGAGAGAGAGAGAGAGAGAGAGAGAGAGAGAGAGAGAGAGAGAGAGAGAGAGAAACAGAGGCAGGGACAGAGACAGAGACAGAGAGACAAAGACAGACAGAGACAGAAACAGAGACAGAGAGACAAAGACAGACAGAGAGAGAGAGAGATAGACAGAGAGACAGAGAGATATACAAAGAGAGGGGGGAGGGAGGGGGGACGGGGTATCATTTTAAAATGAGAGAAACGGAAGATAAACACAAACAGAAGAAAAGGAAACTAAGCATAAGGCTTTAGTTTAATTAAACAAAATTTTATTCGCTCATAAACAACGCAGTATTAAAACCTGAAATAAGTACAATAAGCAATGACCATTATTATCTGTGTTTATTTATTTATTCTTTTGTATCGAGGATAATGGAATAACCACTCGTCAGTACTCATATTGTAACTATAGCATTCACATACAACAATTCGGCTGCAGCTGAAAAAAAATTGCACCTAACAGATCAAGAAGAAGATACACAGCGCGCAAATCCAACATCACACTCACTTAAAGCAACACTATCACAAGACAGGCCTGGCATCTGTACACCCCCAAAAAAATGGACTGAACCATCGGCAAGTATTCAACAGAACTATGAGAACATGAGGCTCCACCTTTCTCCTGTGCATTCACTCTCTGCATGGATGACAGATGGGGTGTTTTTCATTCCTTGGCTTGAGCTCCGAGGTTCACCACTGGTCAAATTTCGCGTTTGCAACCGTTTTTGGCCCAGCATGAACGTAGCCGCATTCCAGCTTTGGGGACTTATGCTGGGTATGTTCGTGTTTCCATACCCCACCGAAAGCTGACAAAAAAGTACGGTATCTTTAACGTGCCCATTTGATCTTCTGAATGTGTATGTACACAAAGTCAAAGTAAAAATTGTATTTTTAGATTGTATATTGAGTAAGCGATAGAATTGCTTTTTTCGTAAAGCCATCTATCTTGAAAAAAAAAACAACCAAACAAAACATCTATCTAGAAAAAAAACAAACAAAAAAAAACATCTATTTTGGAAAAAAAAAAACCATAAAAACATCTATCTTGAAAAAAAACAACCAACAAAAAACTCTATCTTGAAAAAACAACAAAATAAATCAGACGAAAGGAATGAAGACACCGGCAGTTCTGCACTTAAAGTTAGGAGACCATAAAATCTCCAGTCTTAATTTACCAGACGCAGCCGAGATTCGAACCTATAACTTCGTGAACCTATGGAATAGGTCGAACGATCTTAACCACTAGGCTATAGTGTCCGTGGGATGACAGTACCTATGTGCGTCTGTGAGCATCGTCCACGTATGTTTCTGATAGGTAATACGGTTATGAATGGCAATGCACAAAGATCAACTGTCAAATAAATCACACTGAAGACATAGAATAATGGCGCGGCGAAGAAAGACAGAAGAGAATAAAAAAAAAATAATCTACAAACAGTCCAATATCAGCCAGGACCTAAAACAAATGGCACATCGCTTGTCTCTGAACCTGGTCCAATCAGCCAGACAGACAGGGCAATAACCCAGTCTTCACATGCCTGCTATTGTCTCGTGAATTACCTGCCATGAGAAACAAAAATCCCCTACTTGGAGAAAGATGCATTTTATCACCAAGCTTTCGATTGGACGACTGAAAGAGAGAAAAGAGAAAATAAGATATAGCACGTCCAATAACAGACACTCACAAGATAGACCTCGGTTCGGGATTGGATAGAAAACAATACCCGATTACATCCTGCTGCTCTCAAGCCTAGCCAATGAAAAAGAGGAACGAGGGAGATCACTCTCTTTCTGGTCACAAGTTATTGATGGCCACTGCAAATGGAGGACAGCAATGAATGGCGGAAAGAGTTATTTCTGTATTTATTTCTAAAATAACCGCAATGTAAACTGACTGCTTTGACTGATACGTTTGGCTATGTGATAGGAAGTGGGTGTCTTTTTTATGTTGCATGTAACTTCTCCTCTCTCTCTCTCTTCTCTCTCTCTCCTCTCTCTCTCTCTCTCTCTCTCTCTCTCTCTCCTCTCTCTCTCTCTCTCCCTCTCTCTCTCTCTCTCTCTCTCTCATCTCTCTCTCTCTCTCTCTCTCCTCTCTCTCTCTCTCTCTCTCTCTTCGCTGTGATGGGGCATGGCTATTGTCAGTTTGTAGTTTTTCCATCGTAAAAGTACGCTATTTTTCCCCTGACCGCCATAAAAGTCAACCAGTTATTTTTGTTTGTTTGTTGTTTTTGTTGTTGTTGTATTTTTTTGGGGGATGCGTGATGTAAGATCAGAGGCAAACACTGATTCTGTTCCATCTCAGGTAGTCTTTCAGTTGTGTATCCCCAAGAACAACCATTTAATGTACCAATATGACAGCTACTCAAAACACCAAAACGAAGAACACAGTCATTATCTGTCCAGATGCATATTGCATCCATTAATACAAAGAAGATATTGGTACTATTCATATCAGTCATTGCCTTTCCAATAGACTATTCCAGTGTGGTGGAGGGGGGGGGAGCGAGGTGAGAGGCTGCTGCGTGGGTAACAGCTTGCTCTCCATCCTTACTTACCCAGGCTTTGCACTCTAGAAGAGCGCAACTCCATAGTCTTCCGATACTGACAGATGTCTACAAGATGATTATGCACTATCTGCTTCGCCTATCCAATAATCTGCTTCAATATCTGCCTCAACTATCCAATGGCTAACTCTGCTATCCAACATCTGCCTCGCCTATCCAATGATCTGCGTCATCTTTCCAATATCTGCCTCATATATCCAATAATCTGCCTCCCCTATCCAACAATTATCTGCCCCCTATCCAATATCTGCCTCCCCTGTCTAATATATGCCTC
>CM060330.1:12540366-12545366 GCA_030674155.1 Stramonita haemastoma
TGTTCTTCTCCAATCCTGTTTCAAGTTGACTTTTTGTTTATTTTTTGTGTTTTCTTTTGCATTTATTGTGCTTGTTTGTTATTGTTTCTTTTTTTTTGTTCTTTGCCCCATTTCTTTTCGGAAACATTGCACACCCTGCTTTTGTTTGTTTTGTTTTCTTATATAATTGTGTGTTGGGAGGTGGGGAGGATCTGTGTGAATGTGTGTGTTTGTGTCTGCGTGTGTGGGGGGCCGGGGATGCTCCTGTGTGAGTATGTGTGTGTCTTGTGTTTGTGCTGTGTTATCTGTGTATTGTGTGTGTGTGTGTGTGTGTGTGTGTGTGTGTGTGTGTGTGTGTGTGTGTGTGTGTGTGTGTGTGTGTGTTGTGTCTGTGTCTGTGTCTGTGTGTTGTGATTGTGTTGTTGTGTGTGTGTGTGTGTGTGTGTGTGTGTGTGTGTGTGTGTGTGTGTGTTTTGTGTGTGTGTGTGTGTTGTATTGTGCATGTGTGTTATTTTTACGCGCACACACACACACGCGTGCACGGTCATTTTCATGAACATGCATACACTTATTTGCGTGTGTGTATGCACAACTCCGTACACACAAAACCAGATATTCTTTCTGTTTTACCTTACATTCTAACAGGTTCCAACTTCATTCATTATCCCATATGAGCAAAGCTGTCACGCAAAGGGACAAAGAAGAAATTAAACCAAGCAAGAATCGGCCTCTCACACCAATGCCCTGTAGACTTCAGCCGTTCCGGGAAACTGTGGGCAGTGCAGGGCCTCCTGTCTGTTACGTTTGGCCTGACGGCGGCTTATAATCGACTGGTTTCTATATATATATATATATATATATATATATATATATATATATATATATATATATATATATATATATATATATATATATTTATTTATTTATTTATTATTTATTTATTTATTGCGTGTTTGCTTGTTGCTTGACTCTCCATGGGGATGGAATGAGCGGTGTGGGAGGAATAACATTGGTGTGTTATGCTGAACGCAATTATTTTTTTTCCTTTTTCTTTGACACTCTTAGTATCTTATTAACTTATTATCGTATTATCTTATAGCATTGTCTTATTGACACACACACGCGCGCGCGCGCGCGCCGCACACACCACACACACACACACACACACACTGTGGTGTGTAATATATAATATAGAGAGAGAAAAGAGATTTTATATGTGTGTGTATGTGCGTGCGTGCGTGCGTGCGTGTGTGGTGTGTGTGTGTGTGTGTGTTGTGTGTGTGTGTGTGTGTGTGTGTGTGTGTGTGTGGTATACTCTTCTTTTGGTGTGTGTAGCTTCAATTTTTTATCTTTTTCATTTGTACGACATAACTTCTTAAGGTGTTTCCTTTTTCAAATTGTACGTATATGATTTTTTTTTCTAGATCGATAGCTTGATGAAAAAAGCCATTGCACTGGTTATTCACTGTACCATCTGGAAATAAAAGTTTGACATGACTTGACTTGACCTGACATCCCCCCCTCCCCCCCCACACACCACCACCACCCACCCCCTTCCTACACACACACACACACACACATACACACACATACACACACACGCACACACACACACATACGGGACGGGACGGAACGGGCCGGGACGGGATAGCCTAGTGGTCAGAACATTGCGCTGGCAATTTGACGACCCGAGTTCGATTCCCGTTGGAGGAGATTTTTCCCCTGGAGTTAACATCAGTGCTGATTCCACTCTCCCCAAAAATCTTTTGGATGAGACTGTAAACCGAGGCCCCGTGTGAGTACGCACGCAGAACATCTTGTGCACACGTTAAATCCTGTTCTGCTTTTCGTAAGAGTAGGCCATTGTGTGCCGATGGGAACAGATGACAATGTTTACACAACTGTATACACACGGGGACTGAATGAAAAAAGCATGTGAGTGCTTATCCCATTACCCTCGATATCAAACAATAAATAAATAAAATAAGAAATAACACATACACATACCATACACACACAACCCCCCCCCCACACACACACACACACACATACACACACTGAATAAAAAGCCTCAATTCGCACAATAATTATTCCTTTAATTAAATCTGTGCAAATAGTTATTGTCACTGTTTCTCTTAGAAAACAAAAAATGTTATAAACGGATAAAACTATTCACAGTCCTGATCCTAGCTTGACAAGTCAAAGGCTTCTGCCTCTTTGAATATTGGACAAATTTGCAGATAATTAGAGGAGGAATTTGTCAAGTATCAATTTCACATCAAGTGCCTGAAATGTCCGTTGTCATTGTTCCTAGGAAAACAGGCTTTCGTAATTTTCAAGAAAAGATTTTTTTTTAATTAACATCATTTGGTCAAGGGGTCACATGAAAATTGTCGTAAGAGTAGGCCATTGTGTGCCAGTGGGAACATATAACAAGATTTACAAAATCCATACACACGGGGACTGGATGTAAGAAAGCACATGGGTGCTTATTCCATTATCATCGACATAACAGAAAAAGTAGATAAGTAGATGTAGTAAGTAAAGTAGAAAAAGGAGAGTAGATATTCCATTTCTTGTGCGGTCAAGTGCAATTGGTGTGCAACATGGGAAGACGTTTACGTTAGTATGAGTTTGGGCTGGGCAATTTTTTCATGAATGATTTTTATCTCTTTCTTAGTTGGAATGTGGCTACCTTCATGGTGGGTAAAAACAGTCGCATACGCAAAAATCTTACAAAGTGGTTAACCTTGGGGCTCTAGCCGAAGAACAGAAAAAAAGGAATCGTAATTGTATTTTAAACATTATTTTAACAACAATTAGATAATCATTCGTATGATAGTTTACATTCAGTCCCCGTGTAAATGTGATGCTGTACATTTTGTCATATGTTCCTACAGGCAACTTGTTTGTTTGTTTGTTTGTTTGTTTGTTGTGCGTGTGTGCGTGTGTGTGTGTGTGTGTGTGTGTGTGTGTGTGTGTGTGTGTGTGTGTGTGTGTGTGTGTGTGTGTGTGTTAGTGTGTGTGTGTGAGTGTGTGTGTGTGTCTGTGTGTGTGTGTGTGTGTGTGTGTGTGTGTGTGTGTGTGTGTCTGTGTGTCTGTGTGTCTGTGTGTCTGTGTGTCTGTGTGTCTGTGTGTGTGAGTATATTGCTGTTGTTGTTGCTGTTGTTGTTATCTTTCATTGTTGATATTACTATCGGTGTTAATATTATACTATTGTCATTGCAAATATTCTCTTTTTTATATTAACCCGATAAAGAGGAAATGGCAAGTTCACTGATTACAAACACTCCCAAAGCCCATCATCCTCTTGGTCCCAGATCCTCTCCACCTCACCATCCAGGGCACCACTTGCACCGTAGTCTCATTTACGAACAAGGAGCTGTCCATTGTGAATGATGACAGTGGGTATAGAGTGTCTGCTCAGAGGGTATAGGAGGAAATGGAGTGACACATCTCACCTTCTTTTTATAGCCCTGCCACACGCAGGTTTTCCATCGTTACCCCCCCTCCCCCCCTCCACACACACACACACACACACACATACACACACGCACACACATACACACACACCACAACACACACACACACACACACACACACACACACACACACACACACACACACACACACACACACACACACACACACACACACACACACACACACACACACACACACACACACACCCTCTTCTCTTCTTCAGACCCAATCTGTGAATGAACAATATTGGTTAGTACTTTTTTTTGTTTTCAGGAGGTATTTCAATTTTGATATTTTTGTTTGTTTGGTTTTGTTTCGTGTTTATTTTGTCCTTTTTGTTTGTTTATTTTTGGTTATTATTGGGAGGTGGGGTCGAAATGGGGATAGCATTACTTTCGCTTCCAGTTGTCAAGTAGCCAAAGTTCAAAAGAAATGTTTTCTGCTGGTGCTTTTAATGAAGTAGCATAAATAAAAGATATAAGAGTTTGGATTATATTATCATCTACAAAATGGCAATGTCTTCCTTTCAAAGCAATGGAGTTGTAGTGGATCAATCCAACTGGAATCCACTCTCTGCAAACACATTCTTTCCATACAGAATCGTAAACACAATAACCTGCAATTTGAATGGACCAGAACACACACAAAGTTCAAACTTTATCTGTGATATCCACTCCATATCTTGTAAAGAAACCGACATTACACTACCACCTGACATCACAACAATCAATTGACGAGAATACAATCCCATGCCGTCATTTACTTAATATCTCAATGATTTTCCTTCGGATGAGACTATAAATCGAGGCCCCGTGTGCAAACGCAGGCAGAACATCTTGCGCACACGTTCCACTTTTCGTAAGAGTAGTCCATTGTGTGCTGGCGGGAGCAGATGACATTTACAAAACTGCATACACACGGGGGCTGTACGTAAAAGAGCATATGAGTGCTTATTCCATTATCCTCGAAATAAAAGAATAAATGAATAAATAAGTCGTTTTTGCAAGCATTTTATCCCTGCAACCAAGTATACACCAGTTCAGTGACAAAATTATCAACAGCACCTCCCTTGTTTCTCGTCAGGAAGTAGAAATAAAAGGGAGAGAAGAGACGATAACTTGTAGGTCATCAGTTACCATCTCCTGAATGACTTACTGGTGGTGAAGGGAGAGAAGAGACGGTAACTTGTACGTCATCAGTTATCACCTCCTGAATTACTTCCTGATGTTGAAGAGAAAGAAGAGATGATAATTGTGGGTCATCACTTACCATCTCCTGAATTATTACTTACTGGTGGTGAAGGGAGGGAAGAGATGATAACTTGTGGGTCATCAGTTACCATCTCCTGAATTACTTACTGGTGGTGAAGGGAGGGAAGAGATGATAACTTGTGGGTCATCAGTTACCATCTCCTGAATTACTTACTGGTGGTGAACAAGAAAAACTAGGTGGGAATTTTCCACAAAACCATAGCCTGGTGTAAAAGCCAGAATATTACAGGATTTCAATCATATGCATCCAGATTTTCTCATCTTCCG
>CM060330.1:12550366-12557866 GCA_030674155.1 Stramonita haemastoma
AGCACATACATCATCAATACAAAACGTTCATTTATTGTCCAATATCACTTAAAGTGGAAGATGTTAAAGCGACAAAAAACAACAAAATGTTCAATGCCAATACAGTGTGTAGCCTTCTGAAATTATGATTGTGTTACACATATCAATATTTCAATTATCTTGCATGGGATTTTTTTCGGGAAAAAAGGTGTAGAGATACATTTATCTTGAGTATCTTCATTAATACTAGAACAGAGGCAAAATATTAGCAGCAACGACATAAGTCAAATTTAACAGAAAAAAAGTAAAAATTTCTTCTTTTTTTTAAAGTATTGTTACAAATGAAGCATGGCCACAAAAAAAGATGTATTAAACAAAGTATAGAGTGAATGCGTACAGCTACTTTAATATTTTATGTGGGAAAGATAATGTATAAAGAAAGCTTCTTTGACGGAAGGAAAACTGGTAAGTGTACGCGACAAAAAAACCCATTACGCAAAAGAAAAAGGACAATATACAGCAATATGATGCACCATAGCAAAGTGCAAGGTCCCTACCACATACGCACATAGAAACAAACACAGTGAAAAACACCAGCGCGCGCAAACGTGTGCGCAAGCATACCCACCCCCCGCCGGAAAAAGGTGCCGTTTTGAGCCATGATGCCAGCTAAAAAGTCTTTTTTAGCCCGCACTTTTGCACGGTAAAAGACCCCACGGCACCAAGACAATATCGTACTGTATGCGCACACTATCTCCCACCATCATGGATAGGTGTGGCGCCGGATTTGTGGGGACACGAAGGCCACAAAGAGCTAAAAGAAAGCGAGTTTGTCGGAAGGAAAGCTGGTAAGTGTACGCCACAAAAAAAACTTTGCGCACAAGAATAATGACAATATACAGCAATACGATGCACCAGGGCAAAGTGGAGGGTCGCTGCCACATGCGCGCACACAAACACAAAGATAAACACCAGTGCGCGCGCGTGCGCAAGGCCATCGTGTGCCGGTGGGAACAGATGACAATTACAAAAGTGCATACACACGGGGACTGGATGTAAAAAAACACAAGACTGCTTATGCCATTATCCTCGATATAAAAGAATAAATCAAATCAAATCAAATCAAATGAATCAAGCATGCCCACTTCCCGGCCGAAAACGGTGCCGTTTTGAGCCCAGATGCCAGCAAAAGAGCAGTTTTCAGCCCCGTTCCACCCCAACTTTTGCACGGTAAAAGACACCACGGCACAAAAACAATATCGTACTGTATGCACAAACTCTATCTCACACCATCTTTCATAGGTGTGGCACCAGATTTGTGGCGACACGAGGGCCTCCAAGAGCTAAATAAGCTAGTTTGTCGGAAGGAAAGCTGGTAAGTGGACGCGACAAAAAACAAGCATTGGGCACAAGAATAATGACGATATACAGCAATACGATCCATCAGGGCAAAGTGGAGGGACGCCGCCACATGCGCACACACAAACAAACACACGGATAAAAACCAGCGCGCACACGCGTGTGCGCAAGTATACCCATCCCATCCCGAAAAAGGTGCCGTTTTGAGCCCAGATGCCAGCGAAAGAGCCGTTTTCGGCCCCGTTCAACCCCCACTTTTGCACGGTAAAAGACCCCACGTCACCAGGACAATATCGTAGTGTATGCATACACTCTCTCCCACCATCTTGGATAGGTGTGGCAACCAGATTTGTGGGGACACGAGGGGCCCCAAGAGCTACGAAAGCTAGTTTGTCGGAAGGACAGCTGGTAAGTGTACGTGACAATAAGCAAGCATTGGGCACAAGAATAATGACAATATACAGCAATACGATGCACCAGGGCAAGGAGAGGGTCGCTGCCACATGCGCGCACACAAACAAACACACTGATAAAAACCAGCGCGCGCGATGGCATATGCGCAAGCATACCCCCCCCCCCCCCCCCCCCCCCCCCCCCCCCGCCAGGAACAGGTGCCGTTTTAAGCCCAGATGCCAGAGAAAGAGCCGTTTTCAGCCCCGTTCCAGCCCCACGTTTGCACGGTAAAAGACCCTACGTCACCAGGACAATATCGTACTGTATGCATACACTCTCTCCCACCAGCTTGGATAGGTGTGGCGCCGGATTTGTGGCGACACGAGGGCCCTCAAGAGCTAAGAAAGCTAGTTGGTCGGAAGTAAAGGGGGTAAGTGTACACCACAAAAAACAAGCATTGCGCACAAGAATAATGACAATATACAGCAATACGATGCACCAGGGCAAAGTGGAGGGTCGCCGTCACATGCGCGCACACAAGCAAACACACTGATAAAAACCAGCGCGCGAGCGCGTGCAACCGAGCATACCCACCCTCCGCCCGAAAAAGGTGCCGTTTTGAGCCCAAATGCAAACCAAAGAGTCGTTTTCAGCCCTGTCCAACCCCAACTTTTGCACCGTAAAAGACCCCACGGCACCAAAACAATACGGCATTGTATGCATACACTCTCTCCCACCATCTTCGATAGGTGTGGCGCCGGATTTGTGGGGACACGAGGGCCCCCAAGAGCTAAATAAGCTAGTTTGTCGGAAGGAAAGCTGGTAAGTGTACGCCAAAAAAAACAAGCATTGGGCACAAGAATAATGACAATATACAGCAATACGATGCACCAGAGCAAAGTAGAGGGTTGCCGTCACATGCACGCACACAAACAAACACACTGATAAAAACCAGCGCTCGAGCTCGTGCACGCAAGCATACCCAACCACCGCCCGAAAAAGGTGCCGTTTTCAGCCCAGATGCCAGCCAAAGAGCCGTTTTCAGCCCCGTCCAACCCCAACGTTTGCACGGTAAAAGACCTCACGGCACCAAGACAATACGGTACTGTACGCATACACTCTCTGCCACCATCTTAGATAGGTGTGGCGCCAGATTTGTGGCGACACGAGGGGCCCCAAGAGCTAAGAAAGATAGTTTGTCGGAAGGAAAGCTGGCAACAGTACGCGACAAAAAACAAGCATTGCGCAAAAGAATAGTGTACATAGACAGCAATACGATGCACCAGGGCAAAGTGTAGGGTCGCCGTCACATGCGCACACACAAACAAACACACTGATAAAAACCAGCGCGCGAGCGCGTGCAACCAAGCATACCAACCCACCGGTCGAAAAAGGTGCCGTTTTCAGCCCAGATACCAGCGAAAGAGCCGTTTTCAGCCCCGTCCAACCCCCACTTTTGCACAGTAAGAGACCTCACGGCACCAAGACAATACGGTACTGTACGCATACACTCTGTACCACCAGCTTGGATAGGTGTGGCGCCAGATTTGTGGCGACACGAGGGGCCCCAAGTTCTAAGAAAGCTAGTTTGTCGGAAGGAAAGCTGGTAAAAGTACGCGACAAAAAACAAGCATTGCGCAAAAGAATAATGTACATAGACAGCAATACGATGCACCAGGGCAAAGTGTAGGGTCGCCGTCACATGCGCGCACACAAAGAAACACACTGATAAAAACTAGCGCACGAGCGCGTGCGCGCAAGTATACCAACCCCCCGTCCCAAAAAGGTTCCGTTTTGAGCCCAGATGCCAGCGAAAGAGCCGTTTTCAGCCCCGTCCAACCCCCACTTTTGCACGGTAAAAGACCCACGTCACCAGGACAATATCGTACTGTATGCATACACTCTCTCCCACCATCTTGGATAGGTGTGGCGCCGGATTTGTGGCGACACGAGGGCCCCAAACAGCTAAGAAAGCTTAGTTTCGTTGGAAGGAAAGCTGGCAAGTGTACACGACAACAAACAAGCATTGCGCACACGAATAATGACACTATACAGCAATACGATGCACCAGGACAAAGTGGAGGGTGGCCGCCACATGCGCGCACACAAACAGACACACTGATAAACACAAGCGCGCATGCGCGTGCGCGCAAGCATACCGACCCCCCCGCCCGAAAAAGGTGCCGTTTTAAGCCCAGATTCCATCGAAAGAGCCGTTTTCAGCCCCGTCCAACCCCCACTTTTGCACGGTAAGAGACCCCACGGCACCAAGACAATACGGCACTGTATGCATACACTCTCTTCCACCATCTTGGACAGGTGTGGCGCCGGATATGTGGCGACAGGAGGGCCCCCAAGAGCTAAGAAAGCTAGTTTGTCGGAAAGAAAGCTGGTAAGTATACGCGACAAAAAACAAGCATTGCGTACTTGAATAATGACAATATATAGAACAATACGATGCACAAGGGATAGGTTTAGGGTCGCCGCCACATGCGCGCACACAAACACACTGATAAACACCAGCGCGCGTGTGCGTGCGCGCATATATACGCCAACCCCCCAACCCCCTACGCCCGAAAAAGGTGCCGTTTTGAGCCCATATTCCACCGAATGAGCCGTTTTCAGCCCCGTTCCACCCCCGCTTTTGCACGCTAAAAGACCCCACGTCACCAAGACAATATCGTACTGTATGCATACGCTCTCTCCCACCATCTTGGATAGGTGTGGCGCCGGATTTGTGGAGTCTCGAGGGCCCCAAAGAGCTAAGAAAGCTAGTTTGTCTGTAGGAAAGCTGGTTAGTGTACGCCACAAAAAACAAGCATTGCGCACAAGAATAAGGACAATATACAGCAATACGATGCACCAGGGCAAAGTGGAGGGTCGCGGCTACATGTGCGCACACAAAGAAACACACTGATAAACACCAGCGCGCGCGCGCGCGCGCGCGTGCGTGTGCGCGCAAGCATACCAACCCCTCGCCTGAAAAATGTGCCGTTTTAAGCCCAGATGCCAGCCAAAGAGCCGTTTTCAGCCTCGTCCAACCCCCACTTTTGCACGGTAAAAGACCCCACGGCACCAAGACAATATCGTACTGTATGCATACACTCTATTCCACCAGCTTGGATAGGTGTGGCGCCGGATTTGTGGCGACACGAGGGCCCCCAAGAGCTAAGAAAGCTAGTTTGTCGGAAGGAAAGCTGGGAAGTGTACGCAACAAAAACAAGCAGACAGACAGAGAGAAGAATTGCGCACAAGAATAATGACAATATACAGCAATACGATGCACCGGTGCAAAGTGTAGGGTCGCTGCCACATGCGCACACAAACAAACACACTGACAAACACCAGCGTGCGCGTGCGCGCGCGCTCGCATACCCTACCCCTGCCAGAAAAGAGTTTATTTTACTTATTTTATTTTATCTTTTTTTTGGGGGAGGATAATGGAATAAGCACTCTTGTGCTTTTTTACATCCATTCTCCATGTGTATGCAGTTTTTTAAATGTCATCTGTTCACACGGGCACACGATGGCCTACACTTACAAAAAGTGGAACAGGATTCAACGTGTGTGCAAGATGTTCTGTGTGCGTTCACCCACAGGGCCTTGGTTTATAGTGTCATCCGAAGGACTGTCTGTCTGTCTGTCTGTCTGTCTGTCTGTCTGTCTGTCTCTCTGTCTGTCTGTCTCCCTCTCTCTCTCTTTCTCTGTCTCTCTCTGTCTCTCTCTGTGTCTGTCTGTCTCTGTCTCTGTCTCTGTGTCTCTGTCTTTTTCTGTATCTGTCTTTCTGTCTGTCTCTCTCTCTCTTTCACACTCTCGCTCTCTCCCTCGCTCGCTCTCTGTCGTCCTCTTTGTCTCTCTATGCCTTTATATTTCTGTCTGTCCGTCTATCTATCCGTTTGTCTGTCTGTCTCTCTGTCTCTGTCTGTCTCTCTCTTTTTGTCTCTCTAGTTGTCTCTGTATCTCTCTCTGTTTCTGTCTCTGTTTTCTGTCTCTGTCTGTCTGTCTGTCTGTCTGTCTGTCTGTCTGTCTGTCTGTCTGTCTGTCTGTCTGTCTCTCTCTCTCTCTCTCTCTCTCTCTCTCTCTCTCTCTCTCTCTCTCTCTCTCTCTCTCTCTCTCTCTCCCTCTCCCTCTCCCTCTCCCTGTCCATCTGGTGGTGAGATGAGCGAGATTGAATGCACATTCTGGGCCGCTCCCAATTTACTCTTTTTGTCGTGTAGGACAATTCCACAACAGCAACAACAACAACAATATTAGCATCAATACACCGACCACCACCACCACTATCAACAACAAGAGTAATCGAATGATCGAAACACATTTGTCTCGATTTTTGACTTGCTGGGAAAAGATTTGGCACTACAAAGCCAATGACACCGCCCCAAATTGACAACATGCCAGCATTAAAAGCATTTGCGGTGACAGCAAATTGCCCTTTTCTTTCTCAATAAAAAAAAGAAAACGGGGTCCTTTCTTCCTAAGGATTAGAGGCTTGCTAATTCAATATAATAATTATAACTAGGGGGAAAAGGGGATCGATGAGTCATTGTAGCTAATTAGTTCAATAATTAGTTAAGACTGGTGTGGGGAGCATTCATGTTTGAGAAAGAGAATAATTGGAGGTGGGGTGGGGGGTGTTATTGTCAGAGAAAGAAATAGAGGCTGAGACAGAGAGACAGAAACAGACAGAGACAAACACACATATAACTGAAGTAGAGCCTGAGACAGATAGAAACAGACAGAGAGACAAACACACATAACTGAAGTAGAGCCTGAGACAGAGACAGAAGCAGACAGAGAGACAAAGACACATAACTGAAGTAGAGCCTGAGACAGGGACAGAAGCAGACAGACAGACACAAAGACACATACCTGAAGAGATCTCAAACAACAGACAAATCTGTTAGTAAACATAGTGCTGGAATGCAATATTTTGTTAATGATGGGTTAAGGAGAATCACATATCAAGGAAGAAAAAGAAAAAAAAACAAAGGTAAAAGTAAAGTTCTTGGGTAAAAAACAACTGAAAGGGATCTTATTTACATTGCATTAAAGTTAAGAGACATTTGAAAACGTATTTTACCTTAGAACAGACTCTTTTGCTACCATGCATTAGTATTTTCTTTCGTCTTTCTGCATATTTATATATCTCTTGCTCTATCATTAAATCACGGGAGCTGGTGCGAAATCTGCTGAATATGTGCCTGTAATCTTTATTCCTGCATATCAATAGATATGGCTCCAATCTGTAAACATGTAAAACAGAGTTGGAAAAGTTTAGCTTAGAAAATAGTTTTTCGTTGATTCCAAAACAGTCTGCATTGTTCTTCAAGTTTTGCTTTCATAGCGTAGCATAAACATTTCATATTCAATGTATTATAATTATTCCAGACATGTTTGAACCCAATCTTATGATTTATTGTTTTGATGATATAAATCCAGTGATCTTTTTGACTGTTTTGATGCAATTCATTATATAACAATTTCAAATACTTATTTTCTTTTGAGTCTGTAATGTGAATCCAAAAATTGTTGAAATGACTAATAACTTTCCAAGTTAATTGGTATCTGCCTAAGTCTCCGAAAACTGGCAATACCGTTCTTATTTGTGAACTCTTAAGATCTGTCTGCAAATTTTGCGAGGGTGTTTTCAAAGGAAACTGACTGGTTAAGCACATTTTTAATAAATCATCTATTTTGAAGTTATATAAATCATCTATTTTGAAGTTATCTTTTACATTACACCAATAAAGAAACCATATTACACTTCCA
>CM060330.1:12562866-12565366 GCA_030674155.1 Stramonita haemastoma
TTTTTTTGGCGGGGGGGGGGGGAGGCGGGGGTTAAATGTCGATAAATAGACACATCACAGAGTTTTTGCAAACCAAAAAACTAAGAAAAGGCGTTGATTGATGATTCAACTTTCTTATTTGTTTGACTTTGAACTTACGTCGAAAGATATATATATATATTTTATATATATATATATATATAGAGAGAGAGAGAGAGAGAGAGAGAGAGATATAGATATATAGATATATATATATATGTATATACATACCTACATACATAATATATATATATATATATATATATATATAATATATATATTATATATATATATATATATATATATATATATATATATAGATATAGATATATATATAGATATATATATAGATATATATATATATATAGATATATATTTATTCTGTCGGAGAAAAAGTCAGTAGACAAATAGATACACAGGGAGCAGGATGGGGGGTGAGAAAGGTGGGTGGGGGTGGGAGAAGGGTGGCTAAGAGGTTAGACTATTTTGCTTGCAATTAGATGATCCGGGATTGATCCCAGGTTCCAGCCATCACTGAGACACCCGTTCAAGAGAGTTTTTCCAATGAAGTGAACGTAAGTGCTGACTCCACTCACCCGAAAATCCTTGGCAAAATATTATTAACTGAGGCTCCGTGTGCAAATGCACACAGAGCACCTTATGTATGGTATTGTATACCACTTTAAGTCACTGCAAATTTATCTGCATGAAACTTGGGCAACTCTCCCTGGGGATAGCGCATCATAACAAGAGCAGTGCAACCATTTCTTTTTCTTTTTCCTCTTTGCATGATATGTATTTAGTTTCCTATAAGAGTGGCTTTTTCTACAGAATTTTGCCAAAGGCAACTCCCTTGTTACCATGGTTTCTTTTATGTGCACTAAATGAGTATTGCAGACGGGACCTCGTTCGACCGTCTCATCCAAAAGACTAGTGCCCAGACCACCACTCACGGTCTAGTGGATGGTGGGGAAGCTTCAGGAGAAATATCGGGGATCGAACCACCGCACACTTGAAATCTGGGCTTTTCGCTTTTGAGGCAGGCACGTTACTACTAGACCACCGATGCACACCTGAAAATCCATTCTGTCTTTCTGAAGAGCAGGAAGAGTAGGCCAATATCCGCTGGTAAAAACGGGTGAAAAATGATTAATAACATAGCACATATACTGGTGTCGTGTTTAGGTATGATCCTTGAAGTCGGAGTACGGCTACCTTCATGGTAGGCAAAAAAAGGTCCCATATGCAATATTATCAACATTGATAAACCTGACAGCTCAAGTAGATGAACAAAAATAAACATACTGGAAAAGAGAGAATATGAATTTAATCTCATGAACCGACTGCTTAAATTGAAGCATTTTCCCCCTCAAAAAGGTTTTGTTTTCTTCACAGAGTCTTTGTGCTACTAGCATCCCCTTTTGATTGCCTCAACCAAGTCAAGGCCAAAGTCGAAATCTTATTTCCTGATGGTACATTGAGTAAGCAATAAATCTGCTTTTTTTCATCAAGCCATCTATGCTTGCTACCATGTTTTTAATTCTTTTATATCGAGCATAATGGGAATAAGCATTCATGTGCTTTTTTACAGCCAGACCTCGTGTGTATGCAGTTTTGTGAATCTTGTCATCTGTTCTAACCGGCACAGAATGACTTACTCTTACGAAAAACGGAACAGAATTTAACGTGTGCGAAAGATGTTCTGCGTGCGTTCGCACACGGGGTCTTGGTTCATAGCCTTATCCGAAGGACTTGTGGGGAGAATGGAGTCAGCACTGATGTTAACTCCAGAAGAAAAATCCCTTCGACCGAGAATCGAACCCGGGTTGTCAAATTGCGAGCACAATGTTCTGACCACAAGGCTGTACCGTTCCCCAACCATGCTACCCCCATGAGCCATCCTGGTCCTGCTTTTTAGTGTGTACACCTAAACAGATGTGACCAGCATGTAACAAGGCGCTCTTCCAGACATTTCCTGACACCTTAAAAGGAGCTTTAAAAAAAATCAACAGCAAAACAAAAAAAGCAGACTCCGCACCAAAAGGGTTCTTCCCTTCCTCCCCTCAATTGAAGGGTTAGTGCTGTGAAACTACGCTAATGGAAACTGGTGTTATACAGGATTATTGGCCGGGTAACATTTGTCAAATTGGCAGGCGGCACTGTGAAATGAAAATGACTGCTTTGAAGAAACAGACGGACATGCAGACAGACAAGAAAGACAGACAGAGTAACAGACAGAAAGACAAGCAAAAGTCAGGCAGAAAGAGACACACATTGCTGGTTGTGTAAAAATGTGTAAAATTGGCAGGCGGTGTTGTGAAATGGAAATGACTGCTTCAATAAAACAGACAGACAGACAGACAGATAGACAGACAGACAGAAATACATGCAGACAGACATACAGGCAGGCAGGCAGGCAGGCAGACAGACAGACAGAGACAGACAAACAGAAAAATATACAGACAGTCAGACAAATAGATAG
>CM060330.1:12570366-12572916 GCA_030674155.1 Stramonita haemastoma
CTCTCTCTCTCTCTCTCTCTCTCTCTCTCTGTGAACTCTCTCTCTCTGTGAACTCTCTCTCTTTTCTCTCTCTCTCTCTCTCTCTCTCTCTCCTCTCTCTCTCTCTCTCTCTCTCTCTCTCTCTCTCTCTCTGTGAACTCTCTCTCTCTGTGAACTCTCTCTCTCTCTCTCTCTCTCTCTCTCTCTCTCTCTCTCTCTCTCTCTCTCTCTCTCTCTCTCTCTCTCTCTCTCTCTCTCTCTCTCACTCTCTCTCATTTCCCACTCTTCTTCATTTACTCCCTCTTCGTAATTTTCACTTTCAAACCTTGATTCGCCATTGACTCGCTTTCAATAGCGAAGATCCCCGGCCCCCTGTTAAATCCTTTTTCCATTTAGGTAATTTCGTTTGAGGGAGCCCTCTAAAGCAGAGAAACAAGGGACCATTTTTCTGTTGCGTGCAACACGTTGTCTGTTGTTGGAAAAGTTGCCATGGTCATGTCTCTTGCTGGAAATGTCGTCTGCTATGTACACATCATACCTCAGATAAACAGAATAAAAGCTAAAGATGTTTTGGCACAAGATAACATTATTTCCAGCTAGTGAATCATAGAAGTCATGATATTTCAATGGTGTGTGTTTTGATTTTTTAATAATCTATTGAACTCTCTCCTATCCATACCTTAGTTTGGTTTTGTTTGTTCCTAAGCTTAAGCTCGTACGTTCACCAATAGAGAGATTTTGCCTACGAGATCACTTTTATCCACCATTAATTGAAATAGCCGCATTCTGACCCTTGGAAAACAATCATGTTTGAAAAGGTTTTACTTGAAAAATAGGCAAGTGAAAAGGCTTGGAAATCAGAAACATAAGCAAGAGTATGATAAAAAAAGGGGGGGGGACGAAAAAAGGCAAAGGAAATTGTAAAAAGTACAGGAAACTTCTGGAACAGAACTGTGAGACGGTAGGGATGCTAGTTACACTACTGAAAGAGACCCTCTGCTTCCCCACAGAAGAAGATCATAATTTGACATTGGTCAAATGGTCAGACTTGGAGCGCATCGTACAGTATCATCGAATATGAAAGCATTATTAAGGGTAATGCTGATAAAAGGACTATCTTTTAAATGTACTTCGAGGATAATAGAATAAGCAGTCATGTGCTTTTTTTTTTTTTACATCCAGTCCCCATGTGTATGCAGAGACTGACAGACATAGAGACAGACAAACACAGAGAGATAGAGACTGAGAGACAGAGAGACAGAAACAGAGAGACAGAGACAGTAAAAGAGAACTAACAGGGAATGACAAATGGATAAAAGTCAGAGAAAACAATTCTCATTCTGAAGTGCTGGTGTCCATTTCGCTGGTCTGAATCAGCAAGGGAAAAAACCCTCTTTAAATTAAAAGCATGGCTATTTCACGTCAATTTCAGACTGGAAGCTCCCTTTCTTCCCGAAAACAA
The DNA here is from genome assembly GCA_030674155.1 of Stramonita haemastoma. Taxonomy (NCBI): domain Eukaryota; kingdom Metazoa; phylum Mollusca; class Gastropoda; order Neogastropoda; family Muricidae; genus Stramonita; species Stramonita haemastoma. The sequence goes on from CM060330.1 coordinate 12,571,808, forward strand.
TAGAGAGCAATCCTGTTTTCTGTGAAATTTTCTTTAGCTGCCATTCACTTTTTTGTCTCGTCAAGATGTCGGCACTTGACGGAAATGTCGTCTGCTATGTCTAATGAAACCTCATTAGAACAGAACGGAAGAAGTCAAAATGAGACGTTTGATGTCACGATGACTGAAGGAGAAGTGAAGAGGGACGTTAAGTCAACAAAACAGGATTGATTTGATTTGATTTATTCTTTTATATCGAGGATAATGGAATAAGCACTCTTGTGCTTTTTTACATCCAGTCCCCGTGTGTCTGCAGTTTTGTAAATGTTATCTGTTTCCACCGGCACACGATGGCCTACACTTACGAAAAGCGGAACAGGATTTAACGTGTGCGCAAGATATTTTGCGTGCGTTCGCACACGGGGCCTCGGTTTAAAGTCTCATCCGAAGGACTTTTGGGGAGAGTGGAGTCAGCACTGATGTTAACTCCAGGAGAAAAATCTCCTCGACCGGACTCGAACCCGGGTCGTCAAATTGCCAGCGCAATGTTCTGACCACTAGACTATCCGTCCCCCCAGGACCGATGGTCTAGCAGTTAACCACTTGTCTAGAAAATTAGGAGTGGTGAGTTTGAGCCTCTGTTTGAGTCTAAAAAATTTTCATCTAAAAATTTTCCCGCCATTCACAAAACCTTAAGAATTGGTCTGGTTGCTAGTTTACTGAAAGGTGAGATAATAAAATGAGATTCCGTGTGAAGCATACATTGATTGCACGTAAAAGATCCAGAGGAAATAAGAGATTTGTCCCTGGCAACATTTTATTTATTTATTTCATTTGAGTGCAATTCTATATACTCTTCCGAGACCTACGGATGCCTACTACAATTTCCAAGACAAATACTCTTTAAAAAGACAATGACCCCTATGTCTCTGCACAACGGATTGTAAGTCTCTCTCTCTCTCTCTCTCTCTCCTCTCTCTCTCTCTCTCTCTCTCTCTCTCTCTCTAATTCTCCTAGGGTTGACATGGTTGTATTTGGTGGGCGCATTTTTCTGGTGTGGTGAATGTTTCGAGAACGCGATAATTTATGAGTATTGTAACTAATCTAACGATTGAAGTATCTGAGTAAAA
>CM060330.1:12578016-12580516 GCA_030674155.1 Stramonita haemastoma
GAGAGAGAGAGAGAGAGAGAGAGAGAGGAGAGAGAGAGAGAGGAGAGAGAGAGAGAGAGAGAGAGGAGAAGGAGAGAGAGAGAGAGAGAGAGAGATTGTAAGTGTAGGCTACTGATAAGGATGCTAAATATCTTTATTATATAACAAGTGGGATAGTGAAAATCAGTCTTAAAAATCAGCTACAATGATACAATGGTAAAATACATGTGAAACATTTAAACGCGCGCACACACACACACACACACACACACACACAACACACACACACACACACACACACACACACACACACACACACACACACACACACACACACACACAAACACAAACACACACAAACACACACACAGAGGGGGGGAGAATGGGGAGTGTGGTTTGTTATTTTTGATGTTTTAAGTGGTTTAGGAGGTGATTTTTGAAGGTTGTTAATGATTGGTGCTGTTTAATTGAATCAGGAAGGGAGTTCCACAGGGTAGGACCTGAGTATAGTAAACTAGATTTGAACAAGTCTATTCTTGGGATTGGGACTCTTGGCTTTTCCATATTTCTGGAATGATTTATTGGGAACTTATCTCTTAAGGGTGTGGGGACATTTCCTGTCATTATCTTAAACATCATGATGCCTTTGTTATATTTTAGTCTTTGGTGTAGGGGAAGAATATTCAACTGATTATAGTCCACTTCTTGCAAGGTTGTTTTCTTCAATAGGACCAGTTTAAGACCACGTTTATACAGGCTAAGTAACGGTTTCATGGTATTTGCACTGGCAGAATCCCACAGGGTTGCTGCATAGTCTATTGAGGATTGTATATAAGCTTGAAAGAACAGTTTCCTTGAGTTGAAGTCAAGAAAGTGTTTAATTTTAGTCAACTGGTAAACTTTTTGGGACAAGTATTTGCATAGATGAGATATGTGGTAGAACCAGCTGAGATTTTCATCAATTGTTACTCCTAGTACTTTGTGGTGAGAGGTTTGTTCAATTGCTTCATTTTTTATGTAGATTTTAAACAGTTTATGTGATAAATTCTGTCGCTTTTGTCTGGTGGTGATAAGCATGCATTTAGTTTTTTGGGGATGAATAGACATGTGGTTTTGTTCTGTCCATTTGACAAGTTCGTCAGTGCTTTTTTGTAATATGGTTGCAAGATAGTCAATGTTGTTATGGCTCGTATGTATGGTTGTGTCATCAGCAAATAGTTCACATTTGGAATGGATATGTAAAGGGAGGTCATTTATGTATAATGAAAAGAGAATTGGTCCCAATATGGATCCCTGTGGTATTCCATAATGAATGGTTTTTAGTTTGGAAGTTGATGTAGCTATTGAGACACACTGTTGCCTGTTTGTAAGATAGGAATCTAGTAGTTGTATAGTTTTTGTTGAAATGTTATACAGGTCTAGCTTTTTAAGGAGAATTTTGTGGTCAATTGTATCAAATGCTTTTTTGAAATCAACAAATAATACTCCACAAAATTTATTGTCATTAATGTTTGATAGCCAATTGTCTACAAGACTGATTAGTGCTGTATGGCACGAGTGCTTTTGTCTAAATCCAGACTGATTAGGATGAAGTAAGTTATTTGTTTCAATATGATGGACTAAGTGTTTATTCATATGTTTTTCCAGGGGTTTTGAAAGGATAGGTATAATAGAGATTGGTCTATAGTTTGAAGGATCTGAGGTATCACCAGACTTGTAGATGGGGATCACTTTAGCACATTTGAAGGCATTGGGGAAATAGTTCTTATCAAGGCAGAGGTTGTATATATATGTTAGTGTGTCTGTGATAACTGGAGCTGATAATTTTAATATACTGCTGTCTATTCCATCAAGACCACGCGTTTTTGATTGTTTGAGGTGAGTCAGATAGTTATAGACCTCTGAAACAGACATGAATGGTAGGTGAAGTTTTGAAGGTATAAGCTTTTCTTGGCAGTATTGTTTTAATTTATTGAGGTCATTGGATTCTGAGTTATCATTGCTGATTACGTTAGAAGAAACATTGATGAAGTGGTTGTTAAGTTTTTCAGCAGAGATGTCTTTGATTACATTTGATTTGGAAGATGATTGATTGTTAGTTATTTGATTTATTGCTCGCCATACTGTCTTTGAATTTTGTTTGGAAGATAGTAAGTCTTGGAAATATTTCTTTTTTTCCCGCCGTTTTTGTGAGATTATGGCATTTCTTAATTTTTTTGATTCCTCATAATATTTGTGTTCTTTTAGAAAATCTCTAAGATAACATGCTTCCTCTAGTTCCTTTGTGAGCCAAGGCGGCTTGGGGACGTGTTTGATTCTAATGGTTTTTAGTGGGGCATGTTTGTTATAGATTTCAGTGAATGTCTTTATCCAGAACTCAATAGCTAAGTCTGGATCAGTAATGTTGAATGTTTCCGAGAGTGTGGACTTGCATAGTTCTAGGAGAAAAAGCTGTTAATCAAATTTTGTGAATGAAGAGGGGAGAGAGAGAGGAGAGAGAGAGAGAGAGAGAGAGAGAGAG
>CM060330.1:12590516-12596003 GCA_030674155.1 Stramonita haemastoma
AAAAAAGAAAGAGAAAGAAAGAAAGAAAGAAAAGAAAGAAAGAAAGAAAGAAAGGAAGCAAGGAACGAAGGAAGAAAGGAAGGAAGGAAAGAAGAGATAAACTACAGGAAAACAAAGAAAGAAAAATAATAGAAAAAAAGAAAGAGTGAAAGAGAGAAAGAAAGAAAGAAAGAAAGAAAGAAAGAAAGAAGAAAAAAAAAGAAAAAAAAAAGGACCTAATAAAAGAATAGAAAGCCACACAAGAAAGAAAGAAAGAAAGAAAGAAAAGAAAGAAAGAAAAGAAAGAAAGAAAAAGGAAGAAAGGAAAGAGAGAAACAAAGAACACCGTGTAATATAACTTCAAAAAAACAAACTCAAATATCTCCCATAAACAGGAAAGGTGAACCCTGGCCATAGGAAACAGCTTGCATGCTGTTCCCACTTTTTGTTTTGTTTTGTTTTGGAGTGTTTTGTTTTAATGTGTGTGTGTGTGTGTGTGTGTGTGTGTGTGTGTGTGTGTGTGTGTGTGTGTGTGTGTGTGCGTGCGTGCGCGGTGTGTGTGTATGTGTGTATGTGTGTATGTGTAGGTGTGTGTGTGTGTATGTGCGTGCCTACATGAGTGTGTGTGTGTGGTGTGTGTGTGTGTGTGTTGTGATTGTGTGTGTGTGTGTGTGTGTGTGTGTGATTGTGTTGTGTGTGTGTGTGTGTGTGTGTGTGTGCGTGCGTACATGTTTGTTTGTTTATTTGTTTGTGTGTACGTGTTTGTTTGTGTGTGCGTGCGTGCGTGCGTACATGTATGTGTACATGTGTGTGTGCGTGCGTACATGTTTGTGTGTGTGTGTGTGCATGCGTGCGTACATGTTTGTGTGTGTGTGTGTGTGTGTGTGTGTGTGTGTGTGTGTGTGTGTGTGTGTGTGTGTGTGTGTGTGTGTGAGGGGGTACTTTTGTTTTATGTTGTTTTTTTTCTTTTTCCTCAGTTAGAGCTCCCAGATCTGCAGTGATCAGATTTGTGTGTATGCAGCCGTTTATCCACTATTAAGGTAGGTTGTATTCCAACTTTGTATGAATGATGTCCAAACACGACACTAGTGTGCATAATTATGGGTTTTGTTGCTGTTATTGTTGTTTCCACTCTTGTCATACGTTTCCATCAGCACAAAATGTCCGAGGTAAAGGTAATGGTAAAAGTAAAGGTGTCCCACAACCTGTGTGGTCGTAGGGGAGGCGAGGCGTCAGAGACCTCAGCTTCTCCAGGGGCCAGCATGTTGAGGGAAGCGCCCATCTCCTCTCCCTCGCTGCTTTACCTTCCCTGACCCTAAAGAGGGCATGTACCCATTGACAGCTTGGTTAATTGCGGGAACTGTACTGTAGCCAAGGCGCGCAAACGGTCACCCATCCAATTGGTAACTACGCTCGACGCTGCTTAACTTGACTGGGGGAAAACGAGCGCTCTACTCTTAAAAAACTCGGAAAGGGATTAGATCTATAACGTGTGCGCAATGTGTTTCAAGTGCGTTCACATCAAGGATCGTTGTTATTTTTAGTCTCATTCAAAAGACTTTCCGTGGTAGTGGAATCAATCTGTACTGATGTTGATTCTAAAGAGGAAAACTCCTCAAAATGAAACCTGGGAGTTGGCTTGGACCCTGACCATTTATTTACTTATTCATTCTTTATTCTTACATATCGAGGATAACGGAATAAACACTCGTGTGCTTTTTTACATCAAGTCCCCGTATGTATGCTGTTTTGTAAATGTCATCTGTTCCCACCGGCACACGATGGCCTACTCTTACGAAAAGTTGAATAGGATTTAACGTGTGTGCGAGATGTTCTGTGTGCGTCCGCACACGGGGCCTCGGTTTATAGTCTCATCCGAAGGACTTTTGGGGAGAGTGGAGTCAGCACTGATGTTAACTCCAAGAGAAAAATACCTTCGAACGGGAATCGAACCTGGGTCGTCAAATTGCCAGCGCAATGTTTTGACCACTAGGCTATCCCGTCCCCCATCAGATCACAAGCCTTTCCCTGTTAGGATGCTGGGATCCTGTCAGTATAAATAGTATCCCCGCCTTCTGGAAATTCTGTGCTAGGAATTCCCTCTTTTTGATCCCTCTCTTTGTTTCTTGCCTTGTTCCTTTTCAATCTGTCACCACCTCCTTCTTTGTCTATTTTCTGCCTTCTTGGTTCATTTTCCTGCCTTTTCTTCCAAACAGACTTAAAAGGTAAACAATTGTCGCCTAAGAAAAAAGTTAGATGCGCTGGGCCTGACTTGTTAGGCGCCTAACGGCAGCGCAACGCATTTTCGCTTATATGACAGACAACAACGGTTGCTGTCAGAGCGTTCGACAACGACGAAGAAGAAGATTACGAGCCCAATATTCTAACCACTAGGCTGTCCTACCCCATCCATCTTTATAATCGGTTTTGTCTTAAGCTACAGATGAAACTTGCTATGTATAGTGTTGTGCAATTCATATTAAAAAAAATGAACATGAAAAGAACCTGACAGTTTGATGCAGCTTAGATTTCTTTCTTTGTTTCAGTGTTTTTTTGTGTGTGTTTTTTCGGGTTTTGTTGTTGTTTTGATGGTGTTGTTGTTGCTGTTGTTTTAGTGTTGTTGTTTTTTACTTTGGAATGTTCTGTTTCTGTCTTTGTCTGTTTTTACACCAGTGTTTGTCTCTCGTAATTTTTTTGTCCTGAACTCTTTAGTCGTTGCACCACTTGTGTGTGCAAGGCAAGGCAAGGCAAGGCAAGGCAAAGTATTTTATTCGAGGATAATAGATAAGCACTCGTGTGCTTTTTTACATCCAGTCCCCGCCCTTTTCAGGGATACATCAAGTTGAAAAGATACTAAACAATGAAACTTTACGCAGTACCAAACAACACACAAGAATAAGGACACTATATATAGTAAGGTAATAAAAATGCACTCGTTCAAAAGACAAAATCAGAAGTCACAATAAAAAGATTTTGACTATGGAAGAAAAGAAAAGTGTTAATAGGTAAGGAGCAAACAAGAGAACAAGATGAAATAAATAACTGAAAACATCATCCACCACCATCTGTCAAAAGTGCGAGAGAGTGAGCGTGAGCATGAGCGTGAGCGTGTGTGTCGTGGTGTGTGTGTGTGTGTGTGTGTGTGTGTGTGTGTGTGTGTGTGTGTGTGTGTGTGTGTGTGTGTGTGTGTGTGTGTGTGTGTGTGTATGTGTATGTGTATGTGTGTGTATGTTGTGTGTGCGTAAGCGTGAGCGTGTATGTGTGTGTGTCTGTGTCTGTGTGCGTGTACGTGTGTGTTTGTGCGTGTGTGTGTGTGTGTGTGTGCGTGCGTGCGTGCGTGTGCCTGTGTGTGTATGTCTTATTCCTTACCTCTCGGCACCATCACAATAACAATATATAAAGATCGTGACTGGAATTCCCCACAAATGAAGCTTTCAGGGATAACCTTTCGACAGTGCAGGGCCTTCTTAAATGAGTGGCTTTGTGGCAATCTACAGTGATGCTTTCCAGGGAATTATGTCCGTTTTTGAGGCCTTGAGACAGAACAAGTAAAAGAGGAATATGTGTGTGGTTAACATAGAGTCAAATGTTCAAATGTAATAGTGGTACGTGTGATATGACTACACAACTATTTTCTAGAATGATAAACAAAGTGTTTCAAGGTTATATATATTATATATATATATATATATATATATATATATATATATATATATATATATATATATATATTATATATGAATGTATAACATGATGAGTAATAAATAAATGAATGAATAAATGAATTGTTTCTTTGCTTGTTGGCTTTGCTCCGATGTATGAAGTTTTCTCTCTACACATTAATTTCATTGAATGTGTGAGACAGTGAGCAAACATTTATGCCACTGATTTATTTATATCTTTCTATTTTCTTTTTATCTTGCTTCCCCGGCTCTATATTTTTCTTCGTCTTCTTTTCCTTCCCTTACAGGCACAGTGAAAGCCAAAAAAAAAAAAGTTTGTATTGAACCAAAATGAGAAACCAGTAAAAATTGATGAGTCTGTCGCAGACCCAGAAGAGGATGACAAGAAATAGCTCTTGAAACTCAATCGGTTTTCATCGCCAACCTTGTAATCTTCTTTCCCCTAATTAATGTTTTCTGCGAGCGTTGCTCCGTTTTCCCAACTCTTTACTGTCTGCTTTTTAAGTTTATCAACTTTTTTTCATGGGTCTTTTTTGAGGGCTTATTGTCTCTTTTCTATACCACTTCCTCATTTGTTTGTTGTTGGTTGTTGTTGTTTTGTGTCTTTGCATTTTAGTTTGTTTTGCTTGCTTCTTTTTGAGGGAGGCAATCGTTTTCTCTTTTTCTCTTTGTTTCTTTGGCTTTTGCCCTTTCCTCCTCTATCATAATTTAGATGTTGGTTTGATGTTGTTCGTTTTTATGGAGCGTTCCATCTTAATATTGTTTCTTTCTAAATGCTTGTTTTGATGTTGTTAGGGGTTTTGTCATTTTTTCTTTATAATGACGGTTTAAACTTAAAAAGATGTGTAAATATGTTCTGATATATATTATTTTAGAGGGGTTGCTCTCTTCTGATATCTTCCGTATTGTTTTAGGTCTCCAATCGATTTTAATCTATTTGATTTGCGTAATTATAATCAGTGCAGAGGTCTTGATATTAATGTTCAGGTCAACTGTGGATTATATGTTTATTGAAAACACATCTATCTCATTTTTTAAAATAATTATCAATGTATCCAGTTGTAGATTATACGGTTTTTGAATGTATAGACATCACCTTTTCATAACTGTAGGTTGAACTGTTGTTGTTGGTGATGGTGGTTTTGTGGGGTAGGGGGTTGCCATTACCAGTTCTTAATTCTTTTTTTTTTCATAATATCTATATTCCCTAATCAGGGTGAGGGCCTGATGAAAAAAAAGTAAGTAACACATACTCTGTAACCTTTAAAAAAATAAGACTATTCAATACAGAGTAAAAGTTTTTTTTTTATGCTTTACTGTTTCTTCCTTCCTGGTCTAACAAAGAAACGAAAAAATGAAAACCCTAACCCCCTACCATTTTCATAGGCTGTTTTGTTACTTGTGAAAAAAAATATCGATCTTTGCAACCCATTTGAAAGGGTCTACGGACAAGGAAGAACTCAGAGGTCAAAACACTAGCTCTCCCTATGCTAAGGTTACGCTACATTCAGCGTGGTTACCAGAGAAATAGGTGACCGTTTGCTCGCCTTTGCTTCAGCACAGTCGCCCCCCCCCTCCCCCTCCAAGTTCACCCAGCTGTAAATGGGTACATGTCCTCTCTAGGGATAGGGAAGGTAAAGCAGCGAGGGAGAAGAGATTGGCGCCGTCCTCGATGGGCTGGGGAAAATGAGGTCTCCGGCATCTCGCTCCCCAACAATCACTTTGGTTATGGGCACACCTTTACGGTTTATTGGGACACCTTTACCTTTACTTTTAATTAATAGGGCGTGTTACTGGTCGGAGCCAGCGCTTTATCTCACAGTCA
>CM060330.1:12601103-12606103 GCA_030674155.1 Stramonita haemastoma
AGGAAGGACGCGCATGAGTTGAATGTGTGAAACATAATTATATCAAAACTAATAGACACTTCAAAGACCCGTTGTTTTTTTCAAGTTTTTATGCGCATGTATTTCCAGTAGTGCAAGGCACTGTCCAAGGGGAAAGAAAAAGAGGCAGACCAAAGAAGAGATGGCTATGGGAGGACAACATCAGCGAATGGACAGGCCTAGAACTCAACAAAACCCTGAGAAAGGCAGAACAGAGAGAGGAATGGAGGGAACTGGTTGTGAAGTCTTTATGGGTGCCCCCACGGTCGCCAGAATAAGGGATAGATAGATAAATAGCCAGTTCTAAGATCTAGGGACTTCATAGTCCGAGCAATATTGTAAAAGATACACTTTTTTGCATGTAAACTGTTTTCAAAATACCACTCAGGGTACTAAAACCTACTTGTTTATGGAGAAGTAGGACGCTAACCATTAAATGTAAACAGTGCAGTCAGGTGCATAAGATACTGTATATAATTATTATGCTCGTTAGTATGGCCGAATGTGGTAAAACATGCAGGATAATTTTACTTAAACATACTTTGTTTAATCTTGGTTTTGGGTATGCCCGGCTGGAACAAGGAGTTGGCTGTGAACAGAGTTTTATATTGTTGTTTAAGTAAAGAATGAAGGATGTACATTAAAAAAAAAGAATAGGTCTGTAATTGCTAAATCCGCATCTCAGATATATAGACTGTTTAAAGCAAAGTTTGGATGGGAATTATACTTTGAATACATGGATATAAAATGTCTAAGGGACTGTTTAGTAACACTTTCGTCTTGCCTTGCTACCAATTGAGGGATCATCTTTCAGAAGAACTTTTATGAAGAATACTGACTACCAGTGTGAATTGTGTAATGTAGGGGAAGATGAGGAGCCTTTTATACACCAATTGTATTCTTTATGAAAATCTAAGACATAAATACTTGGTTCCCAACAATCAGCCATATACAATTTTGATGAAATACAGTTCTGTTTCTATCATTCATAAGTTAAGTTTATATCTTTTTAACATCTTAGAAATAAGGCAGGATTTTGTAAAAAAAAAGTTTGGAAAATTAATGAGGAGATTTGATTGTTTAAATTATGTTATTTGTTTAATTAAAAAAGACCCCTGTTTACACTTGCCATGTTTTGGCCGTCGCCACATATTTTATGAGGTTTTATTGTGTTTTTGTGTCGTTTGCTTTGCTTTGTTTTGCTATGCTTTGTCGACCCCATTCTTAGGACTGGTGGCCTGATGACTAAATCTTGTTCATTGTTCATTGTTTTATCTCTCTGTCTCTCTGTGTCTCTCTCTGTGTCTCTCTCTCTCTCTCTCACTCTCTCTCTCTCTCACACAATATCACACACACACACACGCACGCACGCACGCACACACGCATGCACGCACGCACGCACGCGCACACACACGCACACACACACACACACACACACACCACACACACACACACACACACACAAATCGATAAACGGCTAATTTGAATTTCATGCTTTCACAATGCTTCATTCCCTTCAATTAGCCAAGCTGTTGAATATTCCATGAAGTGACAGAATTAAGCCACCAAGCAAAAAGGAAGCTTTGTTTGTGTCTGTTTTTTTTTGTGAATTATTTTTCGAAGTACAGATATTTAGTTGTAATTTTAGTTTTTTGTTGTTTTTTTTCAGGTGTAAGTGATAACAGGCCTGTCTCTTTTGAGCAGGTGATGATTTTTGCTTTCACATAGGTCAATTACCTGACGAGTATTACTGTGGCATTAAAGAGTACATGCAAAAAAATGAAAGTGAGAATTTTATCTTTTTGTATGTTTGTACGTCTGTTTGTTTGTATGTCTGATTGTATGCTTGTATGTCTGTTTGTTTGGTCTTTTTTGTTTTTTTTTTATTTCTAGGACAATCGAATAAGCACTGATGTGCTTCTTTACATCTAGTTCACCGTGTGTATGCACTCTTGTCAATTTTGTCATCCGTTCACACTGGCACACAATGATCTACTCTTCCGACAAGCGGAACAGGTTTAAACGTGTGTGCAAGATGGGGGGGGGGGGGGGGTCCTGTCTTTTGTCTTTTTCCCTTTCTTGTTATCGTTCTTTCTTTCTTTCTTTCTTTCTTTTCTTTCTTTCTTCTTTCTTTCTTTTCTTTCTTTCTTTCTTTCTTTCTTTCTTTCTTTCTTTCTTTCTTTCTTTCTTTCTTCTTTCTTCTTCCTTCTTTTTCCTTCTTTCTTTCTTTCTTTCTTTCTTTCTTTCTTTCTTTATATTGTTCTTTCTTTTTTTCTATTGTTATTACTTTCTGTCTGTCTGTCTGTCTGTCTGTCTGTCTGTCTGTCTGTCTGTCTGTCTGTCTGTCTGTTTTTCTTTCTTTCTTTCTCTTTCTTTTTTTTCTTTCCTTCTTTTTTCATTTTGTTTTTCTTTCTCTTTCTTTCTTTCTTTCTTTTTTTCTTTTTGTCTTTCTTTCTCTCTTTTTTCCATTCTTTTTGCTTGATTGTTTCTTTCTTTTTTTTTCGCTCTTTGCTTGTTTATTGCTGCTTCTTTCCAAGTGTGTTGATTGGGGATTATTTCTTCGTTTGTTTATTTCTCTCCGTCTCTAATCCTTAGTATTTTTGTTTTTATTATTGTTTGTTTGATATTTGAATTATTCGTCGCTGCTTCCTTTTCCCCTTTTTCTCCTTTTCTTTATTTGATTTTTTGTCTGTTTTTATCCGTTGATTTAATTGTGTTCGTAACTTGTTTGTCTCCTCTTTTTTAAAAAGCGATTTTCTCGTTGCTTCTTTCCCTTTTATCCATGTCTCTGTATGATTATTCTCTGTCTCTCTGTCTCTCTGTCTCTCTGTCTCTGTCTGTGTCTGTGTCTGTCTGTCTGTCTGTCTAGCTCCTCTCTCTCTCTCTCTCTCTCTCTCTCTCTCTCTCTCTCTCTCTCTCTCTCTCTCTCTCTCTCTCTCCTCTCTCTCTCTCTCTCTCTCTCTCTCTCTTTCTTAATATTACCTGTTTTAGTCGTGAATATATACCAATAAGTGAAATACCTCTATCTCTCCCGGGCCCACACACTCTCTCTCTATCTCTCCCTCTCCCCTCTCTTTTTCTCTCTCTCCCTCCCTCTCACCCCCTCTTTCTCTCCCTCTCTCTCCCCTCTCTCTCTCTCTCTCTCTCTCTCTCTCTCTCTCACACACACACACACACACACACACACACACACACACACACACACACTAGCTTGATATCATGGCTGATTTAGATGTCTCTACAGAAACCTTTTTCGTTCATCCAATGATTTAAAAGCACAGTTGAATATTTCATAAAAACCATTTTAACGGCAAAGGCAAAAATGAACTTTTCTTCTTTTTAATTGTTTTTCTGCTAATATGGCTCAGTCAAATTTCTTGCTTAAAAAAATATACCTTCAATTATCAAAAAACAAAAATGACTACAGCAAAAAGCTAAAACTCAGTTGCAGAGGAAAAATGACTTGTGGTTTTTTTTTTTTTTAATTTCTTTGTATTTTTTTTTTATATCTTACTTCGGTATATGTAACATCCTTTTCGTGCTTGGGAAGAATTTAAGCATCCAGAATTTTAAGGGAATTGATAATGATGGCATTTACGTAATCGATACGAAAACTGTATTCAGATTTTTAGTTGTTTACTCTTCTTATCATTTTCTGTCATGTGTTTGTGCTTTTTTTCTTCCTTTCTTTGTTTCTTTGTTTGTTTTTTTATTTGTTTCTTTCTTTGTTTTTTTTTCTTGATTTCATTTTGTCTTTCTTTCTTTCTGTCTTTCTTTCTTTTTTTTCTTTCTTTATTCCTTTCTTTCTCTCTTTTCTTATCCTGTATAACTTTTTATTTGGGCTATCTGTTCCCCCTATTAATTTTTGTCCTTTTTTCATTTTCACTTTCTTTTTCTGTTTTTTTTTCTTCTCTTTTTCTTTTGTCGTTCTTTTTTATGCTGTTTCCTTCTTTACTTTCTTTCTTTCTTTTCTTCCTTCTTTCTGTCTTTTTGTCTTTCTGTCTTTCTTTCTGTCTTTCTGTCCTTCTTTCTTCCTTCCTTCCTACCTTCCTTCCCTCCTTCCTTCCTATCTTTCTTTCTTTCTTTTTTGACAATAATAATCATAGAGAGGAAACCATGACAATAAAGTCGGTTGATGAATTAATTCATTTTCGTTTCTCTCTTAAACAAATTGGGTTTCAAGTGTGTTGCTTTTGCAGAAGGTGCAGCAAACGAGTAGCCTGACTGATCCTGAGGATATCTGGAGTCCGAGAGACAGGATACGTTTTGTTCCTTTTGCTGGTGGGGTTATGGATCCCAGCAAACTGTTTCTAACTGTATATCCCACGACGTGTTCTCTGACCTCGTCTGATGGTTTGCCCTACCAGAACAAGGTGAAGTCTTTCTCCCTCACAGATCCTGTTTCTGGGAGCCTGGTTTCTTCAAGGGCGATGATGTCCATCTGCTCAGTCCTCTGTCTTGAGAGCATCATATACTTCCTGCATGTCATCAGTTAGGGGACGGGATAGCTCAGTGAACAGAGCGCTCGCTTTCCCCCAGCCAGGGTTAAGAAGTGTCGAGCCTTGTTGCCAATTGTATGGGTGACCGTTTGCGCGCCTTGGCTACAATACAGTTCCCCCCAGTTCTCCCAGCAGTAAACGGGTACCTGCCCTCTTTAGGGTCCGGGAAGGTAAAGCAGCGAGGGAAAGGAGATGAGCGCCGCCCTTAACATGCTGGCTCCTAAAGAAGCTGATGTCTCTGACGCCTCGCTCCCCTACGACTACACAGGTTATGTATAGGACACCTTTACCTTTTAGCTTTATGTCATCAGTGAAGGCTGATCTCATTATCCTTACATTCCATTAAAAAGGTGCGCCAGTTTCAGGGTGGGAGTTTTCATTTTTTTGTGTTTCCTGGTGCACAGTTGTTGATCCCTTTGTCGCTTTTCCTCCTAAACTCTACGCACCCAGAGAGGCTAACGGACCATGGTGGGGAAGCACCTT
>CM060330.1:12611103-12613603 GCA_030674155.1 Stramonita haemastoma
GTGTGTGTGCGTGCGTGTGCGCGCTCTCTTTTTCTTTCTCTCATTCTTTTTTAAAATAATTTTTTCCCCTCCTACTCAATGCCTTTTTCTTCTCTTTCTTTCTTTCTTTTTCTTTCTTTTTTCTTTCTTTCTTTCTTTCTTTCTTTCTTTCTTTCTTTCTTTCTTTCTTTCTTTCTTTCTTTCTTTCTTTCTTTCTTTCTTTCTGTCTCTCTGTCTCTCTGTCTCTCTGTCTCTCTGTCTGTCTCTCTGTCTGTCTGTCTTTCTTTCTTTCTTTCTTTGGGGTTTTTTGGTGTGTCTTTCCTTCTTTTTTTTTTTGGTTATAATTTTTTTTGTCCATCCATTTTAACTTTCCATGTTTCTGTATCTTTCTTTTTTTCCTTTTCTTATAACTATTGTCTGCCTTGTTAAAGATTATTTTAATCCTTTTCGATTCATTGTGCCACCTTTTTTCAATGTGGCCAGACAGTTTAATGACGATGATGAACACACAAAGGAAGTCTGGTTAAGCTAACAAGCTTTATTTGGTAATGAAGGGTTCTGCTTTTATTTGTTTTGTTTTCCTCCTTTTTAAAAAAAAATTCCTTTTCTTGATGTTGTTCTCTCTAAATTTCAAACCACAGCTTTAAAAAAAAAATGCACTTGTTTCTTCCTGTGTTTATTCCTTTATTTGATGTGATTCTCTCTTATTTTTGAACCATAGCCCCTGAAGTGGTGTGTATGTTTCAGGGAGCAGCTTAACCCTCTTAGTCCCTACCCGGGATTTGCCGGGATTAAATAATTTCCTCCCCTGAATTCTAACCCGGGATTTACACACAGTAGTTTTCCATCACGCAGTGACTTCACCGATCGCTACCACATGTCAAAGCTCTATCAGGCCAGAGGCACAGAAACTGCTGTGAGTCTGGAAGTAATCATAGCTGTTGGTATGTACTTAGAAGGAGGAAAAGGCGAGCGAGCATGTGTGCCTGACTTGATTTTGGGATGGCATGTAAAATCTAGGGTTAGAGGGTTAAAGAGGGTTAATGTGAAAATATGCTTCATTATCTTAATTTATAAGTGTGGAGTTTTTCCATAACAAATCTGACATGTACTCGTGCAGAAAATGTGTCTGGTCTGTGTCTTGTTTTCTTTAGTCTAAAGACATGTTGCAGGATGAATCACATTGAAGGATAGTTCTGCTAGATTCTTCTCCTTTGTTGTCCAGTGCTCAGACAGCAACCTGTGCTGTCAGTCATACCAACGCAAATGCGTTGCGCTGCTGTTAAGACGCCGAACATGTTAGGCATAACGGGGCGGAATAGCCTAGTGGTCGGAATAATGCGCTCGCATTTTGACAACCTGGGTTCGATTCCCGTTCGAGGAGATTTTTCTCCTGGAGTTAACAACAGTGCCGACTCCACTCTCCCAAAAGTCCTTCGGGTGAGACTTTAAACCAAACCGAGGCCCCGTGTGCGAACGCACGCAGAATATTTTGCGCACACGTTAAATCATGTTCCTTTTTACGTAAGAGTAGGCCACTGTAGGCTGTGAATCATGGACTCTGACAGCAGAGTTAGAGAGAAGAATCCAAGCATTCGAGAACAAGTGCCACAGAAGACTCCTCAAAATATCATACAAAGAACACAAGACCAATAACTATGTGAAAGAAGAAATCAAAAAGCGTGTGGGCCCCCAAGAGCCTTTGCTCTCCACCATAAAGAGGAGAAAGCTGATGTGGTTTGGTCACACCACAAGACACAACACCCTAGCAAAAACCATCTTGCAAGGAACAGTTGAGGGCAAAAGAAGAAGAGGCCGCCAAAAGAAATCATGGGTTGACAACATCAAAGACTGGACTGCCCAACCCCTGCAACGCCTCCTACTAGCCACACAGGATCGTGAAGCATGGAAAAAGATCTCCGTTGCGTCTTCTCTCATGTCCCCCCTACGTCCTTTGGGACATGGGACTGAGTGAGTGAGTGAGTGAGGCCACTGTGTGCCGGTGAGAACAGATGACAAGATTTACAAAACTGCATACACACGGGGACTGGATGTAAAAAAGTACACTAGTGCTCATTCCATTATCATCGATATAAAAGAATAAATAAAAATAAATATAACGCTTCCGACTTTCGGCATGGGATGAATCATCTTTTAACTTGTGGCAAGATAGTAAGCATTTTTCCAGACCCTTATCTTTCAACTTTGGCAGGACAGTAAACATTTCTCCAATTCCTTAACTTTTAAGTTTTGGAAAGAGAGTAAACATTTTTCTAAAACCATCTAAATTGTTTAAAAATGACAATGTCCGTGGCTGTTAATCTTAATGTTTTGCCCCCTGCTTTAATCCTTTTATCTGAAAATCATTGAATAATGTTGCATGTTTTATGAAGCGAAAGAATTAATGTTAGTGCAAACTGGGGAGAGAGAGAGAAAGAGAAGGAGGGAGGGAGGGAGGGAGGGAGAGAGAGAGAGAGAGAGAGAGAGAGGAGAGAGAGAGAGAGAGAGAGAGAGAGAGAGA
>CM060330.1:12638603-12663603 GCA_030674155.1 Stramonita haemastoma
CCCAAACTTAGTGACAACTCAAGAGGAAGGAAAGATATCTACACTAACCAACCAAGTGACAATGTAAAAGAAAAAAAAACACCTTATACTTGATAACCAGTAGAATTTGAAGTCAAAACTACGTGTCAAGTTATTGAGGTAAAACCGTGTAACTCGCATACATTAAGCACTTTTTCAGTATTGCCGTTATTTTCAAAGGTTATCAGAACACTGTTTTTTTCTGTTGTTATATAGCTCCAGCGAAGATATCCGATTTATGGACTGTGGTCAAAGCCATCCTACTTTGGTCCTGCAGAAAACTAAAAGTAGAACAATTCTTGAAGCATCAGTGCTATGCAAGCATAAGGATGCTATAATCATTATTTATTTTCTGTATATCATCTCTTTTGCAAATCATGTCTCTATCACGGTATTCTCCGGAATAAAATATTTCCAAGGGTCAGTACCCCAAACCCCTCTTTCCCTGTGCTGCTGTTCCCTTATACAGCTGTTTCCCCATACCGCAGAACTGAGTCAGAGTTAAGAAATCCGTGTCAAAGAGTTAATAGTTAGGATCAAACTGGTGAAGTGTTAGGGTTTGCGGCATGGGGCAAGAACTAGGGTTAGAATGGAGTGTTGACAGCTCCAGGGAACAGCACTACAGGGAAAAAGGAGTATCGGGAAAAGTACTGCTCTTTCTTCAAACATCCTGCACTCAGCTTGTGCATAGTTTTCTCTCTTAAGCTGATCCCGCAAAATCGAGGTAAAATGATTTGTTTCTGTGAAATAGGCGATGCTATACCAGTAATGACTATGGCAAATATTTGCATCACAACAAACGTCTGAAGTCGAGTGTACATTTTCAGGAGTTTTCATTTCGTCTCTGTTTTGTACAGGTACTTCTGATCCGAAATCATATATAGAATTTTGAGCATTTTTGGCGCCAAAATAAAACGACGTTGTAAGCCAGTAAAAGACTTTACAATGTTCTTTCAAAAGCAATCAAAATAGAAAATTGAGCGCGCGCCTGTGTGTGTGTGTGTGTGTGTGTGTGTGTGTGTGTGTGTGTGTGTGTGGTGTGTGGTGTGTGCGTGTGTGCGTGTGTGCGTGTTGTGCTGTGTGTGTGTGTGAGTGCCTATTGTGTTTGGGATCTAATCCTCGCCTATCTCAGTATAAGAAAAACGTCCTCATATTACCAGAAGCTGGATTATGAAGAAAATGACCTTTTACTTTGGAACCGAAAAATTAAATAGAAAGAAAAATATTATAATACATGTAGTAGCAAAATATTCAAGAAAGAAAATACTTAGGAACTATTTCAACATGGAGGAAGATCTTTATACTTCGACACCTTTGGTACCAACTAAAAAGGTAAAAAAAATCTTTATACTTTGATAACAATAACTCAATACAAAAAGGTTTTTTCCCTAATTTTGACAAGAACTAATTCAATATACAAGAAAGAATGTTATAAATTGATACCAGCTAACTTATTCTGAACGAAAGAATCTTTATGCTTGGACACCAAATAACTCCTCCAAAAAACTTACTTTATGATTTGATGCTAACAATCACTATGAAGGGGAGAATATCATACCTTTACACAAACTGAATAGGAAGGGGAAAAACACAAAATTTAAAACTACCTCAATATAAAAGAAAAGGCTTCGGATTTTGATGCCAACTTAATAATACAAATGAAGGAATTTTATGCTCCCATACCAAATAACTCAACATGTAGAAAAATATTCAATTAAAAGAAAACTTGTATACAAAATAAATGTGAAAGAGATGTTTAGACTTTGATACCAACTACTCAAATGTAAGCTAAATAAAAGTTTTATGAAAAATGATGGAACAAAAATAAAAGACCTTCATGCATATGGTAAGCAGCTAACTGGATATTGGGGAAAGGCTTTACACCTTGATATCACCTAACTAGACAAGCAGTAAGGAACTCTACAATCTGACAGTTATAAAACAATGTGAAATAACCGTATACTTCGTAATATGCTTATTTGACATGGAGGAAACAGCTTTTGCTTTAATTTAACAAACCTGATAAAAAATTAACTTTAATATTAAGGGAAAAAACTTGTACTTTGATACCAGTTAACTGAAGAAATGGCCTCTTCCTTGAATAAAAACTCACTCACCATATAGGAAAATAAGTTTATACTTACATACAATCTAGCCCGATGGGAGGAAGAAAACTTTACACTGATGCCAACTCACTTGATATGAAGGAAAGATTTTTATGCCTTGAAGCCATCTAACCAAAAATGAAGGAAAGATTTCTATACTTTCATACCCCCTGGTTCAATATGAAGGGAAGAGGGTATAGTTTTAATACAAACTCAGTATGAAGGAAATAACATTGATACTAGATTATGTATTAGGGACAATTTTTTTACCTTGATTCCAGCGAGCTAAATACCATAAAAACACTTTATATTTTGATTCCAACTGACCCAACATGAAGGAAAGGAACGAGACTTCATCCTTTGTTTACCTCTAAGCTCAATATG
Source organism: Stramonita haemastoma (assembly GCA_030674155.1). Taxonomy (NCBI): domain Eukaryota; kingdom Metazoa; phylum Mollusca; class Gastropoda; order Neogastropoda; family Muricidae; genus Stramonita; species Stramonita haemastoma. Next base: position 12,641,111 of record CM060330.1, read on the forward strand.
AAGAAAAAAATATGCGGACACCAGCTATGAGGTCTGACATTAAGTAATTACAGCAGAAACAGAAAGACTACAAAATATCGGCGAATTTTGATATGGAAGGGAAAATACATTTTGATTAATAGTATGCTTCACAAACTAACACATTTCTAAAGTATATACAGATGGATATGTCTTAGAAAACCATGAAACTGGTTCAGCATTTGTCAAACCAGCATTTAAAACAGAGAAATCATACTATCCTGGTAAACATCATTCAATATTTACAGCTGATTTAATTGCTATTCTAATGGCTCTTAACCACATTCTTGATTTTCCATTTTTCATTATTCCTATTTTGCTCTGTGTAGACTCTAAGTCGGTACTGTATGCTTCAAAATCCCAAATTCCAAGAAGGTATCCAGAATCATTTTTTAAAAATTAAATACGTCATACACTTCTAAGTTTAAGAGGTATTCCGGTTCATTTTTGTTGGGTACCTTCACATGTTGGAATATTTCCAAACGAGTGGGCTGATAGAGATGCAAAAAAGGGGGCAAGACATGATTTGGAATCAATAGAACTACATGTTCCCTTATCTCTACAGGAGGGATACCGCATATTAGAACAAACGTCATGGAGTAAGTTGAAAGAATCTGTTCAATTCAAGGAACAATGTCTAAAGAGTTGTCTGACTAGTTCCATTACTTCATGTTACATATCTCCCTCTAAAATAAAGTTAAGTGTCATAACCGCAAGAAGAGTAAATGCATTGTATTTTAGAATGAAGTTAAATGCATTCATCACAAAATTTTGCAAAAAATGTCAAATGTCTATGTGGAGATCACATTACAAATACTCGTATCATATTTGAGTGCCCAATTGTAAAGCCCCTCTTACCTGTACTTTCCGAGTAGTCTATGAAAAATGTATTTGAAAATTCAAAGTTAGCCTTTGCCATTGCTAGATGTTTATTGCACAGTCCACTTGAAAATTTGTTGTAGTTACATTATTGATGTTTAATGTTCACACTTTGTTAAAAGCACACGAGTGTCATTCCATTATCCTCAAAATAAAAGAACAAAATTGCGCGTGGGTGCGAGCACACTGTTCTGCAGTGATGTTTTCCGTGGTGTAAAAGTCTGTGGTGTTTTCGGTGGTGTAGTGTAGTCTTCCTTGGTGTAGCATAGTCTTCCGTGGTGTAGCGTAGTCTTCTGTGGTGTAGCATAGTCTTCCGTGGTGTAGCGTAGTCTTCCGTGGTGTAGCGTAGTCGTAGTCTCAGAAGTGCGCGCACCGTGCAGTCACTGATATTTAAGTATGATGTGCGAGACGTAGTGCATATTTTTTAGTTCTCTCAGAATGTTCAGCTGTGGAACGCCTAACAATAGATGACACACTGGTATTACCTTATAGGGTGCTTCCATATGCTAGTGTCGCATCCTCAGGCGTTGTACCTAGGGCGGGAACAACCTTGATGACGGAAGGATTCTGCACAGAAAAAAACTGACATTCAAGATTAAATGCGTGCACATTATAGATAGATAGATAGATAGATAGATAGATAGATAGATAGATAGATAGATAGATAGATAGATAGATAGATAGACAGACAGACAGATAGGTACACATAGATAGATAGGTAGATACAGAGATAGATAGATACAGAGAGAGGAGAGAGAGAGAGAGAGAGAGAGAGAGAGAGAGAGAGAGAGAGAGAGAGAGAGAGAGAGAGAGAGAGAGAGAGAGAGAGAGAGAGAGAGGAGAGAGAGAGAGAGGAGAGAGGGGTCAAGTTAAATTTAGTCTTTTTTATATCGAGGATAATGGAATAAGCATTCATGTGCTTTTTTTCATCCAGTCCCCGTGTGTATGCAGTTTTGTAAATCTTATCTGTTCATACTGGCACACAATGGCCTACTCTAACGAAAAGCGGAACAGGATTTAACGTGTGTGCAAAATGTTCTGCATGCGTTCGCGCACGGGGCCTCGGTTTAAAGTCTCATCCGAAGGACTTTTGGTTAGAGTGGAGAGAGAGAGAGAGAGAGAGAGGAGAGAGAGAGAGAGAGAGAGAGAGAGGAGAGAGAGAGAGAGAGAGAGGTGAGAGGAGAGAGAGAGAGAGAGAGGGGAGAGAGAGTCACATTTATAGGGAAACAAATGCACATGCAGAAAGTAATTATTTTTTAAGTAATGGGAGGTAATGCTCTGGTGGCGATGTGCTCTCCCTTTGGAGGTCAGCTTGAATTTCGCACAGAGAAATTTACCATAACAAACTACACTATGCGATGTGATGCGACGCGGAACGGCAGGGCACGCATGCACCCGACCCGGACTGTCTCGACCCGACCCGACCCGACACGACGCGACGCGACGCGAAGCGACCAGACAAGGCAAGCGACCTGACCCGACCCAACACGACGCGAAGCTACACGACGCGACCCAACCCGACACGGCGCGGCAAGGCACGGCGCAACACGACACACCACAACGGTAAGACGGAAAAAATAATAGGCCTACTTACTGGAGTTGTGTAGTTCCATTCCTGACATGCAAGAATGTGGCAGAAATCCCACAGCGAGTCACTGGGCAGTGCACTGTTCCACGGTGAAGTGTTCCGTGGTGAAGTGTTCCGTGGTGAAGTGTTCCGTGGTGAAGTGTTCCGTGGTGGTGTTCCGCGGTGAAGTGTTCCGTGGTGAAGTGTTCCGTGGTGAAGTGTTCCGTGGTGCAGCGTTGTATGGTGTAGTCCACTGCGGTGTAGTTTTCCATGTAGATTAGCAGGCCTGAAAAGGAAGAGCAGTGTGTAAGAACACAATCATATAAACGATTTTAATTTAACAAGATCATCATGCTGTGGACAACATTCAACCATTCTCTTGGCACCACTGAAATGTCTATTTGTGGGGCTCCCCTGCTAAAGTGAACATCTTGCCCTCGCATTACCAACTATCCCTTTGAGCTAGAATGCAGGCCTGCTACAGCCAACCAGGTCAGCAGTATACCTGATCAAACCTAACCAGCCTGCACCTTGCTACCTGGCAAACAGACAGGCTCTGCCATGTAGCCTACACATTATCCCCTGGAAACACTGTCTGAAAAACAAACTCCAGTGCCCCACCGACTCCTGGAGGAGTTAAGAGAGAAGTCCCCTCTACAGCACTGGAGAGCTGATTACAGTGGACAATGCAGAACTTCGAGAGGTACACTGGGAACTGGAGCCTGTCTCAGTGAAATAAAATACCACAGAAATCGGAAATGATGTTTTCCCTGGAGAGCGCATCCTTGATCATTTTTTAGTTCACTAGCCCTAAAACAATTACCCTGTTGTTGCACACAATATTGTGCAGTGTTTATACACTTGAGATTTTTTGGGCCTAAAAAATAAATTTTGACTCCGGGCTATTTCGCGATAGATTACACTTACTCCGAATTTCGTACAAAGAATATTATCACTGTTTTTAGGATTATTATTATTATCATCTTTAGTAGTATTTTCGTCGTCATCATCATCATCATCATCATCATCATCATCATCATCATCATCATCATCATCATCATCATCATCATCTTCTTCTTCTTCTTCTTCATCATCATCATCATCATCATCATCATCATCACCATCACCATCACCATCATCATCATTATCATTATCATTATCATTATCATTATCATTGTCATTGTCATCATCACCATCACCATCACATCACCATCACATCTTACTCATTATCCATTATCATTCATCATCATCTTATCATCATTCATCATTTCTTCTTCTTCTTCTTTTCTTTTCTTCTTCTTCTTCTTTCTTCTTCTTCTTCTTCTTCTTCTTTTTTCTTCTTTTATCATTAGTCTCTAAAGACTAGAGTGCAACCCGTAGTCTTTCGAGACTGATAGGTGCCTATTATTATTATTATTATTATTATTATGTATTATATATTATTATTATTATTATTATTATTATTATTATCATTATTATTATTATTATTATTCTGTGGGTCATTGGTGTAAACAAAGTTCAAATGCCAATATTAAAATGTTATGCTTTAAACTATGTAAAGATTGTCTTCTTCCATTACATACTCTTAGTATGAGCTTTACACTCCATAAAAGGATAAAAAAAATCTTCTGAAGACAGAGTACAGCTGCCTATATGGTAAAGCACTTGAAAAAAAAAAACCGGCCATATACGCAAACTTCTTATAATATTTTTTTTCTAATCTCAGTGATATTCCTAAGTATGATGTGCGAAACAGAGTACATGTTCTTGAGTACTCTCAGAAGGTTAAGCTATGGAACGGCCAGCAAAAACAGATCACATACTGGTATTACCTTTATGGGTGCTTCCACTAGCTCGTGCCGCATCCTCAGGTATTGAAGTACCTAGGACGGGAACAGTCTTGATGACAAAAGGATTCTTCTTCTTCGTCGAACGCTCTGACAGCAGCCTGTGTCTGTCCCATGAGCAAAATTGCGTTGCGATCGCCATTAAGCGCCGACAAGTCAGGTCCAGCGCTTCCGACTTCGGCATGGCGATGACAGAATGATTCTAGGAAAAGAAAATCAGATATTTTGAACTCGAATGCTTGCACGCATGCACGCACGCACACACGCACACATACACGTACGCGCGCGACGCAGGCACGCACACACACAAAGCGCGTGTCCCGACACATACACAACAAGAGACAGAGAGAGACAGAGAGAGCAGAGAGAGAGAAGAGAAGAGGAGAGAGAGAGAGAGAGAGAGAGAGAGAGAGAGAGAGAGAGAGAGAGAGAGAGAGAGAGAGAGAGAGGAGAGAGAGAGAGAGAGAGAGAGACAGACAGACAGACAGACAGACAGACAGACAGACAGACAGACAGACAGACAGAGGAGAGGATAGAGAGAGAGGGAGCGAGAGACAGAGAGAGAGAGGGAGATGGAGAGAGAGAGAGAGAGGAGAGAGAGAGAGAGCAGAGAGAGAGAGAGAGAGAGAGAAGTAGAAAAAGAGAGATGAGAGTATATGACAGATTATAGTAGATATATAGAAGACAGAAGTAAATGATAGAGAAAGACATGAATCTAGATAGAGTTATATTATATATAATATATATATATTATATATAGTATAGTATATTATATATATATATATATTATATATATAGTATAGTATATAATTATGTATTGTTTGTTTGTATTTTTTATAGTTGTGTATTATATAGTATATTTATTATTATATATTATATTATATATTATAGTTATAGTATTATTTATATATATATATTATATTATATTATATTATATTATATTTATTATTTATATTATTTATATGTATATACTTTGGGGGGATGTATTTATATACAGAGAGGGGAATGGAGCGCGCGCTTCGAGCGAGAGCGAGGCGAGGAGAGAGAGAGGAGAGAGGGAGAGAGAGGAGAGAGAGAGAGGAGAGAGAGAGAAGACAGAAGACAGAGCAGAGACAGACAGACAGACAGACAGACAGACAGACAGACAAACAGAGTGAAGACAGAGAAAAGACAGACAACGACAAAGAGGGAGAGACAGAGACAAAGAGACAGACAGACAGACATAGTGAGGACAGAGACAAAGAGACAGGGAGATAGAGAATAACACTGATGCCAGAACAACAAAGTTAGCACTGAAGAAGGCTATAAGATTTTCCTAGATTCGAACCCAGTTTGTCTGGAGATAAGGAATTGGGAAAAAAAAGTCACATATCAGCACCACACCACACGATACGACAGAGTTAAACAAATGCAATACGATACAACACAATAGTAGTAAACATTACAGTACAATAAGTTACAATATTATACAACACAAGATAGATGCAACGGAAACGCCCAACAAAAACAACAATTACAGCAACTACAACAAGATGACACACGGGTAGGGGCCTATTCCTTATTGGGTGTTTCCACTTGCTCGTGCCGCGTCCTCAGGCATTGAAGTACCTAGCAACGGGAACAGCCTTGATGACGGAAGGATTTCTACACAAAAAATTGAGACATTTCAAAACGTAATGCCTGCACACGGGGAAACACACACACACACACACACACTCTCTCTCTCTCTCTCTCTCTCTCTCTCTCTCTCTCTCTCTCTCTCTCTCTCTCTCTCTCTCTCTGGGGAGGGAGGAGGAGAGAGGAGGAGGGGGGAGAGAGGAGAGAGAGAGAGAGAGAGAGAGAGAGAGAGAGAGAGAGAGGAGAGAGAGAGAGAGAGAGAGAGAGAGAGAGAGAGAGAGAGATTATGTATATATGTTGTGTATTCTCTACATTTCAGAAAATGCATAGTTTCTAGGGATGTTTTAGCAATTAACAGTGTCTAAGCTTTTCTTCACATCAACTGCTGGCGATTTGTTTGGTCTGTGTCGAATTTCTAATTGTTACAATTATGAAATCTTTGATACCCAGGTTTAATCGTGACAGTGCTTAACACATCAGGGGGACATTTTGTCATCATCTTTCATAACTTCTATTCATGCTTGCTGGTGCTTTACTTTCATTCGTGTATACAGGCATGCAGAATATCAAAAAGGCCCCATAAAGGTCTGGAAGTTTTGTCTCTTTCGGTAAGTTATGGAAACACGGGAATATTCAAACATAAATCTTAAAACTTCGCAGTGGTACCTCGAAAAACAAAAGCACAAAAAAGAAGAAAACATTGCACCTGTACTTACCTCTGTGAGGTCTTGATACGTGTGACAATCACGACGTCAGAGACAGGGCCAGAGAACTAAGATGACCCACATAACTTTTTGACATCTATGCTAAGACTTTTAAGGAATCAGGGCGAGATGGAAGAGACCGATAGGTCGAGCAAATGCTTGAGCAAAGTCTGGGGGCTGGATGTGTCCTTTCCCCTTGAGCGCTGTGTGCAAGGGTTTTACTGGCTGTGCCAGTTTAGGACACCAAACCCAATGTCGACCCCTAGTCTGCCAGTCTTTGTGATCACAGAGTAGGGTCCAAAGGCTCCTGATGAAGTTCTGAAATCCGCGATCGTTGAGCCTTACCGAAAATTTCCAGGGACAAATTTTGATTTGGGAAATGTGAAAGACTGAGGTACACATGTGAACATGATGCACGCAGGCATAGACAGGTTGTACTCGGTACAAAGATACCTGTGAAGAATGCAAGGTAGCCTTTCATGGAAGGAGGCTTTGCAATTCTTACCTTTCACATGCTGCTGCATGTCGAATGTCCGATGTCCACAGAGACCCCAGTCCTCACTGCTCTCATCGCATTTGATCCCTGAATTGTTTCAGAGATACGAGGTCATGCAGACATGATGCGAAAGCCCCCAGACTTCTATCAACTTTGCTCTTCAGCCGAGTGGGATCTGATCCTAGATCCCTGGGCAACAATGCTAGGCCTGCACTGGTTCGCCTCAGGGGTGGTCTTTCAGATTTGCCCTTCAGGGGCTGGTCTTTCAGGAGTTTGCCCTTCAGGGGCTGGTCTTTCAGGAGTTTGCCTTCAGGGGCTGGTCTTTCAGGAGTTTGCCCTTCAGGGGCTGGTCTTTCAGGAGTGTGCCCTTCAGGGGCTGGTCTTTCAGGAGTTTGCCCTTCAGGGGCTGGTCTTTCAGGAGTTTGCCCTTCAGGGGCTGGTCTTTCAGGAGTTTGCCTTCAGGGGCCTGGTCTTTCAGGAGTTTGCCCTTCGGGGTGGTCTTTCAGGAGTGTGCCCTTCAGGGGCTGGTCTTTCAGGAGTGTGCCCTTCAGGGGCTGGTCTTTCAGGAGTGTGCCCTTCAGGGGCTGGTCTTTCAGGAGTGTGCCCTTCAAGAGTTGGTCTTTAGGAGTTTGCCCTTCAGGGGCAGGTCTTTTGGGGATTTTGCCCTTTAGGGGCCTGTTTTGCATGCAGGATTTGCCCTTCAGGGGCTTATTTTGCATGTTGCCCTTCAGGGGTCTGTTTTGCAGGCAGGATTTTGCCCTTCAGGGGCCTGTTTTGCATGCAGGATTTTGCCCTTCAGGGGCCTGTTTTGCATGCAGGATTTTGCCCTTCAGGGGCCTGTTTTGCATGCAGGATTTTGCCCTTCAGGGGCCTGTTTTGCATATGGGATTTGTCCTTCAGGGGCTTGTCTTGCAGGGTGCTGCCATTCGGGGGGCTTGTCTTGCATGATGCAGCCCTTTAGTTAGAGTCTGTCACGAGCCTAAGGCTCATCAGGCCGGTGCTTATCCCGGTTTCTGTGGCGTTAAGCGACTGAGAGTCATAGACTCCCCCTGGATAGGACGCCACTCTATCGCAGGTTTAACCCCCAACACAAGGTTGGTACCCCTTTTACACCTGGGTGGGGTGAGAAAATAGCCGTAAAGTGCCTTTTCCAAGGGCACAACGCCATAGCCGAAAGCTGGGATCGAACCCGCAACCATTAGATTACGAGTCCAACGCCCTAACCACTAGACTACAGCGGCGGCAATGCAGCCCTTTAGGGGCTCGTTTTCCAGACTGTGCCCTTCAGAAGCTCAACCATTCAGCGCTGTATTCAAGCATTGCTCCTTGTCTCCGGTTGTTACCCGTCCTCCTATCGGTCTTACATAGGTCAAGTCAAGTCATGTGGGTGAGGACAAGTCCACTGGGCCCTGTGCTCCAGCATCATGCTGCTGGTGTCTTCACAACCTGCAGTGGACAGACAGATCCAGGAGAGTGGAGATGACCTGGGGAAAGAAACCATGAGCAACTGGCTACTACAGATCCATATCACAATATCCATGGCAGAACTTTTGAGAGGTCGCTGAAATGTGTTTTTTATTTTTTTTTATGATTATGGTTTTTTATTATCTACACTTAGTTCCATGATCCTGTCTTTTTATTGTCTATTTTGGCAGATCCTTTGGAAATATGAAAAAAGTCTTCTGACGTGAGTGCAAGATGTCCTACCAAAAGGTCTTTTGACATGTGTGTTCGTAAGATAATCCAGTTTTTTTTTATCATCTGACGTATGTGTAAGATGTTCTATGAAAAGGTCTTCTGGCGTGTGTGCAAGACAAATAAAATGAAAATAGAATAAAATTAAATAGAAAACCAATATGGTACAGATCACAGACTACAGCCATGAGCACTCATTGCCTTCTATCTAGGATTGTGGTTTTAGCATTAAAAATTAAATTCTACGAAGAGAAATATTGCGCTCGCAACCCGGGTTCGATTCCTGGTCGAGGGGATTTTTGCCCTGGAGTTAACATCAGTGCGGACTCCACCCTCCCCAAAAGTCCTTCCGATGAGACTATAAACCGAGGCCCCGTGTGGGAACGCACGCAGATATCTTGCGCACACGTTAAATCCTGTTCCGCTTTTCGCAAGAGTAGGCCATCGTGTGCCGGTGATAACAGATGACAAGATTTACAAAACTGCATACACACGGGGACTGGATGTAAAAAAGCACACGAGTGCTTAATCCATTATCATCGATATAAAAGAATAAATAAAATTTTTAAAAATACATTAGCATGCATTGTAGATATCCCTCCCTCAGTTGAAACAATTTTTTTTCTTCAAAAATGTTTTTGATCTCTACATTTCCCAGTACTCATTTTCGACAGAAAGATTCTTACGTTAGCTTTCAGACATTTTTTTGTAACGTACAAGTAGGGTACTGGTTTCAGGCATTCATTGTTCATTGTCTTAACACGATTTTCAAAGACAACTTTGCAACTGTGGGGAATCTAACCAATAATTATACTTGTGGTAGTAAATAAACAACAGCACTCCTCTGATGTAAAAGTTAGGTCATGCAGTACTGTATCACAACCAAAACAAATGAAAAAGTGGGTTTACATTTATGAGATTGCCCAGATTGTTTCCTTTACCATTTTAAGATAATTCTCAGCTACTCTGTACTTATTTTTTCTTTTATGTCAAGGATAATAAAATAAGCACTCGTACTTTTTTTTTTACATCCAGTCGCCGTGTGTATGCAGTTTTTGAAAATTTTCTTCGGCACTGTCTGCTGAAGAAATACGTGCACCTTTTTAAATGCCGTTTCAGAAACACATCCAGTAACTGAAATAAAACTACAAGTAACCATATAAAAAAATATGGTGGGTATTTTTCCTTTTTTTCTTTTTTTACAGAATTGGGAAGACTGTTTTTCCCGTAAGCTGCACCACGTTGTTTTACATACCTTTTCTCTGAAATCCGTGGCCATGATGATGGTAGGGAAGGGAGACTGAAGAGCAGAGTGCTGATCTTCCTCCCTCAGGGGATGCTGCTGCAGGCATTTCATGTTGAGGTTTGTCTGGTCCTTGATGTTGAGGTTTGTGTGGCCCTTGATGTTGGGGTTTGTCTGTTCCGTGTTGAACGTTTGTGTGGTCCTTGATGTTGAGGTTTGTGTGGTCCTTGATGTTGAGGTTTGTGTGGTCCTTGATGTTGAGGTTTGTGTGGTCCTTGATTGTTGATGGTTTGTGTGGTCCTTGATGTTGAGGTTTATGTGGTCCTTGATGTTGAGGATTGTGTGGTCTATGTTAAGGTTTATGTGGTCCTTGATGTTGAGGTTTGTGTGGTCTATGTCAAAGTTTGTGTGGTCTATGTTGGGTTTGTGTTGTCCTTGATGTTGAGGTTTGTCTGGTCCTTCTTGTTGCAAACCCAACTCTTCCTCTGGTGTCTGTGATGTCAGCCTCCCTCAGCTGGTTAGGACAGGTTGCCATGGCAGGTCGCCTGGCCACCCAGTTTTACCTTAACAAAAAAACCACGTAAGTTCATAAAGTAGGTAAAAATTATACAGCGATATTTTTTTTTAATCTCAAAGTATGAAAATTTACACCCATGTTATGACAATGACAGTTTTACTCGTTTCTATTCTAAAGCAGTGTAAAATAACTTCACAACTGAACTGAATTAAAATAAATTGAAAATTGAATTGAATACCACTTCCAGTCATAGCATATTTATCTGCGGGCAATTTGGGCTTCTCTCTCAGGGGTGAGTGCGTTGCCACAAGAGCAGTACCACTAAAAAATGTCCTTTTTAAAGTTTATTAGTTTCCCTTTGAGAAGGGCTTTATTCTACAGAATTTTGCTGGAGATCTCTTTCTTGGTGTCGTGGGTTCTTTTACGTGCGCTGAATGTGTGTTGTATGCTGTATTGTTCACCATCCGTTCCGAAAGACTTGTATGCAGGCCACCACTCACAGTCTAGTGGACGGGATAAAGTTTCGGGCAATAAACGGGGATCAATCTCTAGACCATCGATCCTCCCAATTACCAGTAATGGACAACATTAATGACATCATTGATAGGAGCTGTAGTAAAAGATTCATATCCTCCAGTCTCTTTAAAACACGAATAATGACATGCAACGTTTTTATATTCAGATATCAAATTATTTACGTATTTACTTATTGTCCACATTTTTCTGTCAAGATAAAGCCAAACCCAACTCATAAATGTAGAGTCAAGCAAACTTAACTGCGCTGACAAAAATGTTCAATATCAGCAAGTGCAAAAATTAACTACAATAACAACAACACGTTAAAACTTGTTCCGTCTTCCGGAAGAGTAGGCCGTTCTGTGGCGGTAGGAACGGATGATATTTTAAAAAACACACACAAAAAAACCCGCATGCACACAGGTGTGTTTAGACATCATTCTTGAAGTCGGAAAGCGACAACCTTAGCCGTGAGCAAAAATGGTCGCATATGCAAAATTTCATCTTCAGTCAACCCGGAGCGTGAACCCCGGAACGAAAAAAAATTGTAACGATGATAAAATTCACAATTACCACAGGCAAAAACCACATCGTTCCATTTAACATTATTGTCAGTTCTCTTGTGATCACATCAAAACTGCTCTGCTAAAACTTTCAGCAAGAAAATGCATGAATATGTCTTAAAACACAAGTTGTCCATTTGCACCTGTTGATGTAAAGATGCTTGCCTGCCTACCATTTAATATTAGGATCGTTTATCCAAAATATCTTTCTTTGTCTATTTCTCAATTCTACAGCACTATTTCACAATATTGAAAAAGAACAAAAAAATCAGCTGTAGGAAGAAGGGGAGCATCTTGACATCTTTCCCATTTCAAGCATTAACATAATTATGAGTAAGGGTTTACGCTTTTTTTAGGGGGGGGGAGGGGGGTTGGGGAGGGGTAGATTTAAGCTCACACTAAAAACCTTCCCTTAACATCTTGCTTTAACGTCCTAATCAAAAACAATCTTGCCTTGAAAGTCTGGATGTGTTTTGTGTGTGTGTTGTGTGTGTGTGTGTTGTGTGGTGTGTGTGTGTGTGTGTGGTGTGTGTGTGTGTGTGTTTGAAGGATGCGTATTAGTGACAGTACCAAAACATTTTGGTTCACGACACAGCTGTTTCAATCAGTTTTTAAAACCAAGGAATAGGCCTGGTTGGTTTATGACACAACTACACTAGATCAGACTCTCAGCCCTGGTCCTTGTGAATGCGCCAAATCACTCGCTGCACTCAAGATTGACATTTCTTGGCAGCAGTTGTCATGAAATTCACAAAGCAGGGATTTCCCCCTAAGTTTTAAAATAAATAAGGAAGATTAAAGGCTCGAAACACTTGTTTGAAGGGGGCTTCTCCTCTGAGGACTCTCTGCTGCCATGCTCTTCGCGAGTTTCTTACCACTATCGATACCTATGGCCTACTTACTAAGTAGCTACTTCTAAATAAAAAAATACTCACCAGTGCTGTCTTCATCATAGTCTTTCTATAAAAAAGACAAAGGCAAAAACGATGATGTTCAAAATCCCACATTTTGCTTTCCCAGCTGTTCAAGTGGTCCACACTGCATGCAGATGTCAGGCCAGTTTGAAATGGCAAGAGAAAAAAAGAAAAGAAAGAAACGAATCAAATCACAGGAACTCGCAACAGAGACACGATTTGCACGTGTGTGTTGTGTCCCTAAATGTGTTTTCTGTCCCTAGCTGGACGGAGTAAGACTTTCAATTGCAAAAACCTGGTCTTAACAATGTAACTGGATATTATTTCTAAACTGCCGGGCACTTCGTTTTCTATCAATACACTTGAAAAACCCACCCAAAATGATGGCCATAAAAAGATACTTTATATAAGATAAAAGCTATGTCGAGACTGCAAACTTAAAACGTGTACAAGACTCCTTGACTTACCGAGGACAATCTGTTGTTCTATTGATATGCACGTTCACAAGAAGAATTTCTCTTGCAATCTCTCCACTGGCTGCCCGTACCACAGAGAGTAGTCTACAAGATCAATACCCTTTGTTACAAATGCCTCCACAATACTGCACCCTCTTACCTCTGAATGTCTTCACTTGTACACACCTTCTCGCTCCCTCCGCTCGGCCGCAGATACTTTGTCCTTAAGAATATCTAGATTCAACCTATCTATCGTTGGCTGCCGCTCTTTCTCTGTTTCTGGTCCATTGATCTGGAACGACCTCCTCTCTCCCTCCGGCAAAAGCCTACTTATGACACTTTTAAATCCAACCTCAAGACACACTTATTTCAAACCTAAGGTTTTCTCCTTCTGTTTCCATCTCTTGTCTGTCCCCGCCTTCGACATCTACCTGCCAAAGTGTATAGCCTTTGTGGATGTGTGTGGTGGGGGGGGGGGGGGGGGGGGGGGCGTGCGCGCGTGTATGTGTGTGTGCGTGTGTGTGAGTACGTTCGAATTTGCTAGGACCATAGATTGTTATTGATTGTTTGTGTGATGTATAGGTCGAATGCAAGCCCTTTGATTTGTTTTTACAAGATACAGCCCTATATAAGTTCCATGTATTATTATTATTATTATTATTATTATTATTATTTTATTATATTATTATTATTATTATTATATTATTATTATTATTATTATTATTATTATTATCATTGTTGTTGTTGTTATTATTATTATTATTATTATTATTATTATTATTATTATTATTATTATTATTATTATTACAACACATGCACAACAATGTTCAGTTCAAGGTATTGTTCAGCTACTCACGAATGTTTTACCGTTTGGGTTTTTCTTTAAACAAAGGCTTATTTTGGGTGGTGGATGTGTAGGCTACTTTCAGCTATGTTCCTGCTGACTGTTTCTCTGTCTGTCTCTGTCTCATTATATCAGAGCATATTATGCCTGTATTCAGTGGGGGGGGGGGGGGGGGGGTGCGTGGGAGCGTGCGTGTGTTTGCGCGCGCGCGTGTATGTGTGTGCGTGCGTACATGTGTTGTTAGGACAGTAGGTGTCAGTACAGCATGACAATTTATGTGATGAAGAGGAAAAATGAATTTTAAAAAATATGATGCTGAAGCAGATCTCTTAGAAGGCAAAACCACTCAAACAAATAAACTAGATCTTAGGTGTATTACAGAAATGACTGCATCTTAGGCCCAGTGCATTCGTTTGTATCTACACCTCGTATCATGTTTAAGAGCACATTGCCCAGAATACCTACAGGCGTACTGGTCATATGTCTGAAAATGCGCCCATAAATGATCCTCATCATTATCATGTTGCTTTGAACTTTTGGACCGCAGTGCTATTCTATTTTTTGTGTGTTCGTGTGGCAACTACCCTGCGCTGATCTGTGCTGTGGTGCATCAAGTGTATATTTTCATTGATATTATGTGTAATACTGTGTATTGTTGCCTACACTTTACCAGCTTTCGTTCTGGCAGACTTGCTAGATTCAAGCCAGGCTGTTCTCTTTGTGGCTGTGGTATCACCACAAGAACAGCACCACCCATATTAAATATGTTAGTAAAGTGTGTATGCCTACAGTTGAAAACTCTCTTGGTGCCGTGGGCTCTGTTACTGCACAAAAGTTGGGGTAGGATGGGACTCCAACCGGCCTTTTGTCACATCTTATTTATCTGCCCCTTATTTTTGAGGGTGTGTATGGGCAGGCGGCCTGTATTTGTGACACTGCACCACATAAGGAGTCGCATTGCACCAGAGGTCAGTTTTTAGTTATTGGCATGTTAATAAAATGGCTATACAATACCAAAAAAACAAATTGAAAATCGGACAGTTCTATCAAATTATTACAACTGCAGGAAATGGCAAAATGAGAAATTGACAAGTTAGTAGGTGGCCAGAATGAGGACTTGGCTATTTTCAAAACACGTTTAAAGACAAAAGGAAACAAAATTATGACTTGATATTTCACTTCAATGTAAAATAAGTGCTAGAGTTTTATAATCAATAAAAATCTCAAAATCCACAACCTCACCCCACCTGCCCAAAATGTCCCCTAGCAGAAAAGTGGGTTATGTGCTAAGCGACTTATTTCGTGGTGGAGAGTCACATTTGTGCTAGCCTTTTTTGTGTGTGGCAACAGCCCTGCACTGTGTTGTGATGCATCATATTGTAGATTTATGATTAATATTATGTGTTGTTGCGCAAACTGGACCAGAATTTGTTCCGACGGACATGCTGTATTCGTATGATGGGACTGAAAAATAGCCGTTTGTCACATCTTCTCTAGACGTATATGTGGCTTGTTTTTGAGGGTGTGTATGCGGGTGCCCTAGCGTGTATTTGTGATTGCGGTGTGTGTGTATGTGTGTTCGCATGTGAACACGACTCTACACTGTGCTGTGGTGCAATTATTTAGTCAATATTTTATGTAAAATGCGTATTGTTGTATACACTGTACCAGCTTTTGTTCCGTCATACTGTATTCGCCAGGCTGCCTCTTTGAGGCTATGATGTCACTACAAGAACAGCGGCACCCCAACAGCCACCATGGCACAGTGGTTGAGAGCATGGTAAGGTGAGCCCAGCGATGTCTGTTCCTGTCCAGTTCGCATACTGGGTATGTATGTGTCATCCATGCCACTAACCACAGCTGCTCTTCTCTCCTGAAAGAGATACATAGGGATTTGATGACCCCTATGTACAAGATGTGTATTTGTTCGCATAGGGGACCTGGGTTTAATGTAGCGCCATCTAGAGGACTTCAGGGGAATTTGGGTCAGGATCGTTTGAAATGCATTATATTGTATCGCATGGTATTGTATTGCACTGAATGGATTTCCATTGTTTTGTATTGTATCATGTCGTACTGTTTGCTTTACGTTGCATTGTACTGCAGTACATTGTATTGTTGACCACTTGTAGTCAGGCAGACCTCGAGCTGATCTTTTTTTGTATATGTATATCTGAGTGGACGTATTTCATGTCTAATCTCTGTTTGCACCTCAGAAACACGGCACAGTTATACAGTTAGGGATGTGATTTTTATACAGAGGTTGTGTAAACTACATTCCACCGTGAAGTCTACCGGAATATGTGTTTTTTTCCTTTTAATTAACATTGCCTCTTACATATGATGAATAAAATAAGCATTGTACCTCCTCCCAAATAATCATAGACACGTGAAAAGTACAAATAAAAGCCATCGATTTTCTTTATATAAACCCCCCCCCCAAAAAAAAAAAAAAAAAACAACAACAAAAAAACCGGCTGCCAAGAAATTGGCTGGGGAACGATACATTGCTTTGTGCCCTTGAACAAATTTTATTTTCTTCTTTTTTTCTCTCTCTCTCGTTAGGTTATTTTTTATTTCAGATTTGAACTTGTCTTGAAAGGCGAAAAAACAAATTGTGATATTTAAATGAAATCTTTTCGGCTATCTGTATCTATTTTGTATTTGTCCTTTTCAAACAAAGATAATCACATAAGCTCATGGTTTTTTTTAAATTGTTTTCACCAACAGTTCCTTATATCCTGATGCCTGTTCTGACATTTGTATAGGGTACACACATGCAAACATGCATGTTTGAACGTGCTTATACATGCGTGTACTCGCGTGACAGAGAGAGAGAGAGAGAGAGGAGAGAGAGAGAGAGAGAGAGAGGAGAGAGAGAGAGAGAGAGGAGAGAGAGAGAGAGAGAGAGTGAGGAGAGAGAGAGAGAGAGGAGAGAGAGAGAGAGAGAGAGAGAACACTGAACACTGAACACTGAACACTGAACATTTTAATTGTACTTCGGCCTTGGGCCACAATACAAATGAAAGGGATGAAGGGGAATAGTTATGTATAAACAAAAATTCCAATCAACTGTCCAGTAATGCAACACATTCAAATATATTACATACGACTAAGAACATCCACCTCAACACAGTTATACCTGAAGTGATCACCGTTATCATCATCATCAACGCAGTCACTGCATGACTAGAATCATTGTCGTTATCCTCCTCCTCCTCACAGTCTTGACTAAAGAGCCTCATCACTATCGGTAATTACAGTTACACCACCATTATCTTCATCACCCTCAACATCATGTTTACGCTATAAATTAGCTCTCATAAACTTAAAATCACTGTCTCTTCTCAAATTGTATCAGAATAAACATGACACTTTCCAAAAAATCTTATTTTACAATGCAATAACCAAAATATACACACACCCACATACACGTGTGCGCGAGCGCGCGCGGACACACACACACACACACACACACACACACACACACACACACACACACACACACACACATACCACACTCGCTCGCACGCATACACACACACACACACACACACACACACACGCACACACACACACATACACACACACACGCGCGCGCACACACACACACGCACACACACACACACACACACACACACCATACTAAACGTTACAAAAGCGGTGCTTAATACCAAGGGAAACACCCTTACTCTGAAATAAATTGACAACTCTCATCAGAGCAACATCAAATTCCAATCAGCTCGTTCTTTCTTTTCTTCACAGAGTGGAAAATATACCTTGAAACATTGTGCATTTGATTATTATTCGACACTTGTAACAACATGTGGATTGGGGTTCTGACTAGATCCCCCAGAAACTTAGTTCTTAAGTCAGAATAAATGGGACACACAAAAAGAAAATGCTGTTCGTCTTCCACTACTGACTTGCAAAATGGACATGATTTCCTCTGAAGTACATTGCTAAAGCGATGCATGTTTGCATTAAGAGGGAGAACATTGAACCTGGCTTGTGAGATGGCAACTCTGAAGCAGTAGGTATCCATATCAGACACATATTTTTTTTTCAAAAATAATCTTAAAAGATCTATAGTTGTCAAATCTATCACGGTCTCTTATAGTGCTTGACCATTCTTGAATGTACAAATCAACAAGTCTCTGTTTAAATAGTCTGAGAAACATTTTTACCTGACCCACACCCTGCTGCTGCCAAACAAAACTAAATCCTGTCATGCATAAAATTTCCCTAATTTTCGACACCCAACAATCTTTACCCATTTTATCTAATTCCAATAACATCTGGTAAGCTATATGTGGCAATCTTTCATTCTTCATTTGTAATAATCTAAACCAATACCTTAAGACGGAAACAAAAGAATTAACATAAAGAGGAAATCTTCCTAAATCACCATAAACCATTTTATTTGGAGTTCTAACTGGAACACCTAAAAACCTTTTGCATGCCATAGAGTGGACCTTTTCTAAATGGTCTAATTTGGTTAAACCCCATATTTCAGAGGCATACAGAAGAATCGGTTGAATTTTAATGTCAAAAATCTTAAAAAATGCTTTGGCAGTCATTTCCCTATATTTTTGAAAAACCTTATTCAATTGGACTACTGCTTTCTTACCCTTAGATGCTAAATGTTCGGTACCTCTCTTCATACTTATCATTGTTGTGAAAAGGAATCCTAAATAGCAATAACTGTTAACCACGTCTAATTTCTTACCATTAAAAACCCACTGTTCATGTCGTCCTAAATACCCTCCCTTTCTAAATACCATAATTTTTGTTTTCTCAATGTTCACATTCAATTTCATGTCATTACAACAGTTCTGAAGGATATTTAACTGGTTTTGTAAACCATGTACAGTTGAAGATAATAAAGCCACGTCATCAGCAAAAAGTAATACAAACAATTCCATAATGCCTGGCAAAACCTGAATACCATGCCTTCCTTTAACATTCATGTGAGTAGCAAGCTGATTTATGAAAACAGAAAATAAAGTAGGACTTAAAACACAACCTTGTCTTACTCCAACAGGACACTCAAAATAATCAGTAAGTTCACAATTTGCACGTACACATGAGACTAAAGAAAAATACATTGCTTTCAAAGAAGCCAAAAACCTTCCATTCACACCTTGTTTTCTCATGCATTGAAGGAGTTTGTCATGATGTACAGAATCGAAAGCTTTCTTAAAATCAACAAATGCCACATATAATTTTCTGCCTTTCTTCATCATACATTTCTGGACAATTGCATATAGATTGAATATTTGATCAACAGTTGAATATCCTCTACGAAAACCTGCCTGATTCTCAGAAATCATATTATTGTCTTCTAACCAGTTATAAAGCCTTGAATTTAATACTGTTGTATAACATTTAGAAAGGATACTTAACAAGGACACTCTCTGTAGTTATCTGTATTATCAGGATCCCCTTTCTTGTAAATGGGTATTATTATGGCTTTTGACCAGTCCTTGGGATACACACCTGAAACAAAAATAGTGTTAAAGAATTTTACCATAAACCCCAGTACAGCTTTGTCTCCATTCTTCAACATTTCAGCTGATATATTGTCAATTCCGCTTGCTTTCCCTATTTTTAGTTTAGATATTGCGTGTACTACTTCAGTTTCTGATATGTCTTTATTTAAACTATGTTCCATTCCTTCCTTTAAATCTATATCGACATCGTTTTCTTCCACAGTTTCTTCAAGGTTCTGAAAGACGTTTTTGAAATGGTTAAACCAGTCTTCCGTACTAATATTGTTATAAATCACTGCACGATTTCCACACCCCATGCTCCTTACTTCTTTCCAAAAATAAGAAGAATTTGAAATGTTATTTGCTAAAGAATCTGCTTTCATTCTTCTGTAACCTTGCTTTTTTGTCTTTAGCAAACGCTTATAGATTTTCCTTTTCTGAATATAAC
Source organism: Stramonita haemastoma (assembly GCA_030674155.1). NCBI lineage: Eukaryota > Metazoa > Mollusca > Gastropoda > Neogastropoda > Muricidae > Stramonita > Stramonita haemastoma. The sequence continues at coordinate 12,660,926 of CM060330.1, forward strand.
TTTGTCTATCCTCTTCATTTCTGGTTTTCCTGAAATTGTTTAACTTTGATCTACTTTCTTTTTTGGCAGCTTTACATTCATCATCAAACCATTCAGACTTTTTCATTTTATGCTGTTGAACTTTTTTAAACATACATATACTAGCCTTTTTCAAACTTTCAACAAATATATTTAAGGCATCTTCTATATCGTTTTCAATAGTACTTATGGCCTTTGAAAATTTAGTCTGTATTTCAGTACTGTTTAATGCCTTAAGAAAATCATCTTTCTTATTCTCATTCCATATAAGTTTTTCGTAAGTCACTTCCATTTTAGATGCCTGATTGCAAAAATTTACAGCAACATTATTAACAGGTTCTATCTTCATACAAACCGGAAGATGATCTGATTCTGTTATACTTTCTATAACTAGAGAAGGTATGTGAACAGATGCTAATAGATCTAGGGAGGCAATAAAGTAGTCGACTGTACTAGACCCAGAAGGCGCTATGAAAGTAAAACTATCATCAAATCCTGCATTACAAAGCCCATTTAAAATAACACAATCAAACATATTACAAACTTCAATTAACTGGTTACCAAAAACATTAGTTTCCGTATCATGTGATTTTCTAGGCAATTGGAAATTTGAAAAAGAGTACAAGTTTTCAAAATCATCAAAGTCATCCCCCACATTGTAATTTTGGTTAGCTGTTCGAGCATTTAAATCCCCTGTTATCAACAGATTAAAGTCATCATACGAGCTCTGAAGCTCAAGTATACACTGTTCCAAATCTTCCATACCATACACCCTTGTTTGGTTTTCCAGAATACAGAGTCATAAGGAGGAATATATGTACAAACTAACATAATATCTTTACTATTACCCAATAGGTCTCTGTGCAACTTTACAACAATAGTATTGTCAAAACCAACATCAATTTTTTCCACAAAGGTTCCAATGGATTTTCTGACAAAAAGAATTACCCCTCCCGAATATCTTCCTTGATGAGACAGTTTTGTTGCCCCTGAAATGAACATTACATAATCCCTGAAAATGGGAAAGTCAACATTAGATGCAACAAAGGTTTCAGTTAAACAAATTATATCATATCTAAGCAAAAAATTAACAAAATCCATGTTGTCAATTTTAGGCAAAAGACCATTTACATTATAGTTTAGAAAATGTATGCTGGAAGTATTGAAACCTTGATCAGGCCCTGCCTCTAAACCCTTGATATTAGTTGTAGCTGCAGAGACCTTCTTCTGCCATTGACAATGAGATTCACTGGCCCGGCCGAATCCCTATTTGGACATGCATGGGCTATCCTCATTATTAGATTTGGCTGTTGACCTTGGGGTCATGTCTTTGCCACTTCCCCTATCACCAGAATGTAGTCTGTTAAAAGACTCCGTAATGCTGCTTTGGCTGCCAGACCTTGCTGGCACTTTACGGCAGCCTGGCTTAGTAGGACCTGCTTGAGAAGCAGCACGTCTGGGTCGTGGAGCCTGCTTTGTGCTAACAGACTGCCTGGTCTGCCTTCCTCTCTGTTTCTGTGGTGGGTCACTGCTCTGTGGTTCACCTGCAATACCTGAAACATCTTGCCTGCAAGGTCTTTTAGTATTAGTACACATTCTGCTTTGTAAGAAACCATCTGTATTTTCTGTTTTGCTGCCAGTGCTTTCATTATCGCCTGTTTTGTCATACTCTGATTCAATGTTAACTGACTCAGTCATCTGTGTTCTATTGTTGACAGTCATGGTGCTATTGTCAGTTGTTTCACAGTCTCTGTTTTCTTCTTGGTTAGTTATGTCATCATTTGCTTTGTCAGGTATGTCATCAGCAGTCTCAGTTTTGTCAAGTATGTAGTCATCGTCCTTCACTTCCATCACAACTTCATCAAGAATACCATCATCTGTGCCTTCAAGGTTGTCATTAGTCAGTTGTCTGTTTAAACCTTCTGAGTCAAGGTAAAGATATGTAACATTGTCTTGTTGGCTATAGTTTTCATATTCATCCCTGTCACAGTCACTGTTGTCATGTACACTGGTCACAACTTTTCTTTTGTTTTGCTGAGGTCTGCATGTATGAGTTGCAGAGTTTTGCTTTTGACCAGGTGGGACTGTGTTTTGTTGTGAGAAGTTTGTGTTTAGGATTTTTTCTTTCACGGAAATCATTCTCTTTGCCTCTGCATGACTTTCTTGACTGACTGCCCCACTATAGGAATGAGGTCCTGGAACAAGCGGCACAGCCCTGCCCCTTCTCCTGTCCTGATGAGCAGTCTTCCATGGAGCTTGTCTACTGTCATCCCTGCTGACAGTGTGGTAGTGGTTGGCAGGCTGTCTTCTGGCTGCTTCCTGGATGTTCTGTTGAGCCTCATACTGCCGAGAAGGTCTGAAGCTCCTCTGCCAGGATCTATTGTAGCCTGGTGACTGGTGGTCGTCACGCTGCTGGTCCTCTTCAACCTGCAGAGGACCATAGTTCTTCTGAGCCCTCTGCTTCCCAGACTGATGATTGTCTGGAAACACCGGACGTACACCTCTGTGGTATGAGCCATTCCCTCTGTCCAAAATTGGAGGCCAGTCCTCTTCTTGCTGATAATGAGATCGCCACCTGAAGTTTCCCCTCTGATCTTCATGCCATTGACTGGATTGCTGCTTGTCCTTTACATGCAGTTTTCCATGGTGAAAATAGGCTA
>CM060330.1:12676103-12686103 GCA_030674155.1 Stramonita haemastoma
GAGAGAGAGAGAGAGAGAGAGAGAGAGAGAGAGAGAGAGAGGAGAGAGAGAGAGATTTACAAAAAAAATCATTTATACGAGGATAATGGAATAAGCACTCTTGTGCTTTTTTTCATCCAGTCCCCGTATGTATGCAGTTTTGTAAATGTCATCTGTTCCCACTGGCACACGATGGCCTACCCTGACGAAAAGCGGAACAGGATTTAACGTGTGCGCAAGGTGTTTTGCGTGCGTTCGCACACGGGGCCTCGGTTTAAAGTCTCATCCGAAGGACTTTATGGGAGAGTGGAGTCAGCACTGATGTTAACTCCAGGAGAAAAACCTCCTCGACCGGACTCAAACCGGGTCTTCAAATTGCCAGCGCAATGTTCTGACCACAGGCTATCCGTCCCCCAGGAAGAGAGAGAGAGAGAGAGAGAGAGAGAGAGAGAGAGAGAGAGAGAGAGAGAGAGAGAGAGAGAGAGAGAGAGAGAGAGAGAGAGAGAGAGACAGAGACAGAGACGAGAGAGAGAAGAGAGAGAAGAGACAGAGAAGAGACAGAAGACAGAGAGACAGAGAGAGACAGATAGAGACAGACATCTAGCCAGAAAGACAGACAAAGACAGACACAGACAGACACACACACAGAGACAGACACAGACAGGTACAGATACAGGCAGACAGAAGGAGAAGGAAACAGAGAGACACACAAAAGAAAGAGGGATAGGAAGGAAGACTAGACACTTAAACAAATAGACAGTCACAAAAACAGACAAAATGAATATTTATTTTTAAAAAAAGGAGAGACAATAGCAGTAACAGGTAAACAAATAGACAAGCAGGCCGACCAAAATACAACAATAAAGAAATAAAACTTTTTTTTTGGTCATAACCCACCAAAAAAGAATCTGATAAGTTATTTCAAACCAATTTTCAAAGTGCAAGAAAAAACAAGGAATAAGTGACAAACGTAACGTGGCCACACCTGCCTGAATATTGCCCTCTTGCGAGGCGACCATCCTCAACCAGGCGATTCTTGTGTGGTAGACAGGAGAGTTATCTGCGAGGATTAGTTCCAGACCAACTGGCGATGTTCCTATCAAGGACGGGGCGGGACAACATTTTGGTTCTGTTGTCTCAATAAACTACCCCACAGTGACAAATTTCATTTTTATTTATTTTATTTATTTATATTATTTATTTATTTATTTTTTTATTATTTATCTATTATTATTTATTTTGTTATTATTTTTTACAAATTTTTTTTTTTTAAATTGAGGATAATAGAATAGGCACTAATGTACACTTTTATTTTATTTTATACCAGATATTGTATAGCCATTCCCCGTGTGTATGCAGTTTTGTAAATGTCATCGTTCCCACCGGCACACAATGGCTTACTCTTACGAAAAGCGGAACAGGATTTAACGTGTGCGCAAAATGTTCTGCGTGCGTTCGCATAAGGAGCCTCGCGGTTTATAGTCTCATCTGAAAGACATTTGGGGTGATGGAAAAACAATGATGTGCACATCACACGATCAAGAGCCGAGGTAAAAGCTCCGCCTCCCTGGGCTCCAAGGGTAACAGGAGATAAGGGTGGGGTAACCCTGATAGGAACCTGGAGGGCTGAAGTTAGTGGGTATTGGGCCATAGGTGTCCTCTAACAAATCATGATACCATGCACAAAAAACCCGTTCCAAGACACATGAATATTGCCAGAGCTGCATGTCGATTGATTTGTCTCTGATTGAGTAGGTTTACCTTTTAACCCACTTTTCTTACCAGTTACTTGTGGCTTGATCACAACCATTTTCTAGTCTTTCTTCCTTGTTTTGTTTTTATAAAATAAAAACTCCCACTTTGAGCAGGTAGCTTTGGTTAAATTAAAACTCCCACTGACAGTACTTGTTAATTAAACTCCCACTTCGAGTCAGGTAGGCTTGTTAAATTAAACTCCCACTTTGAGTAGGTAGCTTTGGTTAAATCAAACTCCCACTTTGAGCAGGTAGCTTTGTTTTAAAATCAAAAACTCCCACTTTGAGCAGGTAGCTTTGGTTAAATCAAAACTCCACTTGAGCAGGTAGCTTTGGTTAAATCAAAACTCACATTGAGAGGTAGCTTTGGTTAAATCAAAACTCCCACTTTGAGCAGGTAGCTTTGGTTAAATCAAAACTCCCACTTTGAGCAGGTAGCTATGGTTAAATTAAAACTCACATTCAGACAGGTAGCTTTGGTTAAATCAAAACTCCCACTTTGAGCAGGTAGCTTTGGTTAAATCAAAACTCCCACTTTTGAGCAGGTAGCTTTGGTCTATGTTGTCTGGTTGACCTGTTGACATGTTCTATTATGTGTTTATTTTCGCAATGGGGGATTTTCATGATGACCTGTTTTTTTTCGTAAGCCTTTTCTTTTTTTCTTTTTTTTTTTACTTGATTTTCTCAGTTTGTGCTGTCTAACCTGCCACTCAGAGAGAGAGAGAGAGAGAGAGAGAGAGAGAGAGAGAGAGAGAGAGGAGAAGAGAGAGAGAGGAGAGAGAGAGAGAGAGAGAGAGAGAGAGAGAGAGAGAGAGAAGAGAGAGGAGAGAGAGAGAGAGAGAGAGAGAGAGAGAGAGAGAGAGAGAGAGAGAGAGAGAGAGAGAGAGAGAGGAGAAACAGACAGACAGACAGACAGACAAACAGACAAATAGACAGACAGACAGGCATAGACAGACATAGAATGACATAGACAGACAGACACAGACAGAGAAAGACAGACAGACAGAGACAGAGAAACATATATAGGGACAGACAGAGAGAAATACAGATTGGGAGAGGGAGAACACAGCAAGAAACAGACACACATATGCATACACACGACTACCACGCACGACTACACAACAACACACAAACACACAACACACACACACACACACACAACACAACACACACACACACACACACACAACACACACACACACACACACACACACACACACACACACACGCACATATTCTAACAGAGGCACATACGCACACAGTTTTAAAGGGAAGCCTACTTTTTGTCAACTCTTTTATCAACAACAAAAAACAACCATGTCAGATAATAGGGAGGAGGTAAGAGTAAAAAGTAGATCCAACAAAACAATGCTTTGGGTCCATCATTCACACCAAAATGGATACCCCAACCCTCCTATAGGGGTTTGTCAATAGTGTGAGTGTAGACATTCATATAGATACTCATTTCAGCACCTAGCTTTACATGCTTCCTTTCAAGTGGTTCTCTGGTATTCTACTTTCACAAGGGTCAAAGCTCACACACTGGAAACATTATTGCCTTTTCCCTAGGATACAAGCCTGGGTTATAGTCATATGGCACCATTCATATTTCGATAAACATACAGTCACATACAAAAGTGTCAACATTTGCAATGCATAATAAAAGGAACTAACATCCTCAAATGTTTTATAAAGTACTTTGAAAGTAAGAATACTTTTTATGGGCATAAAGGACATACAATTACGCAGGAAATCTAAATGCCTAGCTTATTGAAGTGCGCGAAATATCAAATCTGAAAATCCCCAATGTTTTTAAGTACTTTTGAAAGTAGGAATACTTTAATGGGTATGATGAACACACAATCACACGAAAATCAAAACTTTCTGGCTTACTGCAGTGTGTAACAGAAGGAACAGAAAATCCTCAAAATGTTTCAAAGTACTGATAGAAAGTAGAACTAGTGTTTTAATGGAGACTTACACATCACGATCGTGCCATAGAGTCTTTCTCCAAAGTAGGGAGTTTCTCCCTTTACAGTCATACCATCAAAGATTCTTTTTTTGTTTCCTTTCAACATTTTTAGATGAAGAACAATAATTAAAGAAGTTTGTTCGAACATAAAATCATACTTACGCATTCTCACTTTCGAATAAACGTCTGAGTTTGGTGCCATTTTATTTGCACATTTTGCTGGTAGTTAAAGAAATGGAGAAGCTTTAGTAACGCCTACATAGTACCTAGGTAAGGTACCTTGTTCAGCTTGTTGTTCTCTTCATAAAGGTAAATAATAATATTCACATTAAAGATCATTATATGGGTATCAAATAGGAAGGTTGCAGGATGGTTAAGGCGTTTTCTGGATTAACAAGACAGAAAAATCCACGGGAAGACAGACAAAGTGTCGGAGAGACAGAGAAACACATTTAATTTTAAAATAAGTTTTTTAAATTTTTTTATTAAGGCTATTGTAGAAGCAAACATTGCTAATTTTATAACCAGTCCTCTGGGCAAAATCAACCAAACAAAGATCTAAGAAAAATAAGAACTCATTTGAAAGAGAGAGAGAGAGAAAGAGAAAGAGAGGAGAGAGAGAGAGGAGAGAGAGAGAGAGAGAGAGAGAGAGAGAGAGAGAGAGAGAGAGAGGAGAGAGAGAGAGAGAGAGAGAGAGAGAGAGAGAGAAGAGAGCAGACAGACAGAAGCAGACAGACAGACAGACAGAGACAGAGAGAGACAGAGACAGAGAGAGACAGAGAGAGCAGAGAGAGACAGAGACAGAGAGAGACAGAGAGAGACAGAGACAGAGAGAGACAGAGAGAGACAGAGAGAGACAGAGACAGAGAGAGACAGAGAGAGACAGAGAGAGAGAAGAGAGAGATTTGGTTTTGATTTGATTTGATTTGATTTATTTTTTTTATTGAGGATAATGGAATAATCACACTTGTGCTTTTTTACATCCAGTCCCCGTGTGTATGCAGTTTTGTAAATGTCATCTGTTCCCACCGGCCTACGATGGCCTACTCTTACGAAGAGCGGAACAGGATTTAACGTGTGCGCAAGATGTTCTGCGTGCGTTCGCACACGGGGCCTCGGTTTAAAGTCTCATCCGACAGAGAGAGAGACAGAGACAGAGAGAGACAAAGAGAGACAGACATACAGAGACAGAGACACAGAGAGAGACAGAGAAACAGACAGAGAGTAACAGAGACAGAGACACAGAGAGAGAAAGAGACAGACAGTCAGACACAGAGACAGAAAGACAGACAGACAGAAGGACAGAAAGACAAACAAACCGTCAGGCAGTTAGACAGACAGGCAGATAGACCGACAGACAAACAGACAGGTGAGACCAAGTATAGACAGACCCCACAGGAACATTTTCATTGTGATTTTTTATAAATTAATTTTTTAAATATATAAATTATATTGTTTTATACAATCAATTTTAATGTGTTCACACGTTCAACATTGTATCACATACCATTTTAATTCAGAGCAGATTTCTCTGCGTGAAATTCGATTGCTCTTTTTAGTAAGATCGTGTCACTACATGAGTAGCACCACCCAATACCCCTCCCCCCCCCCCCCCTCCCTGTCTGCAGGTGTATCATTTTCTTTCCGTATCAGAGTGGCATTTATATTTTTACAGAATGTTGACAGGAACAACTATCTTGTTACCGGGGGTTCTTTTACATGCCAAACATGCGTGTTGCCCACAAAACCTTGGTTTATCGGTTCATCTGAAAGACTAGCACCCAGATCACCACTGACTGTCTCGTGGGTGCAACAGATAGACAGACAGAATGACTGACAGACTGACAGGCAGACAAATGTACAAATGGACAGAGTGACAATCATTTTTTAAACACTTATACAAACAAGGTGATAAGCAAGCATAATGGCAGCACAACAGCAAAAAAAAGCGAAATAAAAGAAAAAAAAAACCCTTACACGGTGAATTTGAAAAAGCATGGGAACATTATTTGCTCGTTTTTTCTTTTTTATGTCCTAGAAGGAGGGATATGCCTTTTCTAAATATCACGAAAGATTTAATGATTTTCCTCATCTTGTTGCTCGTTTGTTTTTACCTTGTAAAGTTTAATGATTGAAAACATCATAAAAGTTTTGAAAATCGCACGATATGATTACGACATAAGGGAACAGAAATGTCTCTGTGTGTATAGTGGCCTTTTTTTCAAAGTTTTGAATGTACTACCCAAAGAAAGTAGGTTTATGCATGCACACTCTCTGTCTGTCTGTCTATATGTCTGTCTGTCCGTCTGTCTTTCTCTGCTCTGCCTCTGTCTATGCCTCTGTCTGTCTGTCTGTCTATCTCTCCTTCTTGCACTCTCTCTCTCTTTGCGTCTCTCTGTCTCTTGTCTTTCTGTCTGTCAGTCTGTCTGTCTGTCTCTATTGTTTACACACACTCTCTTTGTCTGTCTCTCTCTGTGTTTCTCTCCGCCCTTCCCTATCCGTCTCGCTTTCCCCCTCTCTCCTCTCTCTCTATTATTTACACACCTCTCTCTCTCTCTTTCTCTCTCTCTCTCTCTCTCTCTCTCTCTCTCTCTCTCTCTCTCTCTCTCTCTCTCTCTCTCTCTCTCTCTCTCTCTCTCTCTCTCTCTCTCTCTCTCTCTCTCTTCGCACCTTCATTTTCTCGTGTTTTTTTGTATTTTTTGTTGTTCAAAGAGAAGTCAATGCATGTGTGTTACACAATAAATACAATAGTCTTCGAATCCAGATAATATGCGTTAGTCGTTTCGTGGGCTTGTATAATGTAAAAGAACCATTAAGCCTTGGGTAATATGCTGGCTTACTTTGTGTGGTTATAAACCACAGAACAAATGCAAAGCCACAAACTTTCAAAGATACGTGCTAAAATCCTCTGCATTCATTTCTCGGTGCATTTAGAAAAAGAACCTTGACATCAAATACCATGGATATCTTTTAAGCTTATTTTGCCACACTGTCACCAACTTTTTTTTTCTCTCTCTCTCTCACTAACTTTGTGATTTCAGGACCATTAAGATTCAAACCGTGTTGTTTTATCTATTTTTAACTATAATTCATTCGTTTTTATCTACAGACATGTTCACGTTATTTTCTACTTCCCTGTTTCAACTACAATGTATCAAACTTTCAAGTGCACATGGGATATCTGAATGGAGATGTTTTCTTAGGAAACTGCGGAAGAAATGTCGTCTCTAGATTTTGTTTTGATCCTTTAGAGAAAATCAGGTTCATTCTCTGTCAACCCACATTTCTTCTTCTTAAGAGACAAAATCCAAACATGCTGCAAATGCCAAAGGGCAATATTTGACGTGCTATACTCATTTTTACTGTGTCATATGATTAATAGCTTTCCTTGGATGGTTTTGTTTTGTCAATTTGTGTGCGTATTTGCACTTATTTGTGGACACTTTTGAGGTGCATAAGGTTCTTCCCAATGTGTCACTTTATATACTCACCGGTCAAACAATCTAGAATAAGATAAGTAAATTATGCTGAAAAGATACGAAAATACAGACGGCTGTGGAACACAGCCCTGGCAGGTGTTATAATGTAGAAAGTGACGGGACTTGTTGGCTACGATGACTGATTTGCTGTAAACAAGGTAAATGTGTTCCCATAACATACGCGGTCGTTGAGGAACAAGTTGTTAAGATTTCAGCTTCTCCGTGGGCCAGCATTTTGAGAACGGAACCTATCTCCTCTCCCTTGCTGCTTTACTTTCCCTGACCCTAAAGAGGGCAGGTACCCATTTACACCTGGGTGAACTGGGGGACTATACTGAAGCCAAGCATGCAAAGGGTCACCCAGCCACTTCGTAACCAGGATCAGTGCTGTTTAACCTCAGATCGAGAAAGGAAATTCTCAGACACTGAACTATCCTGTCCCCGTTTTATGTAGTGTGGGACAAAGGAAAGATACGTCCCAATCTAACCCGCAAATTATTATGGGACCTCGCCTTTTGTGGCGTTCCTGTTTTGTTGTTCCCATGCTGTTCATTCCAATATGGCGCCACAGCTAAACTCTGGTTCGTCAATGTTGCTTCTGGGGGATAAGAAGTAAACAGAGCACCCCATCAATATCAGATCATGTTTAGTTGCTCTTCCAAATCTAATACTGTCATGATAAAAAAAACAGCAAGCATCAACAACACCCACCACCCCACTCAACATGAAGAAAAGAAATTAAAATAAAACTAAACAACTGCAAATAAAACAAACAACAAAACAAAACCAACACAACAACAACAAAAAAAAAAAAAAACCACTAGTCAATTGATTCCTGTCACTAGAAAGGACGATTACAAACCAAACCACTGGACCCAGAAATCAAACTGACCCTAGCAGACAGAGATAACGGCGGTCAACAGGTCATTACCCCTTCACAGCCTGGTCCAGCCTCCATGTCCAGTCAGCGGAACTGTGTTGACCAGCAAAGCCAGTGTAACTGCCTGCTTTCCTGTCAGGCCTACAGCACCACATAACCACACATGGCTAGCCGCTATATTGATTTAACCATCGTTTTTTTCCCCTGGTTCACTGACAGTGCATGGTGTGGGGATAGCTCTCTTGTTAGCTAAATCTACTGCTGCTTTCTTTTATTCTTCTGATGGGCCTGGTAGTTTGTTTAGCCTTGTAGTCAGAGCATTGAGCCATGAGTTTGTTTCGTTCCTCAGCTAGAAGTTTACCAATGGTGAGATAGATTTGTCTATGTGACCCTTTTGGCCTATCATTAAAGTATCCAAGGAGGAAGAAAAAGAGGCAGACCAAGGAAGAGATGGGAGGACAACATCAGCAAATGGACAGGCCTAGAACTCAACAACATTTTGAGAAAGGCAGAACAGAAGAGAGAGGAATGGAGGGAACTGGTTGTTAAAGTCTTTGGGGGTGCTCCCTGGGTTGCCAGACTACAGGATAGATAGATAGATAGATAGATAGATAGATAGATAGATAGATAGATAGATAGATAGATAGATAGATAGATAGATAGATAGATAGATAGTGTATCTCCATATCTTTTTTCAGTCTCTATCAATCTATCTTGTTCATTCTTTCTCACGGTGACTGTCAGTCTATCTCTTTAATCTATCACTGTCTGTCAGTTTTTATGTCTTTCTATCAGTGTCTGTCAGTCTGTCTCTTTCTTTCTTTCATTGTCTATCAGTCTATATCTTTAATTTATCGGTGTTTGTCAATCTTTCTGTGTTTTTCTTTCAATTTCTGTCAGTCTATTTCTTTCTTTCTTTCAGTGTCTAGTTAGCCTATTTCTTTAATCTATCACTGTCTGTCAGTTTTTCTGTTTTTTTTTCCAATTACTGTCAGTCTCTTTCTTTCTTTCTTTCTTTCTTTCTTTCTTTCTTTCTTTCTTTCTTTCTTTCTTTCTTTCTTTTCTTTCTTTCTTTCTTTCTTTCTTTCTTTCAGTGTCTATCAGTCTATCTCTTTCTTTCTATCAGTGTTTATCAGTCTATCTCTTTAATCTATCAGTGTTTGTCAGGTTTTTTCTTTCTTTCTATTAATGTATTCGCGTTTGCCTGTCTGCCCTTTAGGTTTTTAAGCTTTTTTTTTAAAGCTTTACTGTCATGTTTTCCCCTAAGTAATCACCCTAAAACATTATACGTGGCTGTACTTGAAAACTGTACATCTATGTCTCTGTCTGTCTGACTTAGTGAGGTGTATTTTATTTATCATCACCTTCACCGGAATTGCAAACATAGATCTACATCATAAATGCCAAATGTTGGTAGACGAAAGATGAATGTTGATTTATATATGGATATATGATACAATCTACAGAAGTCTTAACACTTCCATCTCTCTCTGTGTTTTTTCTCTGTCTACCTGTTTCTGTCTCTATCTCCCTGTGTCTGTCTGTCTGTCTATCTCTCTCTCATGGATAGATAGATAGATAGATAGATAGATAGAGAGTAGATAGAGTAGATAGTAGATAGATAGATAGATAGTAGAGTAGGATAGTGTAGTAGGAAAAAAAAGTAGGTTAGGTAGGAGTAGGTAAAATATATATATTATATATATATATATATATATATATATATATACATGGTGGGGGGGGGGGGGGGGGGTTGCACGCGTGCACACGTGCCTGCGTGTGTTTGTGCGTACACATGTAAGTTCATGAGGTGGTGACGTGGGATGATGAAATGTTTTCATAAGGGAAACTGTTTAACGGTCTAGGATAGCCTATGAGGAAAATGGAGTAGGATGAAAACTGTGTACGGCTGTCTCGTTAGTTTGTTTGTTCAGCA
>CM060330.1:12698603-12703603 GCA_030674155.1 Stramonita haemastoma
AGCACCTCAGCATTCGTGGTGAAGTCGCTCCAGTGGATGTCGAGGATGGAGCGGAGACAGCGTTGGTGGAAGCGTTCCAGAATTCGCAGGTGGTGTCTGTATGTGACCCATGACTCAGAGCCGTACAGGAGGGTGGTCAGTACCACGGCTCTGTAGACACTGATCTTGGTGTCTTTCTTCAGGTGTTTGTTTTTCCAGACACGGTGGTAGAGTCTGCCAAAAGCACTGTTTGCCTTTGCCAGTCTGTTGTCTACATCTTTATCAATCTTTGCGTCAGAGGAGATTGTGCATCCCAGGTAGGTAAACTGCTGGACTGTCTTCAGTTCTGTCTCACCAATTGTAATGTGAGGTGGGTGGTACGCTACCTGAGGTGCGGGCTGGTAGAGAACCTCTGTCTTCTTCAGGCTGACTTCGAGTCCGAAGAGCTGGGCTGCCTCTGCAAAACAGGATGTTACATGCTGCAGGGCGGTTTCTGTGTGGGCTACAAGGGCAGCAGCATCAGCAAAAAGTAGCTCTCGAATTTGTTGCTCCAGGGTTTTGGTGTGGGCCTGAAGACGCCGCAGGTTGAATAGGCTGCCATCTGTGCGGTAGCGTATGAAAACTCCGTCTTCGTCATCAAGATCTTCTGTGGCCCGCTGAAGCATCATGCTGAAGAAGATAGTGAAGAGGGTTGGTGCAAGAACGCAGCCCTGCTTCACCCCGTTTGTGATTGGGAAAGGCTCTGAGAGGTCGTTGCTGTTTCTGACCTGGCCACGCTGGTCTTCATGTAGCTGGATCACCATGTTGAAAAACTTTGGGGGACAGCCAAGACGCTCCATGATCTGCCACAGGAATGTACATGAATAAGAGTATCAGCAGTTTTATCATTAAAATTCAGGACTCTTCTACTAATACATCTATTTCTTATTAGTAGCCCTCATCCTGACAGTCTTCTTTTTTATTGGAATTAAATCTTACACTATTTTTTTTTAAATATTGAAATCAAACAGTGCTTCCACTAAGCCTCTTGCAGCAAAAGTATCTGCTTTTTAATTTTCATTAAAAGTGATGAGACCAGGGCTGTGGCACTCAGCAGTACACTACAAAAAGACTAATTTGACCATGGCATTCTCCAGTGTCTCAAACGACTGCTGTAGCTTGCTTGGGGTTATGTTAATCAGGACTTTACATCCTTTTGCTGTTGTATGTATGCAACCGCCAAGCAGATATGGTGGTGTTTGTCAAAGAGCAAAATATTTCCTTGTTGTGATATCATTTGGAAATCTGAAAACTGAAATACTAAAACATCATTTAAAAAATGAATATATGCATGAAAGAAAGATATAACAAGAAACGAAAGAAAAAAAAGAAAGGAAGGAAGGAAGGGAAAAAGAAAAGAAAGAAGGAAAGAAAGAAAAAACAAATTTTAAAAAGTTGAAAAGAAAGAAAGAAGAAAGAAATACTAAAACATCATTTAAAAAATGAATATATGCATGAAAGAAAGATATAACAAGAAACGAAAGAAAAAAAAGAAAGGAAGGAAGGAAGGGAAAAAGAAAAAAAAGAAGGAAAGAAAGAAAAAACAAATTTAAAAAAGTTGAAAAGAAAGAAAGAAAAAGGTTAATCCGTTTATAGATGAATGAATGAATACATGAACAATTACACAATAGAACAAATAAACAGATAAGAAAAAATAATGAATACCGAAACAGACAGATAAATAGTAGGACACACTATTGAAGAAAATCCTAAATAAACTAAACGCAAGCAATTTGATGAAATTGTAACTCCACTACTATAAAAGCAATTGTAAAGAACTTTTTTTATTCCTAGATACTTGTTTTGCTTGTTTTAGATCGTATGATTATAGAACGGTTGCATTAAGTCTCGTTTTTCTTTCAAGAAAAAACCAGTGGAATTCAATTGCAATTATTATTTCACCAGTGGTATCTTATGTACACTGAAAATGATACGTGACTGATGTAGACGTATCAATAGATACTCATTCGGAGACTGAGGCATTAAAAAGTCATTAGGCAACACAACAAACAGAAGCATCGATGCTACTTCGCAAGGGACTGCGGATATCCATTATTCATTCTTTCGTGCACATGCTGCTCGCGCGCTGTGAGGTTGATTATTTTACTTATCCCCACAGTACGGTATTGATATGAGCGTAGCCAAAAGACCAAGAAGAAGAATAAATACAAATCATAATAGCTCCGTTCTCTAAAAATAGACAATCGTCTTTTTTTTTACCATCCATGCGAGAAAGAAAAGTAGTCGTAAAAGAAAAAAAGGGAGCAACATCAACCTTAATACCATTTTCTCTTGCTTCTTGTGGCGACTGAAGGCTGTAGAAAAAAAACAACAACAGCAAACTTCCTCTCTCCATTCAGTTATAATATAACCAAAATGGAGAAGAGGAATAAAAGGAAAACGCAAACTGTGATTGCAATACTATCAGAATAACAGTTTACATTTCCCCTGCTATTTTGTTTTATTGTACCTAAATGTGGTAGAAGTTTGAAGCAGGTCAGTGATTACATTGCTGGACTTGTAATCTGAAGGGACTGGGGTGTGTGTATAAAGTATACTAGGCTGTCCATCACAGACAACCTGTTTCCCCAACGGAGATGCCAGGGGCTTGTAAGTACCTAACAGCCTTACCAACTTCTGGAAATTCTGTCCAAAGAATTCCCTCTTTTCTACCCTTCTCTTTTTCCTGGCATGCACCTTTTTCTTCTTGTCGCCACCTTCTTGTCCACTTCCTGCCTTCTTGATTCATATTCTGGTGTTGTTGTTTTTTTTAAGTATTATCATTTGTCCCATGCTGAAGTTAGATGTACTGGCCATGACTTATGAGAACTTAGCAGTAGCGCAACGCACGTTCGCTCATAAGACAGACAATAGTTACTATCTGAGCATTTGATAACGAAGACGAAAACTCGTTCCCTATAATCAACATGAGTTCTTATCCCCTTTTCTCCAAATTGTGAGACCTGCATACACATATAAAATAATTCACAAAACCCCTCATATATTATCTAATTGCGCTTTTTATTTGAAAACTATAACTCTCAAGCACATTATAGGAGTTAAATCATATGCACAAAAATCAAACTTAATTTCAAATTCATTGCACTGCAGTAACCTTTTCATCGCACACCATTCATTCAAAATATGCAACCAAAAAAAAAACTGATGCAAATGTCAAAATCGTGAAAAGAGAAAACAAAACTAAAACATTAGCATAGATTTCACATTCAGTGCATCGTTATTTTTTCCTTCATTGCGTAATTATCAGTCTCAACAAGCAGCTAGACACCATACTAAAACTACCGTTTTCAGTGTATGCCATTAAAATTCAGATGCAATCACACCTCTCTTATACTCTTTCATATTTCCTATGCATCTGCACCTAACCCCCACTCCACTCCCAAAGAAAACAAAGTGGTACAAGTAAAGGAAAATAATAACTTTCATGAGACAGTACAGATGATAACAATTAGCTTTCAAGGGAAAACAAAGAGATAGAAAAAGTCATAACTCTTCAATGGATTAGCAATTTTCAGGGGAAAAAAAACACAAAAAAGACTAGTGGTTTCCAACACCCCCCCCCCCCCCCCCACACACACATACACACACACACGCACGCACACACGCACGCCACACACACACACACACATTATCCTCAATATAAAGGAATAAATAAAAATTTAAAATTTAAATTAAAAATAAACACACACGCACACACACACACACACATTATCCTCGATATAAAAGAATAAATAAAAATCAAAGATAAAAGTAAACATACACACACCCCACACACACACACACGCGCGCGCGTGCGCGCGCACACACACACACACACACACACACACACACACATGAACACTCTGGGAATTCACACACGCATAATCATTATTCACATGCATGTGGTATTCCCTGATCCCAGACATAGAGGCGTAACTAAGCCTGTGTGTGGCTTTTCATAGAGTCTAGCTAGGCTAAGCCAGCTTCCCCTCATACAACATAGCGTGCAGAAATGCTGTCAGAAAGCAAGTGAGGAAGACAACTGATTCTCATCATGGGACCAGCCATCTTCTCTCATTTCACGTACACAGACACACAACGCACCTCTTTGCATTCTCCGCCATAAAGGCCCAGGGTGCACTGCACATGGAAATTTGCGGACGGCTATAGCCGCGAGTGGTTTAAGACCGTTTTTGAGTTCAACCCCTATGGTTCCATTCAGTCGTGGGTTTGAATCTCGACGGAGTCTGGTGATTTAATGGTGGGGATTTTTTTTTAAGATCGCCAAAGTCAACTTTAAGTGCAGACCTGCCAGTACCTTAATGTCCATGTTCCGTCTTATTTTTTTGGCTTGCAAAACCTCTATACAATGACATAATATATTATACATGCTTAAACTTACAAAATTAAGGAATACTTTGTGTTCTTTCTAAGGTTGTCTCTGTCTCTCTCTCTCTGTCTGTTTCTTTCTGTCTGTCTTCCCTCACTCCCTTTCTCTGTCTCTGTCTCTCTGTTTCTCTCTATCCCTTTCTCTCTCTATGTCTATGTCTCTTTGTCTCTCTTCCTCTCTATCTCTATCTGTTTGTCTGTCTGTCTGTCTCTGTCTTTCTTTCATCCCTCTCTCCCTTTTCCTGTGTCCTTCTCTTCCTCTCTCTCTCTCTCTCTCTTCCTCCTCTCTCTCTCTCTCTCTCCTCTCTCTCTCTCCTCTCTCTCTCTCTCTCTCTCTCTCTCTCTCTCTCTCTCTCTCTCTCTCTCATCCTCTCTCTCTCTCTCTCTCTCTCCTCTCTCTCTCTCTCTCTCTCTCTCTCTCTCTCTCTTTATTGTGACTTCTGATTTTGTCTTCTGATCGAGTGCATTTTTATTACCTTATTATATATAGTGTCCTTGTTCTTGTGTGTTGCTTGGTACTGCGTAAAATTTTTATTGTTTAGTATCTTTTCATCTTGATGTATCCCTGAAAAGGGCGGGGACTGGATGTAAAA